>CAKAJA020000586.1:0-188966 GCA_916610235.2 Lasioglossum morio | reverse complement strand
TGCGTTATACATTATGCGTTATGCGATATTCGTTATGTGTTATGCGTTATGCGTTATGCGTTATGCGTTATGCGTTATGAGTAATGCGTGATCCGTTATGCATTATGCGTTATGCGTTATGAGTAATGCGGTATGTGTTATGCGTTATGCGTTATGAGTAATGCGTGATCCGTTATGCGTTATGCGTTATGCGCTATGCGTTATGCGTTTTGCGTTATGAGTAATGCGTTATGCGTTATGAGTAATGCGTGATCCCTTATGCGTTATGCGTTATGAGTAATGCGTGATCCGTTATGTGTTATGCGTTATGCGTTATGCGTTATGCGTTATACGTAATGCGTTATGCGTTATGAGTAATGCTTGATCCGATATGCGTTATGCGTTATACATTAAGCGTTATGCGTTATGCTTTATGCTTTGTGCGTTATGCGTTATGCGTTATGAGTAATGCGTGATCCGTCATGCGTTATGCGTTATGCTATATGCGTTATGCCTTATGCCTTATGCGTTATACGTAATGCGTTATGCGTTATGAGTAATGCTTGATCCGATATGCGTTATGCGGTATGCGTTATGCGTTATGCGTTATGCGTTATGCGTTATGCGTTATGCGTTATGCGTTATGCGTTATGCGTTATGCGGTATCCGTTATGCGTTATACATTATGCGTTATGCGATATTCGTTATGTGTTATGCGTTATGCGTTATGCGTTATGCGTTATGCGTTATGAGTAATGCGTGATCCGTTATGCATTATGCGTTATGCGTTATGAGTAATGCGGTATGTGTTATGCGTTAGGCGTTATGAGTAATGTGTGATCCGTTATGCGTTATGCGTTATGCGTTATGCGCTATGCGTTATGCGTTTTGCGTTATGAGTAATGCGTTATGCGTTATGAGTAATGCGTGATCCCTTATGCGTTATGCGTTATGAGTAATGTGTGATCCGTTATGTGTTATGCGTTATGCGTTATGCGTTATGCGTTTTGCGTTATGCGTTATGCGTTATGTGTTATGGGTTATGGGTTATGCGTTATGCGTTATGCGTTATGCGTTATGCGTTATGCGTTATGCGTTATGCGTTATGCTTTGTGCGTTATGCGTTATGCGTTATGAGTAATGCTTGATCCGATATGCGTTATGCGGTATGCGTTATGCGTTATGAGTAATGCTGGATCCGTTATGTGTTATGCGTTATGGATTATGCGTTATGCGTTATGAGTAATGCTGGATCCGTTATGCGTTATGCGTTTTGCGTTATTCGTTATGCGTTATGCGTTATGCGTTATGCGCTATGCGTTATGCGTTTTGCGTTATACGTTATGCGTTATGCGTTATGCGTTATGCGTTATGCGTAATGCGTTATGCGTTGTGCGTTATGCGTTATGAGTTATACGTAATGCGTTATGCGTTATGAGTAATGCTTGATCCGATATGCGTTATGCGTTATACGTTAAGCGTTATGCGTTATGCTTTATGCTTTGTGCGTTATGCGTTATGCGTTATGAGTAATGCGTGATCCGTCATGCGTTATGCGTTATGCTATATGCGTTATGCCTTATGCCTTATGCGTTATACGTAATGCGTTATGCGTTATGAGTAATGCTTGATCCGATATGCGTTATGCGGTATGCGTTATGCGTTATGCGTTATGCGTTATGCGTTATGCGTTATGCGTTATGCGTTATGCGTTATGCGGTATCCGTTATGCGTTATACATTATGCGTTATGCGATATTCGTTATGTGTTATGCGTTATGCGTTATGCGTTATGCGTTATGCGTTATGAGTAATGCGTGATCCGTTATGCATTATGCGTTATGCGTTATGAGTAATGCGGTATGTGTTATGCGTTATGCGTTATGAGTAATGCGTGATCCGTTATGCGTTATGCGTTATGCGTTATGCGCTATGCGTTATGCGTTTTGCGTTATGAGTAATGCGTTATGCGTTATGAGTAATGCGTGATCCCTTATGCGTTATGCGTTATGAGTAATGCGTGATCCGTTATGTGTTATGCGTTATGCGTTATGCGTTATGCGTTTTGCGTTATGCGATATGCGTTATGTGTTATGGGTTATGGGTTATTCGTTATGCGTTATGCGTTATGCGTTATGCGTTATGCGTTATACGTTATGCGTTATGCGTTATGCGTTATGCGTTATGCGTTATGCGTTATGCGTGATGCGTTATACGTTATGCGTTATGCGTTATGCGTTATGCGTTATGCGTTATGCGTTATGCGTTATGCGTTATGCGTTATGCGTTATGCGTTATGCGTTATGCGTTATGCGTTATGCGTTATGCGTTATGCGTTATGCGTTATGCGTTATGCGTTATGCGTTATGCGTTATGCGTTATGCGTTATGCGTTATCCGTTATGCGTTAAACGTTATGCGTTATGCGTTATGCGTTATGCTTTGTGCGTTATGCGTTATGCGTTATGAGTAATGCGTGATCCGTCATGCGTTATGCGTTATGCTATATGCGTTATGCCTTATGCCTTATGCGTTATACGTAATGCGTTATGCGTTATGAGTAATGCTTGATCCGATATGCGTTATGCGGTATGCGTTATGCGTTACGAGTAATGATGGATCCGTTATGCGTTATGCGCTATGGATTATGCGTTATACGTTATGCGTTATGAGTAATGCGTGATCCGTCATGCGTTATGCGTTATGCTATATGCGTTATGCCTTATGCCTTATGCGTTAGGCGTTATGCGTTATGCGTTATGCGTTATGCGTGATGCGTTATGCGTTATGCGTTATGCGTTATGCGTTATGCGTTATGCGTTATGCGTTATGCGTTATCCGTTATGCGTTATACGTTAAGCGTTATGCGTTATGCGTTATGCGTTATGCTTTGTGCGTTATGCGTTATGCGTTATGAGTAATGCGTGATCCGTCATGCGTTATGCGTTACGCTATATGCGTTATGCCTTATGCCTTATGCGTTATGCGTAATGCGTTATGCGTTATGAGTAATGCTTGATCCGATATGCGTTATGCGGTATGCGTAATGCGTTATGAGTAATGCTGGATCCGTTATGCGTTATGCGTTTTGCGTTATTCGTTATGCGTTGTGCTTTATGCGTTATGCGTTATGGATTATGCGTTATGCGATATTCGTTATGTGTTATGCGTTATGCGTTATGCGTTATGCGTTATGCGTTATGCGTTATGCGTTATGCGTTATGCGTTATGCGTTATGCGTTATGCGTTATGCGTTATGCGTTATGCGTTATACGTAATGAGTTATGCGTTATGAGTAATGCTTGATCCGATATCCGTTATGCGTTATGCGTTATGCGTTATGCGTTATGCGTTATGCGTTATGCGTTATGCGTTATGCGTTATGAGTAATGCGTGATCCGTTATGCGTTATGGGTTATGCGTTATACGTTATGCGTTATGCGTTATGCGTTATGCGTTATGCGTTATGCGTTATGCGTTATGCGTTATGCGTTATGCGTTATGCGTTATGCGTTATGCGTTATGCGTTATGCGTTATGAGTAATGCGTGATCCGTCATGCGTTATGCGTTATGCTATATGCGTTATGCCTTATGCCTTATGCGTTATGCGTTATGCGTTATGCGTTATGCGTTATGCGTTATGCGTTATGCGTTATGCGTTATGCGTTATGCGTTATGCGTTATGCGTTATGCGTTATGCGTTATGCGTTATGCGTTATGCGTTATGCGTTATGCGTTATGCGTTTTGCGTTATTCGTTATGCGTTGTGCTTTATGCGTTATGCGTTATGGATTATGCGTTATGCGTTATGCGTTATGCGTTTTGCGTTATTCGTTATGCGTTGTGCTTTATGCGTTATGCGTTATGGATTATGCGTTATGCGATATTCGTTACGTGTTATGCGTTATGCGTTATTTCGTTATGCGTTATGCGTTATGAGTAATGCGTGATCCGTTATGCGTTATGGGTTATGCGTTATACGTAATGCGTTATGCGTTATGAGTAATGCTTTATCCGATATCCGTTATGCGTTATGCGTTATGCGTTATGCGTTATGCGTTATGCGTTATGCGTTATGCGTTATGCGTTATGCGTTATGCGTTACGCGTTATGCGTTAGGAGTAATGCGTGATCCGTTATGCGTTATGGGTTATGCGTTATACGTGATGCGTTTTGCGTTATGCGTTATGCGTTATGCGTTATGCGTTATGCGTTATGCGTTATGCGTTATGCGTTATGCGTTATGCGTTATGCGTTATGCGTTATGCGTTATGCGTTATGCGTTATGCGTTATGCGTTATGCGTTATGCGTTATGCGTTATGCGTTATGCGTTATGCGTTATGCGTTATGCGTTATGCGTTATGCGTTATGCGTTATGCGTTATGCGTTATGCGTTATGCGTTATGCGTTATGCGTTATGCGTTATGCGTTATGCGTTATGCGTTATGCGTTATCCGTTATGCGTTAAACGTTATGCGTTATGCGTTATGCGTTATGCTTTGTGCGTTATGCGTTATGCGTTATGAGTAATGCGTGATCCGTCATGCGTTATGCGTTATGCTATATGCGTTATGCCTTATGCCTTATGCGTTAGGCGTTATGCGTTATGCGTTATGCGTTATGCGTGATGCGTTATGCGTTATGCGTTATGCGTTATGCGTTATGCGTTATGCGTTATGCGTTATGCGTTATCCGTTATGCGTTATACGTTAAGCGTTATGCGTTATGCGTTATGCGTTATGCTTTGTGCGTTATGCGTTATGCGTTATGAGTAATGCGTGATCCGTCATGCGTTATGCGTTACGCTATATGCGTTATGCCTTATGCCTTATGCCTTATGCGTTATGCGTAATGCGTTATGCGTTATGAGTAATGCTTGATCCGATATGCGTTATGCGGTATGCGTAATGCGTTATGAGTAATGCTGGATCCGTTATGCGTTATGCGTTTTGCGTTATTCGTTATGCGTTGTGCTTTATGCGTTATGCGTTATGGATTATGCGTTATGCGATATTCGTTATGTGTTATGCGTTATGCGTTATGCGTTATGCGTTATGCGTTATGCGTTATGCGTTATGCGTTATGCGTTATGCGTTATGCGTTATGCGTTATGCGTTATGCGTTATGCGTTATGCGTTATGCGTTATGCGTTATGCGTTATGCGTTATACGTAATGAGTTATGCGTTATGAGTAATGCTTGATCCGATATCCGTTATGCGTTATGCGTTATGCGTTATGCGTTATGCGTTATGCGTTATGCGTTATGCGTTATGCGTTATGCGTTATGAGTAATGCGTGATCCGTTATGCGTTATGGGTTATGCGTTATACGTTATGCGTTATGCGTTATGCGTTATGCGTTATGCGTTATGCGTTATGCGTTATGCGTTATGCGTTATGCGTTATGCGTTATGCGTTATGAGTAATGCGTGATCCGTCATGCGTTATGCGTTATGCTATATGCCTTATGCGTTATGCGTTATGCGTTATGCGTTATGCGTTATGCGTTATGCGTTATGCGTTATGCGTTATGCGTTATGCGTTATGCGTTATGCGTTATGCGTTATGCGTTATGCGTTATGCGTTTTGCGTTATTCGTTATGCGTTGTGCGTTATGCGTTATGCGTTATGCGTTAGGCGTTATGCGTTATGCGTTATGCGTTATGCGTGATGCGTTATGCGTTATGCGTTATGCGTGATCCGTTATGCGTTATGGGTTATGCGTTATACGTAATGCGTTATGCGTTATGAGTAATGCTTTATCCGATATCCGTTATGCGTTATGCGTTATGCGTTATGCGTTATGCGTTATGCGTTATGCGTTATGCGTTATGCGTTATGCGTTATGCGTTATGCGTTAGGAGTAATGCGTGATCCGTTATGCGTTATGGGTTATGCGTTATACGTGATGCGTTTTGCGTTATGCGTTATGCGTTATGCGTTATGCGTTATGCGTTATGCGTTATGCGTCATGCGTTATGCGTTATGCGTTATGCGTTATGCGTTATGCGTTATGCGTTATGCGTTATGCGTTATGCGTTATGCGTTATGCGTTATGCGTTATGCGTTATGCGTTATGCGTTATGCGTTATGCGTTATGCGTTATGCGTTATGCGTTATGCGTTATGCGTTATGCGTTATGCGTTATGCGTTATGCGTTATGCGTTTACGTAATGAGTTATGCGTTATGAGTAATGCTTGATCCGATATCCGTTATGCGTTATGCGTTATGCGTTATGCGTTATACGTAATGAGTTATGCGTTATGAGTAATGCTTGATCCGATATCCGTTATGCGTTATGCGTTATGCGTTATGCGTTATGCGTTATGCGTTATGCGTTATGCGTTATGCGTTATGCGTTATGCGTTATGCGTTATGAGTAATGCGTGATCCGTTATGCGTTATGGGTTATGCGTTATACGTTATGCGTTTTGCGTTATGCGTTATGCGTTATGCGTTATGCGTTATGCGTTGTGCGTTATGCGTTATGCGTTATGCGTTATGCGTTATGCGTTATGCGTTATGCGTTATGCGTTATGCGTTATGCGTTATGCGTTATGCGTTATGCGTCATGCGTTATGGGTTATGCGTTATGAGTAATGCGTGATCCGTCATGCGTTATGCGTTATGCTATATGCGTTATGCCTTATGCCTTATGCGTTATGCGTTATGCGTTATGCGTTATGCGTTATGCGTTATGCGTTATGCGTTATGCGTTATGCGTTATGCGTTATGCGTTATGCGTTATGCGTTATGCGTTATGCGTTATGCGTTTTGCGTTATTCGTAATGCGTTGTGCTTTATGCGTTATGCGTTATGGATTATGCGTTATGCGTTATGCGTTATGCGTTTTGCGTTATTCGTTATGCGTTGTGCTTTATGCGTTATGCGTTATGGATTATGCGTTATGCGATATTCGTTACGTGTTATGCGTTATGCGTTATGCGTTATTTCGTTATGCGTTATGCGTTATGAGTAATGCGTGATCCGTTATGCGTTATGGGTTATGCGTTATACGTAATGCGTTATGCGTTATGAGTAATGCTTTATCCGATATCCGTTATGCGTTATGCGTTATGCGTTATGCGTTATGCGTTATGCGTTATGCGTTATGCGTTATGCGTTATGCGTTATGCGTTATGCGTTATGCGTTATGCGTTATGCGTTATGCGTTATGCGTTATGCGTTATGCGTTATGCGTTATGCGTTATGAGTAATGCGTGATCCGTTATGCGTTATGGGTTATGCGTTATACGTGATGCGTTTTGCGTTATGCGTTATGCGTTATGCGTTATGCGTTATGCGTTATGCGTTATGCGTTATACGTAATGCGTTATGCGTTATGGATTATGCGATATGCGTTATGCGTTATGAGTAATGCTGGATCCGTTATGCGTTATGCGTTATGCGTTATGCGTTATGCGTTATACGTTATGCGTTATGCGTTATGGGTTATGCGATATGCGTTATGCGTTATGAGTAATGCTGGATCCGTTATGCGTTATGCGTTTTGCGTTATTCGTTATGCGTTGTGCTTTATGCGTTATGCGTTATGTATTATGCGTTATGCGATATTCGTTATGTGTTATGCGTTATGCGTTATGCGTTATGCGTTATTCGTTATGCGTTATGCGTTATGCGTTATGCGTTATGCGTTATGCGTTATGCGTTATACGTTATGCGTTATGCGTTATGGATTATGCGATATGCGTTATGCGTTATGAGTAATGCTGGATCCGTTATGCGTTATGCGTTTTGCGTTATTCGTTATGCGTTGTGCTTTATGCGTTATGCGTTATGGATTATGCGTTATGCGATATTCGTTACGTGTTATGCGTTATGCGTTATGCGTTATGCGTTATGCGTTATGCTTTATGCGTTATGCGTTATGTGTTATGAGTAATGCGTGATCCGTTATGCGTTATGCGATTTGCGTGATCCGTTATGCGTTATGGATAACGCTGGATCCGTTATGCGTTATGCGTTTTGCGTTATTCGTTATGCGTTGTGCTTTATGCGTTATGCGTTATGGATTATGCGTTATGCGATATTCGTTACGTGTGATGCGTTATGCGTTATGCGTTATGCGTTATGCGTCATGCGTTATGAGTAATGCGTGATCCGTTATGCGTTATGCGTTTTGAGTAATGCGTGATCCGTTATGCGTTATGCGTTATGCGTTATGCGTTTTGCGTTATGCGTTATGCGTTATGCGTTATGCGTTATGCGTTATGCGTTATGCGTTATGCGTTATGCGTTATGCGTTATGGATTATGCGTTATGCGTTATGCGTTATGAGTAATGCTGGATCCGTTATGCGTTTTGCGTTATTCGTTATGCGTTGGGCTTTATGCGTTATGCGTTATGGATATGCATTATGCGACATTCGTTACGTGTTATGCGTTATGCGTTATGCGTTATGCGTTATGCGTCATGCGTTATGCGTTATGAGTAATGCGTGATCCGTTATGCGTTATGCGATTTGCGTTATGCGTTATGCGTTATGCGTTATGCGTTATGCGTTATGCGTTATGCGTTATGCGTTATGCGTTATGCGTTATGCGTTATGCGTTATGCGTTATGCGTTATGCGTTATGCGTTATGCGTTTTGCGTTATTCGTTATGCGTTGTGCTTTAAGCGTTATGCGTTATGGATTATGCGTTATGCGATATTCGTTATGTGTTATGCGTTATGCGTTATGCGTTATGCGTTATGCGTTATGCGTTATGCGTTATGCGTTGTGCGTTATGCGTTATGCGTTATGCGTTATGCGTTATGCGTTATGCGTTATACGTTATGCGTTATGCGTTATGCGTTATGCGTTATGCGTTATGCGTTATGCGTTATGCGTTATGCGTTATGCGTTGTGCGTTATGCGTTATGCGTCATGCGTTATGCGTTATGCGTTATACGTTATGCGTTATGCTATATGCGTTATGGCTTATGCCTTATGCGTTATACGTAATGCGTTATGCGTTATGAGTAATGCTTGATCCGATATGCGTTATGCGGTATGCGTTATGTGTTATGAGTAATGCTGGATCCGTTATGTGTTATGCGTTATGGATTATGCGTTATGCGTTATGAGTAATGCTGGATCCGTTATGCGTTATGCGTTTTGCGTTATTCGTTATGCGTTGTGCTTTAAGCGTTATGCGTTATGCGTTATGCGTTATGCGTTATGCGTTATGCGTTATGCGTTATGCGTTATGCGTTATGCGTTATGCGTTATGCGTTTTGCGTTATTCGTTATGCGTTGTGCTTTAAGCGTTATGCGTTATGGATTATGCGTTATGCGATATTCGTTATGTGTTATGCGTTATGCGTTATGCGTTATGCGTTATGCGTTATGCGTTGTGCGTTATGCGTTATGCGTTATGCGTTATGCGTTATGCGTTATGCGTTATGCGTTATGCGTTATGCGTTATACGTTATGCGTTATGCGTTATGCGTTATGCGTTATGCGTTATGCGTTATGCGTTATGCGTTATGCGTTATGCGTTATGCGTTATGCGTTGTGCGTTATGCGTTATGCGTCATGCGTTATGCGTTATGCGTTATGCGTTATGCGTTATGCGTTATGCGTTATGCGTTATGCGTTATGCGTTATGCGTTATGCGTTATACGTTATGCGATATGCTATATGCGTTATGCCTTATGCCTTATGCGTTATACGTAATGCGTTATGCGTTATGAGTAATGCTTGATCCGATATGCGTTATGCGATATTCGTTATGTGTTATGCGTTATGCGTTATGCGTTATGCGTTATGCGTTATGCGTTATGCGTTGTGCGTTATGCGTTATGCGTTATGCTATATGCGTTATGCCTTATGCCTTATGCGTTATACGTAATGCGTTATGCGTTATGAGTAATGCTTGATCCGATATGCGTTATGCGGTATGCGTTATGCGTTATGAGTAATGCTGGATCCGTTATGTGTTATGCGTTATGGATTATGCGTTATGCGTTATGAGTAATGCTGGATCCGTTATGCGTTATGCGTTTTGCGTTATTCGTTATGCGTTGTGCTTTAAGCGTTATGCGTTATGGATTATGCGTTATGCGATATTCGTTATGTGTTATGCGTTATGCGTTATGCGTTATGCGTTATGCGTTTTGCGTTATTCGTTATGCGTTGTGCTTTATGCGTTATGCGTTATGGATTATGCGTTATGCGTTATGCGTTATGAGTAATGCTGGATCCGTTATGCGTTATGCGTTTTGCGTTATTCGTTATGCGTTGTGCCTTATGCGTTATGCGTTATGGATTATGCGTTATGCGATATTCGTTACGTGTTATGCGTTATGCGTTATGCGTTATGCGTTATGCGTTATGCGTTATGCGTTATGCGTTATGCGTTATGCTTTATGCGTTATGCGTTATGCGTTATGAGTAATGCGGGATCCGTTATGCGTTATGCGAGTTGCGTGATCCGTTATGCGTTATGGATAATGCTGGATCCGTTATGCGTTATGCGTTTTGCGTTATTCGTTATGCGTTGTGCTTTATGCGTTATGAGTTATGGATTATGCGTTATGCGATATTCGTTACGTGTGATGCGTTATGCGTTATGCGTTATGCGTTATGCGTCATGCGTTATGAGGAATGCGTGATCCGTTATGCGTTATGCGTTTTGAGTAATGCGTGATCCGTTATGCGTTATGCGTTATGCGTTATGCGTTTTGCGTTATGCTTTATGCGTTATGCGTTATGCGTTATGCGTCATGCGTTATGAGGAATGCGTGATCCGTTATGCGTTATGCGTTTTGAGTAATGCGTGATCCGTTATGCGTTATGCGTTATGCGTTATGGGTTTTGCGTTATGCTTTATGCGTTATGCGTTATGCGTTATGCGTTATGCGTTATGCGTTATGCGTTATGCGTTATGCGTTATGCGTTATGCGTTATGCGTTATGCGTTATGCGTTATGCGTTATGGATTATGCGTTATGCGTTATGCGTTATGAGTAATGCTGGATCCGTTATGCGTTATGCGTTTTGCGTTATTCGTTATGCGTTGTGCTTTATGCGTTATGCGTTATGGATATGCGTTATGCGATATTCGTTACGTGTTATGCGTTATGCGTTATGTGTTATGCGTTATGCGTTATGCGTCATGCGTTATGCGTTATGAGTAATGCGTGATCCGTTATGCGTTATGCGATTTGCGTTATGCGTTATGCGTTATGCGTTATGCGTTATGCGTTATGCGTTATGCGTTATGCGTTATGCGTTATGCGTTATACGTTATGCGTTATGCGTTATGCGTTATGCGTTATGCGTTGTGCGTTATGCGTTATGCGTTATGCGTTATACGTTAAGCGTTATGCGTTATGCGTTATGCTTCGTGCGTTATGCGTTATGCGTTATGAGTAATGCGTGATCCGTCATGCGTTATGCGTTATGCTATATGCGTTATGCCTTATGCCTTATGCGTTATGCGTTATGCGTTATGCGTTATGCGTTATGCGTTTTGCGTTATGCGTTATGCGTTATGGATTATGCGTTATGCGTTATGCGTTATGAGTAATGCTGGATCCGTTATGCGTTATGCGTTTTGCGTTATTCGTTATGCGTTGTGCTTTATGCGTTATGCGTTATGGATTATGCGTTATGCGATATTCGTTATGCGTTGTGCTTTATGCGTTATGCGTTATGGATTATGCGTTATGCGTTATGCGTTATGAGTAATGCTGGATCCGTTATGCGTTATGCGTTTTGCGTTATTCGTTATGCGTTGTGCGAGTTGCGTGATCCGTTATGCGTTATGGATAATGCTGGATCCGTTATGCGTTATGCGTTTTGCGTTATTCGTTATGCGTTGTGCTTTATGCGTTATGCGTTATGGATTATGCGTTATGCGATATTCGTTACGTGTGATGCGTTATGCGTTATGCGTTATGCGTTATGCGTTATGCGTTATGCGTTATGCGTTATGCGTTATGCGTTATGCGTCATGCGTTATGAGGAATGCGTGATCCGTTATGCGTTATGCGTTTTGAGTAATGCGTGATCCGTTATGCGTTATGCGTTATGCGTTTTGCGTTATGCTTTATGCGTTATGCGTTATGCGTTATGCGTTATGCGTTATGCGTTATGCGTTATGCGTTATGCGTTATGCGTTATGCGTTATGCGTTATGCGTTATGCGTTATGGATTATGCGTTATGCGTTATGCGTTATGAGTAATGCTGGATCCGTTATGTGTTATGCGTTATGGATTATGCGTTATGCGTTATGAGTAATGCTGGATCCGTTATGCGTTATGCGTTTTGCGTTATTCGTTATGCGTTGTGCTTTAAGCGTTATGCGTTATGGATTATGCGTTATGCGATATTCGTTATGTGTTATGCGTTATGCGTTATGCGTTATGCGTTATGCGTTATGCGTTTTGCGTTATTCGTTATGCGTTGTGCTTTATGCGTTATGCGTTATGGATTATGCGTTATGCGTTATGCGTTATGAGTAATGCTGGATCCGTTATGCGTTATGCGTTTTGCGTTATTCGTTATGCGTTGTGCCTTATGCGTTATGCGTTATGGATTATGCGTTATGCGATATTCGTTACGTGTTATGCGTTATGCGTTATGCGTTATGCGTTATGCGTTATGCGTTATGCGTTATGCGTTATGCTTTATGCGTTATGCGTTATGCGTTATGAGTAATGCGGGATCCGTTATGCGTTATGCGAGTTGCGTGATCCGTTATGCGTTATGGATAATGCTGGATCCGTTATGCGTTATGCGTTTTGCGTTATTCGTTATGCGTTGTGCTTTATGCGTTATGCGTTATGGATTATGCGTTATGCGATATTCGTTACGTGTGATGCGTTATGCGTTATGCGTTATGCGTTATGCGTCATGCGTTATGAGGAATGCGTGATCCGTTATGCGTTATGCGTTTTGAGTAATGCGTGATCCGTTATGCGTTATGCGTTATGCGTTTTGCGTTATGCTTTATGCGTTATGCGTTATGCGTTATGCGTCATGCGTTATGAGGAATGCGTGATCCGTTATGCGTTATGCGTTTTGAGTAATGCGTGATCCGTTATGCGTTATGCGTTATGCGTTATGCGTTTTGCGTTATGCTTTATGCGTTATGCGTTATGCGTTATGCGTTATGCGTTATGCGTTATGCGTTATGCGTTATGCGTTATGCGTTATGGATTATGCGTTATGCGTTATGCGTTATGAGTAATGCTGGATCCGTTATGCGTTATGCGTTTTGCGTTATTCGTTATGCGTTGTGCTTTATGCGTTATGCGTTATGGATATGCGTTATTTTATATTCGTTACGTGTTATGCGTTATGCGTTATGCGTTATGCGTTATGCGTCATGCGTTATGCGTTATGAGTAATGCGTGATCCGTTATGCGTTATGCGATTTGCGTTATGCGTTATGCGTTATGCGTTATGCGTTATGCGTTATGCGTTATGCGTTATGCGTTATGCGTTATACGTTATGCGTTATGCGTTATGCGTTATGCGTTATGCGTTGTGCGTTATGCGTTATGCGTTATGCGTTATACGTTAAGCGTTATGCGTTATGCGTTATGCTTCGTGCGTTATGCGTTATGTATTATGCGTTATGAGTAATGCGTGATCCGTCATGCGTTATGCGTTATGCTATATGCGTTATGCCTTATGCCTTATGCGTTATGCGTTATGCGTTATGCGTTATGCGTTATGCGTTTTGCGTTATGCGTTATGCGTTATGGATTATGCGTTATGCGTTATGCGTTATGAGTAATGCTGGATCCGTTATGCGTTATGCGTTTTGCGTTATTCGTTATGCGTTGTGCTTTATGCGTTATGCGTTATGGATTATGCGTTATGCGATATTCGTTATGCGTTGTGCTTTATGCGTTATGCGTTATGGATTATGCGTTATGCGTTATGCGTTATGAGTAATGCTGGATCCGTTATGCGTTATGCGTTTTGCGTTATTCGTTATGCGTTGTGCGAGTTGCGTGATCCGTTATGCGTTATGGATAATGCTGGATCCGTTATGCGTTATGCGTTTCGCGTTATTCGTTATGCGTTGTGCTTTATGCGTTATGCGTTATGCGTTATGCGTTATGCGTTATGCGTTATGCGTTATGCGTTATGCGTTATGCGTTATGCGTTATGCGTTATGCGTTATGCGTTATACGTTATGCGTTATGCGTTATGCGTTATGCGTTATGCGTTGTGCGTTATGCGTTATGCGTTATACGTTAAGCGTTATGCGTTATGCGTTATGCTTTGTGCGTTATGCGTTATGCGTTATGCTTTATGCGTTATGCGTTATGCGTTATGCGTTATGCGTTATGCGTTATGCGTTATGCGTTATGCGTTATGCGTTATGCGTTATGCGTTATGCGTTATGCGTTATGCGTTATGCGTTATGGATTATGCGTTATGCGTTATGCGTTATGAGTAATGCTGGATCCGTTATGCGTTATGCGTTTTGCGTTATTCGTTATGCGTTGTGCTTTATGCGTTATGCGATATGGATATGCGTTATGCGATATTCGTTACGTGTTATGCGTTATGCGTTATGCGATATGCGTTATGCGTTATGCGTTATGCGTCATGCGTTATGCGTTATGAGTAATGCGTGATCCGTTATGCGTTATGCGATTTGCGTTATGCGTTATGCGTTATGCGTTATGCGTTATGCGTTATGCGTTATGCGTTATGCGTTATGCGTTATGCGTTATGCGTTATGCGTTATGCGTTATGCGTTATGCGTTATACGTTATGCGTTATGCGTTATGCGTTATGCGTTATGCGTTGTGCGTTATGCGTTATGCGTTATACGTTAAGCGTTATGCGTTATGCGTTTTGCGTTATGCGTTATGCGTTATGCGTTATGCGTTATGCGTTATGCGTTATGCGTTATGCGTTATGCGTTATGCGTTATGCGTTATGCGTTATGGATTATGCGTTATGCGTTTTGCGTTATTCGTTATGCGTTGGGCTTTATGCGTTATGCGTTATGGATATGCATTATGCGACATTCGTTACGTGTTATGCGTTATGCGTTATGCGTTATGCGTTATGCGTCATGCGTTATGCGTTATGAGTAATGCGTGATCCGTTATGCGTTATGCGATTTGCGTTATGCGTTATGCGTTATGCGTTATGCGTTATGCGTTATGCGTTATGCGTTATGCGTTATGCGTTATGCGTTATGCGTTATGCGTTATGCGTTATGCGTTATGCGTTTTGCGTTATTCGTTATGCGTTGTGCTTTAAGCGTTATGCGTTATGGATTATGCGTTATGCGATATTCGTTATGTGTTATGCGTTATGCGTTATGCGTTATGCGTTATGCGTTATGCGTTATGCGTTATGCGTTGTGCGTTATGCGTTATGCGTTATGCGTTATGCGTTATGCGTTATGCGTTATGCGTTATGCGTTATACGTTATGCGTTATGCGTTATGCGTTATGCGTTATGCGTTATGCGTTATGCGTTATGCGTTATGCGTTATGCGTTATGCGTTGTGCGTTATGCGTTATGCGTCATGCGTTATGCGTTATGCGTTATACGTTATGCGTTATGCTATATGCGTTATGGCTTATGCCTTATGCGTTATACGTAATGCGTTATGCGTTATGAGTAATGCTTGATCCGATATGCGTTATGCGGTATGCGTTATGTGTTATGAGTAATGCTGGATCCGTTATGTGTTATGCGTTATGGATTATGCGTTATGCGTTATGAGTAATGCTGGATCCGTTATGCGTTATGCGTTTTGCGTTATTCGTTATGCGTTGTGCTTTAAGCGTTATGCGTTATGCGTTATGCGTTATGCGTTATGCGTTATGCGTTATGCGTTATGCGTTATGCGTTATGCGTTATGCGTTATGCGTTATGCGTTTTGCGTTATTCGTTATGCGTTGTGCTTTAAGCGTTATGCGTTATGGATTATGCGTTATGCGATATTCGTTATGTGTTATGCGTTATGCGTTATGCGTTATGCGTTATGCGTTATGCGTTATGCGTTGTGCGTTATGCGTTATGCGTTATGCGTTATGCGTTATGCGTTATGCGTTATGCGTTATGCGTTATGCGTTATACGTTATGCGTTATGCGTTATGCGTTATGCGTTATGCGTTATGGGTTATGCGTTATGCGTTATGCGTTATGCGTTATGCGTTGTGCGTTATGCGTTATGCGTTATGCGTTATGCGTTATGCGTTATGCGTTATGCGTTATGCGTTATGCGTTATGCGTTATGCGTTATGCGTTATGCGTTATACGTTATGCGATATGCTATATGCGTTATGCCTTATGCCTTATGCGTTATACGTAATGCGTTATGCGTTATGAGTAATGCTTGATCCGATATGCGTTATGCGGTATGCGTTATGCGTTATGAGTAATGCTGGATCCGTTATGTGTTATGCGTTATGGATTATGCGTTATGCGTTATGAGTAATGCTGGATCCGTTATGCGTTATGCGTTTTGCGTTATTCGTTATGCGTTGTGCTTTAAGCGTTATGCGTTATGGATTATGCGTTATGCGATATTCGTTACGTGTTATGCGTTATGCGTTATGCGTTATGCGTTATGCGTTATGCGTTATGCGTTATGCGTTATGCGTTATGCTTTATGCGTTATGCGTTATGCGTTATGAGTAATGCGGGATCCGTTATGCGTTATGCGAGTTGCGTGATCCGTTATGCGTTATGGATAATGCTGGATCCGTTATGCGTTATGCGTTTTGCGTTATTCGTTATGCGTTGTGCTTTATGCGTTATGCGTTATGGATTATGCGTTATGCGATATTCGTTACGTGTGATGCGTTATGCGTTATGCGTTATGCGTTATGCGTCATGCGTTATGAGGAATGCGTGATCCGTTATGCGTTATGCGTTTTGAGTAATGCGTGATCCGTTATGCGTTATGCGTTATGCGTTATGCGTTTTGCGTTATGCTTTATGCGTTATGCGTTATGCGTTATGCGTCATGCGTTATGAGGAATGCGTGATCCGTTATGCGTTATGCGTTTTGAGTAATGCGTGATCCGTTATGCGTTATGCGATTTGCGTTATGCGTTATGCGTTATGCGTTATGCGTTATGCGTTATGCGTTATGCGTTATGCGTTATGCGTTATGCGTTATGCGTTATGCGTTATGCGTTTTGCGTTATTCGTTATGCGTTGTGCTTTATGCGTTATGCGTTATGGATTATGCGTTATGCGTTATGCGTTATGAGTAATGCTGGATCCGTTATGCGTTATGCGTTTTGCGTTATTCGTTATGCGTTGTGCTTTATGCGTTATGCGATATGGATATGCGTTATGCGATATTCGTTACGTGTTATGCGTTATGCGTTATGCGATATGCGTTATGCGTTATGCGTTATGCGTCATGCGTTATGCGTTATGAGTAATGCGTGATCCGTTATGCGTTATGCGATTTGCGTTATGCGTTATGCGTTATGCGTTATGCGTTATGCGTTATGCGTTATGCGTTATGCGTTATGCGTTATGCGTTATGCGTTATGCGTTATGCGTTATGCGTTATGCGTTATACGTTATGCGTTATGCGTTATGCGTTATGCGTTATGCGTTGTGCGTTATGCGTTATGCGTTATACGTTAAGCGTTATGCGTTATGCGTTTTGCGTTATGCGTTATGCGTTATGCGTTATGCGTTATGCGTTATGCGTTATGCGTTATGCGTTATGCGTTATGCGTTATGCGTTATGCGTTATGGATTATGCGTTATGCGTTTTGCGTTATTCGTTATGCGTTGGGCTTTATGCGTTATGCGTTATGGATATGCATTATGCGACATTCGTTACGTGTTATGCGTTATGCGTTATGCGTTATGCGTTATGCGTCATGCGTTATGCGTTATGAGTAATGCGTGATCCGTTATGCGTTATGCGATTTGCGTTATGCGTTATGCGTTATGCGTTATGCGTTATGCGTTATGCGTTATGCGTTATGCGTTATGCGTTATGCGTTATGCGTTATGCGTTATGCGTTATGCGTTATGCGTTTTGCGTTATTCGTTATGCGTTGTGCTTTAAGCGTTATGCGTTATGGATTATGCGTTATGCGATATTCGTTATGTGTTATGCGTTATGCGTTATGCGTTATGCGTTATGCGTTATGCGTTATGCGTTATGCGTTGTGCGTTATGCGTTATGCGTTATGCGTTATGCGTTATGCGTTATGCGTTATGCGTTATGCGTTATACGTTATGCGTTATGCGTTATGCGTTATGCGTTATGCGTTATGCGTTATGCGTTATGCGTTATGCGTTATGCGTTATGCGTTGTGCGTTATGCGTTATGCGTCATGCGTTATGCGTTATGCGTTATACGTTATGCGTTATGCTATATGCGTTATGGCTTATGCCTTATGCGTTATACGTAATGCGTTATGCGTTATGAGTAATGCTTGATCCGATATGCGTTATGCGGTATGCGTTATGTGTTATGAGTAATGCTGGATCCGTTATGTGTTATGCGTTATGGATTATGCGTTATGCGTTATGAGTAATGCTGGATCCGTTATGCGTTATGCGTTTTGCGTTATTCGTTATGCGTTGTGCTTTAAGCGTTATGCGTTATGCGTTATGCGTTATGCGTTATGCGTTATGCGTTATGCGTTATGCGTTATGCGTTATGCGTTATGCGTTATGCGTTATGCGTTTTGCGTTATTCGTTATGCGTTGTGCTTTAAGCGTTATGCGTTATGGATTATGCGTTATGCGATATTCGTTATGTGTTATGCGTTATGCGTTATGCGTTATGCGTTATGCGTTATGCGTTATGCGTTGTGCGTTATGCGTTATGCGTTATGCGTTATGCGTTATGCGTTATGCGTTATGCGTTATGCGTTATGCGTTATACGTTATGCGTTATGCGTTATGCGTTATGCGTTATGCGTTATGGGTTATGCGTTATGCGTTATGCGTTATGCGTTATGCGTTGTGCGTTATGCGTTATGCGTTATGCGTTATGCGTTATGCGTTATGCGTTATGCGTTATGCGTTATGCGTTATGCGTTATGCGTTATGCGTTATGCGTTATACGTTATGCGATATGCTATATGCGTTATGCCTTATGCCTTATGCGTTATACGTAATGCGTTATGCGTTATGAGTAATGCTTGATCCGATATGCGTTATGCGGTATGCGTTATGCGTTATGAGTAATGCTGGATCCGTTATGTGTTATGCGTTATGGATTATGCGTTATGCGTTATGAGTAATGCTGGATCCGTTATGCGTTATGCGTTTTGCGTTATTCGTTATGCGTTGTGCTTTAAGCGTTATGCGTTATGGATTATGCGTTATGCGATATTCGTTACGTGTTATGCGTTATGCGTTATGCGTTATGCGTTATGCGTTATGCGTTATGCGTTATGCGTTATGCGTTATGCTTTATGCGTTATGCGTTATGCGTTATGAGTAATGCGGGATCCGTTATGCGTTATGCGAGTTGCGTGATCCGTTATGCGTTATGGATAATGCTGGATCCGTTATGCGTTATGCGTTTTGCGTTATTCGTTATGCGTTGTGCTTTATGCGTTATGCGTTATGGATTATGCGTTATGCGATATTCGTTACGTGTGATGCGTTATGCGTTATGCGTTATGCGTTATGCGTCATGCGTTATGAGGAATGCGTGATCCGTTATGCGTTATGCGTTTTGAGTAATGCGTGATCCGTTATGCGTTATGCGTTATGCGTTATGCGTTTTGCGTTATGCTTTATGCGTTATGCGTTATGCGTTATGCGTCATGCGTTATGAGGAATGCGTGATCCGTTATGCGTTATGCGTTTTGAGTAATGCGTGATCCGTTATGCGTTATGCGTTATGCGTTATGGGTTTTGCGTTATGCTTTATGCGTTATGCGTTATGCGTTATGCGTTATGCGTTATGCGTTATGCGTTATGCGTTATGCGTTATGGATTATGCGTTATGCGTTATGCGTTATGAGTAATGCTGGATCCGTTATGCGTTATGCGTTTTGCGTTATTCGTTATGCGTTGTGCTTTATGCGTTATGCGTTATGGATATGCGTTATTTTATATTCGTTACGTGTTATGCGTTATGCGTTATGCGTTATGCGTTATGCGTCATGCGTTATGCGTTATGAGTAATGCGTGATCCGTTATGCGTTATGCGATTTGCGTTATGCGTTATGCGTTATGCGTTATGCGTTATGCGTTATGCGTTATGCGTTATGCGTTATGCGTTATGCGTTATGCGTTATGCGTTATGCGTTATGCGTTATGCGTTGTGCGTTATGCGTTATGCGTTATGCGTTATACGTTAAGCGTTATGCGTTATGCGTTATGCTTCGTGCGTTATGCGTTATGCGTTATGAGTAATGCGTGATCCGTCATGCGTTATGCGTTATGCTATATGCGTTATGCCTTATGCCTTATGCGTTATGCGTTATGCGTTATGCGTTATGCGTTATGCGTTTTGCGTTATGCGTTATGCGTTATGGATTATGCGTTATGCGTTATGCGTTATGAGTAATGCTGGATCCGTTATGCGTTATGCGTTTTGCGTTATTCGTTATGCGTTGTGCTTTATGCGTTATGCGTTATGGATTATGCGTTATGCGATATTCGTTATGCGTTGTGCTTTATGCGTTATGCGTTATGGATTATGCGTTATGCGTTATGCGTTATGAGTAATGCTGGATCCGTTATGCGTTATGCGTTTTGCGTTATTCGTTATGCGTTGTGCGAGTTGCGTGATCCGTTATGCGTTATGGATAATGCTGGATCCGTTATGCGTTATGCGTTTTGCGTTATTCGTTATGCGTTGTGCTTTATGCGTTATGCGTTATGCGTTATGCGTTATGCGTT
Organism: Lasioglossum morio; assembly: GCA_916610235.2. Taxonomy (NCBI): domain Eukaryota; kingdom Metazoa; phylum Arthropoda; class Insecta; order Hymenoptera; family Halictidae; genus Lasioglossum; species Lasioglossum morio. The sequence goes on along the minus strand of CAKAJA020000586.1, from coordinate 168,149 downwards.
ATGCGTTATGCGTTATGCGTTATGCGTTATGCGTTATGCGTTATGCGTTATGCGTTATGCGTTATGCGTTATACGTTATGCGTTATGCGTTATGCGTTATGCGTTATGCGTTGTGCGTTATGCGTTATGCGTTATACGTTAAGCGTTATGCGTTATGCGTTATGCTTTGTGCGTTATGCGTTATGCGTTATGCTTTATGCGTTATGCGTTATGCGTTATGCGTTATGCGTTATGCGTTATGCGTTATGCGTTATGCGTTATGCGTTATGCGTTATGCGTTATGCGTTATGCGTTATGCGTTATGCGTTATGGATTATGCGTTATGCGTTATGCGTTATGAGTAATGCTGGATCCGTTATGCGTTATGCGTTTTGCGTTATTCGTTATGCGTTGTGCTTTATGCGTTATGCGATATGGATATGCGTTATGCGATATTCGTTACGTGTTATGCGTTATGCGTTATGCGATATGCGTTATGCGTTATGCGTTATGCGTTATGCGTCATGCGTTATGCGTTATGAGTAATGCGTGATCCGTTATGCGTTATGCGATTTGCGTTATGCGTTATGCGTTATGCGTTATGCGTTATGCGTTATGCGTTATGCGTTATGCGTTATGCGTTATGCGTTATGCGTTATACGTTATGCGTTATGCGTTATGCGTTATGCGTTATGCGTTGTGCGTTATGCGTTATGCGTTATACGTTAAGCGTTATGCGTTATGCGTTATGCTTTGTGCGTTATGCGTTATGCGTTATGAGTAATGCGTGATCCGTCATGCGTTATGCGTTATGCTATATGCGTTATGCCTTATGCCTTATGCGTTATGCGTTATGCGTTATGCGTTATGCGTTTGCGTTTTGCGTTATGCGTTATGCGTTATGCGTTTTGCGTTATTCGTTATGCGTTGTTCTTTATGCGTTATGCGTTATGGATTATACGTTATGCGTTATGCGTTATGAGTAATGCTGGATCCGTTATGCGTTATGCGTTTTGCGTTATTCGTTATGCGTTGTGCTTTATGCGTTATGCGTTATGGATTATGCGTTATGCGATATTCGTTACGTGTTATGCGTTATGCGTTATGCGTTATGCGTTATGCGTTATGCTTTGTGCGTTATGCGTTATGCGTTATGAGTAATGCGTGATCCGTCATGCGTTATGCGTTATGCTATATGCGTTATGCCTTATGCCTTATGCGTTATGCGTTATGCGTTAAGCGTTATGCGTTATGCGTTATGCGTTTTGCGTTATGCGTTATGCGTTTTGCGTTATTCGTTATGCGTTGTGCTTTATGCTTTATGCGTTATGGATTATGCGTTATGCGTTTTGCGTTATTCGTTATGCGTTGTGCTTTATGCGTTATGCGTTATGGATTATGCGTTATGCGATATTCGTTACGTGTGATGCGTTATGCGTTATGCGTTATGCGTCATGCGTTATGAGTAATGCGTGATCCGTTATGCGTTAAGCGTTTTGAGTAATGCGTGATCCGTTATGTGTTATGCGTTATGCGTTATGCGTTTTGCGTTATGCGTTATGCGTTATGCGTTATGCGTTATGCGTTATGCGTTATGCGTTATGCGTTATGCGTTATGCGTTATGCGTTATGCGTTATGGATTATGCGTTATGCGTTATGCGTTATGAGTAATGCTGGATCCGTTATGCGTTATGCGTTATTCGATATGCGTTGTGCTTTATGCGTTATGCGTTATGGATATGCGTTATGCGATATTCGTTACGTGTTATGCGTTATGCGTTATGCGTCATGCGTTATGCGTTATGAGTAATGCGTGATCCGTTATGCGTTATGCGATTTGCGTTATGCGTTATGCGTTATGCGTTATGCCATATGCGTTATGCGTTATGCGTTATGCGTTATGCGTTATGCGTTATGCGTTATGCGTTATGCGTTATGCGTTATGCGTTATGCGTTATGCGTTATGCGTTATGCGTTATGCGTTATGCGTTATGCGTTATGCGTTATGCGTTATGCGTTATGCGTTATGAGTAATGCGTGATCCGTTATGCGTTATGGGTTATGCGTTATACGTAATGCGTTATGCGTTATGAGTAATGCTTTATCCGATATCCGTTATGCGTTATGCGTTATGCGTTATGCGTTATGCGTTATGCGTTATGAGTAATGCTGGATCCGTTATGCGTTATGCGTTTTGCGTTATTCGTTATGCGTTGTGCTTTAAGCGTTATGCGTTATGGATTATGCGTTATGCGATATTCGTTATGTGTTATGCGTTATGCGTTATGCGTTATGCGTTATGCGTTATGCGTTATGCGTTGTGCGTTATGCGTTATGCGTTATGCGTTATGCGTTATGCGTTCTGCGTTATGCGTTATGCGTTCTGCGTTATGCGTTAGGCGTATGCGATATTCGTTATGCGTTATGCGTTATACGTTATGCGTTATGCGTTATGCGTTATGCGTTATGCGTTATGCGTTATGCGTTATGCGTTATGCGTTATGCGTTATGCGTTGTGCGTTATGCGTTATGCGTTATGCGTTATGCGTTATGCGTTATGCGTTATGCTTTGTGCGTTATGCGTTATGCGTTATGAGTAATGCGTGATCCGTCATGCGTTATGCGTTATGCTATATGCGTTATGCCTTATGCCTTATGCGTTATGCGTTATGCGTTATGCGTTATGCGTTATGCGTTATGCGTTATGCGTTATGCGTTATGCGTTATGCGTTATGCGTTTTGCGTTATTCGTTATGCGTTGTGCTTTATGCGTTATGCGTTATGGATTATGCGTTATGCGTTATGCGTTATGAGTAATGCTGGATCCGTTATGCGTTATGCGTTTTGCGTTATTCGTTATGCGTTGTGCCTTATGCGTTATGCGTTATGGATTATGCGTTATGCGATATTCGTTACGTGTTATGCGTTATGCGTTATGCGTTATGCGTTATGCGTTATGCGTTATGCGTTATGCGTTATGCGTTATGCTTTATGCGTTATGCGTTATGCGTTATGAGTAATGCGTGATCCGTTATGCGTTATGCGAGTTGCGTGATCCGTTATGCGTTATGGATAATGCTGGATCCGTTATGCGTTATGCGTTTTGCGTTATTCGTTATGCGTTGTGCTTTATGCGTTATGCGTTATGGATTATGCGTTATGCGATATTCGTTACGTGTTATGCGTTATGCGTTATGCTTTGTGCGTTATGCGTTATGCGTTATGAGTAATGCGTGATCCGTCATGCGTTATGCGTTATGCTATATGCGTTATGCCTTATGCCTTATGCGTTATGCGTTATGCGTTAAGCGTTATGCGTTATGCGTTATGCGTTTTGCGTTATGCGTTATGCGTTTTGCGTTATTCGTTATGCGTTGTGCTTTATGCTTTATGCGTTATGGATTATGCGTTATGCGTTTTGCGTTATTCGTTATGCGTTGTGCTTTATGCGTTATGCGTTATGGATTATGCGTTATGCGATATTCGTTACGTGTGATGCGTTATGCGTTATGCGTTATGCGTCATGCGTTATGAGTAATGCGTGATCCGTTATGCGTTATGCGTTTTGAGTAATGCGTGATCCGTTATGCGTTATGCGTTATGCGTTATGCGTTTTGCGTTATGCGTTATGCGTTATGCGTTATGCGTTATGCGTTATGCGTTATGCGTTATGCGTTATGCGTTATGCGTTATGCGTTATGCGTTATGCGTTATGCGTTATGCGTTATGGATTATGCGTTATGCGTTATGCGTTATGAGTAATGCTGGATCCGTTATGCGTTATGCGTTATTCGATATGCGTTGTGCTTTATGCGTTATGCGTTATGGATATGCGTTATGCGATATTCGTTACGTGTTATGCGTTATGCGTTATGCGTCATGCGTTATGCGTTATGAGTAATGCGTGATCCGTTATGCGTTATGCGATTTGCGTTATGCGTTATGCGTTATGCGTTATGCCATATGCGTTATGCGTTATGCGTTATGCGTTATGCGTTATGCGTTATGCGTTATGCGTTATGCGTTATGCGTTATGCGTTATGCGTTATGCGTTATGCGTTATGCGTTATGCGTTATGCGTTATGCGTTATGAGTAATGCGTGATCCGTTATGCGTTATGGGTTATGCGTTATACGTAATGCGTTATGCGTTATGAGTAATGCTTTATCCGATATCCGTTATGCGTTATGCGTTATGCGTTATGCGTTATGCGTTATGCGTTATGAGTAATGCTGGATCCGTTATGCGTTATGCGTTTTGCGTTATTCGTTATGCGTTGTGCTTTATGCGTTATGCGTTATGGATTATGCGTTATGCGATATTCGTTATGTGTTATGCGTTATGCGTTATGCGTTATGCGTTATGCGTTATGCGTTATGCGTTGTGCGTTATGCGTTATGCGTTATGCGTTATGCGTTATGCGTTCTGCGTTATGCGTTATGCGTTCTGCGTTATGCGTTAGGCGTATGCGATATTCGTTATGCGTTATGCGTTATACGTTATGCGTTATGCGTTATGCGTTATGCGTTATGCGTTATGCGTTATGCGTTATGCGTTGTGCGTTATGCGTTATGCGTTATGCGTTATGCGTTATGCGTTATGCGTTATGCTTTGTGCGTTATGCGTTATGCGTTATGAGTAATGCGTGATCCGTCATGCGTTATGCGTTATGCTATATGCGTTATGCCTTATGCCTTATGCCTTATGCGTTATGCGTTATGCGTTATGCGTTATGCGTTATGCGTTATGCGTTATGCGTTATGCGTTATGCGTTATGCGTTATGCGTTATGCGTTATGCGTTTTGCGTTATTCGTTATGCGTTGTGCTTTATGCGTTATGCGTTATGGATTATGCGTTATGCGTTATGCGTTATGAGTAATGCTGGATCCGTTATGCGTTATGCGTTTTGCGTTATTCGTTATGCGTTGTGCCTTATGCGTTATGCGTTATGGATTATGCGTTATGCGATATTCGTTACGTGTTATGCGTTATGCGTTATGCGTTATGCGTTATGCGTTATGCGTTATGCGTTATGCGTTATGCTTTATGCGTTATGCGTTATGCGTTATGAGTAATGCGTGATCCGTTATGCGTTATGCGAGTTGCGTGATCCGTTATGCGTTATGGATAATGCTGGATCCGTTATGCGTTATGCGTTTTGCGTTATTCGTTATGCGTTGTGCTTTATGCGTTATGCGTTATGGATTATGCGTTATGCGATATTCGTTACGTGTGATGCGTTATGCGTTATGCGTTATGCGTCATGCGTTATGAGGAATGCGTGATCCGTTATGCGTTATGCGTTTTGAGTAATGCGTGATCCGTTATGCGTTATGCGTTATGCGTTATGCGTTTTGCGTTATGCTTTATGCGTTATGCGTTATGCGTTATGCGTTATGCGTTATGCGTTATGCGTTATGCGTTATGCGTTATGCGTTATGCGTTATGCGTTATGCGTTATGCGTTATGCGTTATGCGTTATGGATTATGCGTTATGCGTTATGCGTTATGAGTAATGCTGGATCCGTTATGCGTTATGCGTTTTGCGTTATTCGTTATGCGTTGTGCCTTATGCGTTATGCGTTATGGATTATGCGTTATGCGATATTCGTTACGTGTTATGCGTTATGCGTTATGCGTTATGCGTTATGCGTTATGCGTTATGCGTTATGCGTTATGCGTTATGCGTTATGCGTTATGCTTTATGCGTTATGCGTTATGCGTTATGAGTAATGCGTGATCCGTTATGCGTTATGCGAGTTGCGTGATCCGTTATGCGTTATGGATAATGCTGGATCCGTTATGCGTTATGCGTTTTGCATTATTCGTTATGCGGTGTGCTTTATGCGTTATGCGTTATGGATTATGCGTTATGCGATATTCGTTACGTGTGATGCGTTATGCGTTATGCGTTATGCGTTATGCGTCATGCGTTATGAGGAATGCGTGATCCGTTATGCGTTATGCGTTTTGAGTAATGCGTGATCCGTTATGCGTTATGCGTTATGCGTTATGCGTTTTGCGTTATGCTTTATGCGTTATGCGTTATGCGTTATGCGTTATGCGTTATGCGTTATGCGTTATGCGTTATGCGTTATGCGTTATGCGTTATGCGTTATGCGTTATGCGTTATGGATTATGCGTTATGCGTTAGGCGTATGCGATATTCGTTATGCGTTATGCGTTATACGTTATGCGTTATGCGTTATGCGTTATGCGTTATGCGTTATGCGTTATGCGTTATGCGTTGTGCGTTATGCGTTATGCGTTATGCGTTATGCGTTATGCGTTATGCTTTGTGCGTTATGCGTTATGCGTTATGAGTAATGCGTGATCCGTCATGCGTTATGCGTTATGCTATATGCGTTATGCCTTATGCCTTATGCCTTATGCGTTATGCGTTATGCGTTATGCTTTATGCGTTATGCGTTATGCGTTATGAGTAATGCGTGATCCGTTATGCGTTATGCGATTTGCGTGATCCGTTATGCGTTATGGATAATGCTGGATCCGTTATGCGTTATGCGTTTTGCGTTATTCGTTATGCGTTGTGCTTTATGCGTTATGCGTTATGGATTATGCGTTATGCGATATTCGTTACGTGTGATGCGTTATGCGTAATGCGTTATGCGTCATGCGTTATGAGTAATGCGTGATCCGTTATGCGTTATGCGTTTTGAGTAATGCGTGATCCGTTATGCGTTATGCGTTATGCGTTATGCGTTTTGCGTTATGCGTTATGCGTTATGCGTTATGCGTTATGCGTTATGCGTTATGCGTTATGCGTTATGCGTTGTGCTTTATGCGTTATGCGTTATGCGTTATGCTTTGTGCGTTATGCGTTATGCGATATTCGTTATGCGTTATGCGTTATGCGTTATGCGTTATGCGTTATGCGTTATGCGTTATGCGTTATACGTTATGCGTTATGCGTTATGCGTTATGCGTTTTGCGTTATTCGTTATGCGTTGTGCTTTATGCGTTATGCGTTATGGATTATGCGTTATGCGTTATGCGTTATGAGTAATACTGGATCCGTTATGCGTTATGCGTTTTGCGTTATTCGTTATGCGTTGTGCTTTATGCGTTATGCGTTATGGATTATGCGTTATGCGATATTCGTTACGTGTTATGCGTTATGCGTTATGCGTTATGCGTTATGCGTTATGCTTTATGCGTTATGCGTTATGCGTTATGAGTAATGCGTGATCCGTTATGCGTTATGCGATTTGCGTGATCCGTTATGCGTTATGGATAATGCTGGATCCGTTATGCGTTATGCGTTATGCCTTATGCCTTATGCCTTATGCCTTATGCGTTATGCGTTATGCGTTATGCGTTATGCGTTATGCGTTATGCGTTATGCGTTATGCGTTTTGCGTTATTCGTTATGCGTTGTGCTTTATGCGTTATGCGTTATGGATTATGCGTTATGCGTTATGCGTTATGAGTAATGCTGGATCCGTTATGCGTTATGCGTTTTGCGTTATTCGTTATGCGTTGTGCCTTATGCGTTATGCGTTATGGATTATGCGTTATGCGATATTCGTTACGTGTTATGCGTTATGCGTTATGCGTTATGCGTTATGCGTTATGCGTTATGCGTTATGCGTTATGCTTTATGCGTTATGCGTTATGCGTTATGAGTAATGCGTGATCCGTTATGCGTTATGCGAGTTGCGTGATCCTTTATGCGTTATGGATAATGCTGGATCCGTTATGCGTTATGCGTTTTGCGTTATTCGTTATGCGTTGTGCTTTATGCGTTATGCGTTATGGATTATGCGTTATGCGATATTCGTTACGTGTGATGCGTTATGCGTTATGCGTTATGCGTTATGCGTCATGCGTTATGAGGAATGCGTGATCCGTTATGCGTTATGCGTTTTGAGTAATGCGTGATCCGTTATGCGTTATGCGTTATGCGTTATGCGTTTTGCGTTATGCTTTATGCGTTATGCGTTATGCGTTATGCGTTATGCGTTATGCGTTATGCGTTATGCGTTATGCGTTATGCGTTATGCGTTATGCGTTATGCGTTATGGATTATGCGTTATGCGTTATGCGTTATGAGTAATGCTGGATCCGTTATGCGTTATGCGTTTTGCGTTATTCGTTATGCGTTGTGCTTTATGCGTTATGCGTTATGGATATGCGTTATGCGATATTCGTTACGTGTTATGCGTTATGCGTTATGCGTTATGCGTTATGCGTTATGCGTTATGCGTCATGCGTTATGCGTTATGAGTAATGCGTGATCCGTTATGCGTTATGCGATTTGCGTTATGCGTTATGCGTTATGCGTTATGCGTTATGCGTTATGCGTTATGCGTTATGCGTTATGCGTTATGCGTTATACGTTATGCGTTATGCGTTATGCGTTATGCGTTATGCGTTGTGCGTTATGCGTTATGCGTTATGCGTTATACGTTAAGCGTTATGCGTTATGCGTTATGCTTCGTGCGTTATGCGTTATGCGTTATGAGTAATGCGTGATCCGTCATGCGTTATGCGTTATGCTATATGCGTTATGCCTTATGCCTTATGCGTTATGCGTTATGCGTTATGCGTTATGCGTTTTGCGTTATGCGTTATGCGTTATGCGTTATGCGTTTTGCGTTATTCGTTATGCGTTGTGCTTTATGCGTTATGCGTTATGGATTATGCGTTATGCGTTATGCGTTATGAGTAATGCTGGATCCGTTATGCGTTATGCGTTTTGCGTTATTCGTTATGCGTTGTGCGAGTTGCGTGATCCGTTATGCGTTATGGATAATGCTGGATCCGTTATGCGTTATGCGTTTTGCGTTATTCGTTATGCGTTGTGCTTTATGCGTTATGCGTTATGGATTATGCGTTATGCGATATTCGTTACGTGTGATGCGTTATGCGTTATGCGTTATGCGTTATGCGTTATGCGTTATGCGTTATGCGTTATGCGTTATGCGTTATGCGTCATGCGTTATGAGGAATGCGTGATCCGTTATGCGTTATGCGTTTTGAGTAATGCGTGATCCGTTATGCGTTATGCGTTATGCGTTTTGCGTTATGCTTTATGCGTTATGCGTTATGCGTTATGCGTTATGCGTTATGCGTTATGCGTTATGCGTTATGCGTTATGCGTTATGCGTTATGCGTTATGGATTATGCGTTATGCGTTATGCGTTATGAGTAATGCTGGATCCGTTATGCGTTATGCGTTTTGCGTTATTCGTTATGCGTTGTGCTTTATGCGTTATGCGATATGGATATGCGTTATGCGATATTCGTTACGTGTTATGCGTTATGCGTTATGCGTTATGCGTTATGCGTTATGCGTTATGCGTTATGCGTTATGCGTCATGCGTTATGCGTTATGAGTAATGCGTGATCCGTTATGCGTTATGCGATTTGCGTTATGCGTTATGCGTTATGCGTTATGCGTTATGCGTTATGCGTTATGCGTTATGCGTTATGCGTTATACGTTATGCGTTATGCGTTATGCATTATGCGTTATGCGTTGTGCGTTATGCGTTATGCGTTATACGTTAAGCGTTATGCGTTATGCGTTATGCTTTGTGCGTTATGCGTTATGCGTTATGAGTAATGCGTGATCCGTCATGCGTCATGCGTTATGCTATATGCGTTATGCCTTATGCCTTATGCGTTATGCGTTATGCGTTATGCGTTATGCGTTTGCGTTTTGCGTTATGCGTTATGCGTTATGCGTTTTGCGTTATTCGTTATGCGTTGTGCTTTATGCGTTATGCGTTATGGATTATACGTTATGCGTTATGCGTTATGAGTAATGCTGGATCCGTTATGCGTTATGCGTTTTGCGTTATTCGTTATGCGTTGTGCTTTATGCGTTATGCGTTATGGATTATGCGTTATGCGATATTCGTTACGTGTTATGCGTTATGCGTTATGCGTTATGCGTTATGCGTTATGCTTTGTGCGTTATGCGTTATGCGTTATGAGTAATGCGTGATCCGTCATGCGTTATGCGTTATGCTATATGCGTTATGCCTTATGCCTTATGCGTTATGCGTTATGCGTTAAGCGTTATGCGTTATGCGTTATGCGTTTTGCGTTATGCGTTATGCGTTTTGCGTTATTCGTTATGCGTTGTGCTTTATGCTTTATGCGTTATGGATTATGCGTTATGCGTTATGCGTTATGCGTTTTGCGTTATGCGTTATGCGTTTTGCGTTATTCGTTATGCGTTGTGCTTTATGCGTTATGCGTTATGGATTATGCGTTATGCGATATTCGTTACGTGTGATGCGTTATGCGTTATGCGTTATGCGTCATGCGTTATGAGTAATGCGTGATCCGTTATGCGTTATGCGTTTTGAGTAATGCGTGATCCGTTATGCGTTATGCGTTATGCGTTATGCGTTTTGCGTTATGCGTTATGCGTTATGCGTTATGCGTTATGCGTTATGCGTTATGCGTTATGCGTTATGCGTTATGCGTTATGCGTTATGCGTTATGGATTATGCGTTATGCGTTATGCGTTATGAGTAATGCTGGATCCGTTATGCGTTATGCGTTATTCGATATGCGTTGTACTTTATGCGTTATGCGTTATGGATATGCGTTATGCGATATTCGTTACGTGTTATGCGTTATGCGTTATGCGTCATGCGTTATGCGTTATGAGTAATGCGTGATCCGTTATGCGTTATGCGATTTGCGTTATGCGTTATGCGTTATGCGTTATGCGTTATGCCATATGCGTTATGCGTTATGCGTTATGCGTTATGCGTTATGCGTTATGCGTTATGCGTTATGCGTTATGCGTTATGCGTTATGCGTTATGCGTTATGCGTTATGCGTTATGCGTTATGCGTTATGCGTTATGCGTTATGCGTTATGAGTAATGCGTGATCCGTTATGCGTTATGGGTTATGCGTTATACGTAATGCGTTATGCGTTATGAGTAATGCTTTATCCGATATCCGTTATGCGTTATGCGTTATGCGTTATGCGTTATGCGTTATGCGTTATGAGTAATGCTGGATCCGTTATGCGTTATGCGTTTTGCGTTATTCGTTATGCGTTGTGCTTTAAGCGTTATGCGTTATGGATTATGCGTTATGCGATATTCGTTATGTGTTATGCGTTATGCGTTATGCGTTATGCGTTATGCGTTATGCGTTATGCGTTGTGCGTTATGCGTTATGCGTTATGCGTTATGCGTTATGCGTTATGCGTTCTGCGTTATGCGTTATGCGTTCTGCGTTATGCGTTAGGCGTATGCGATATTCGTTATGCGTTATGCGTTATACGTTATGCGTTATGCGTTATGCGTTATGCGTTATGCGTTATGCGTTATGCGTTATGCGTTGTGCGTTATGCGTTATGCGTTATGCGTTATGCGTTATGCGTTATGCGTTATGCTTTGTGCGTTATGCGTTATGCGTTATGAGTAATGCGTGATCCGTCATGCGTTATGCGTTATGCTATATGCGTTATGCCTTATGCCTTATGCCTTATGCGTTATGCGTTATGCGTTATGCGTTATGCGTTATGCGTTATGCGTTATGCGTTATGCGTTATGCGTTATGCGTTATGCGTTATGCGTTTTGCGTTATTCGTTATGCGTTGTGCTTTATGCGTTATGCGTTATGGATTATGCGTTATGCGTTATGCGTTATGAGTAATGCTGGATCCGTTATGCGTTATGCGTTTTGCGTTATTCGTTATGCGTTGTGCCTTATGCGTTGTGCGTTATGGATTATGCGTTATGCGATATTCGTTACGTGTTATGCGTTATGCGTTATGCGTTATGCGTTATGCGTTATGCGTTATGCGTTATGCTTTATGCGTTATGCGTTATGCGTTATGAGTAATGCGTGATCCGTTATGCGTTATGGGTTATGCGTTATACGTAATGCGTTATGCGTTATGAGTAATGCTTTATCCGATATCCGTTATGCGTTATGCGTTATGCGTTATGCGTTATGCGTTATGCGTTATGCGTTATGCGTTATGCGTTATGCGTTATGAGTAATGCGTGATCCGTTATGCGTTATGGGTTATGCGTTATACGTTATGCGTTTTGCGTTATGCGTTATGCGTTATGCGTGATGCGTTATGCGTTATGCGTTATGCGTTATGCGTTATGCGTTATGCGTTATGCGTTATGCGTTACGCGTTATGCGTTATGCGTTATGCGTTATGCTTTGTGCGTTATGCGTTATGCGTTATGAGTAATGCTTGATCCGATATGCGTTATGCGGTATGCGTTATGCGTTATGAGTAATGCTGGATCCGTTATGTGTTATGCGTTATGGATTATGCGTTATGCGTTATGAGTAATGCTGGATCCGTTATGCGTTATGCGTTTTGCGTTATTCGTTATGCGTTATGCGTTATGCGTTATGCGCTATGCGTTATGCGTTTTGCGTTATGAGTAATGCGTTATGCGTTATGAGTAATGCGTGATCCCCTATGCGTTATGCGTTATGAGTAATGCGTGATCCGTTATGTGTTATGCTTTATGCGTTATGCGTTATGCGTTTTGCGTTATGCGTTATGCGTTATGTGTTATGGGTTATTCGTTATGCGTTATGCGTTATGCGTTATGCGTTATGCGTTATACGTTATGCGTTATGCGTTATGCGTTATGCGTTATGCGTTATGCGTTATGCGTGATGCGTTATGCGTTATGCGTTATGCGTTATGCGTTATGCGATATGCGTTATGCGTTATGCGTTATACGTTATGCGTTATGCGTTATCCGTTATGCGTTATACGTTATGCGTTATGCGTTATGCGTTATGCTTTGTGCGTTATGCGTTATGCGATATTCGTTATGTGTTATGCGTTATGCGTTATGCGTTATGCGTTATTCGTTATGCGTTATGCGTTGTGCGTTATGCGTTATGCGTTATGCATTATGCGTTATGCGTTATGCGTTATGCGTTATGCGTTATGCGTTATGCGTTATGCTTTGTGCGTTATGCGATATGCGTTATGAGTAATGCGTGATCCGTCATGCGTTATGCGTTATGCTATATGCGTTATGCCTTATGCCTTATGCGTTATGCGTTATGCGTTATGCGTTATGCGTTATGCGTTATGCGTTATGCGTTATGCGTTATGCGTTATGCGTTATGCGTTTTGCGTTATTCGTTATGCGTTGTGCTTTATGCGTTATGCGTTATGGATTATGCGTTATGCGTTATGCGTTATGCGTTATGCGTTATGCTTTATGCGTTATGCGTTATGCGTTATGAGTAATGCGTGATCCGTTATGCGTTATGCGATTTGCGTGATCCGTTATGCGTTATGGATAATGCTGGATCCGTTATGCGTTATGCGTTTTGCGTTATTCGTTATGCGTTGTGCTTTATGCGTTATGCGTTATGGATTATGCGTTATGCGATATTCGTTACGTGTGATGCGTTATGCGTAATGCGTTATGCGTCATGCGTTATGAGTAATGCGTGATCCGTTATGCGTTATGCGTTTTGAGTAATGCGTGATCCGTTATGCGTTATGCGTTATGCGTTATGCGTTTTGCGTTATGCGTTATGCGTTATGCGTTATGCGTTATGCGTTATGCGTTATGCGTTATGCGTTATGCGTTATGCGTTATGCGTTATGCGTTATGCGTTATGCGTTATGCGTTATGGATTATGCGTTATGCGTTATGCGTTATGAGTAATGCTGGATCCGTTATGCCTTATGCGTTATGCGATATTCGTTACGTGTTATGCGTTATGCGTTATGCGTTATGCGTTATGCGTTATGCGTCATGCGTTATGCGTTATGAGTAATGCGTGATCCGTTATGCGTTATGCGATTTGCGTTATGCGTTATGCGTTATGCGTTATGCGTTATGCGTTATGCGTTATGCGTTATGCGTTATGCGTTATGCGTTATGCGTTATGCGTTATGCGTTATGCGTTATGCGTTATGCGTTATACGTTATGCGTTATGCGATATTCGTTATGTGTTATGCGTTATGCGTTATGCGTTATGCGTTATGCGTTATGCGTTATGCGTGATGCGTTATGCGTTATGCGTTATGCGTTATGCGTTATGCGTTATGCGTTATCCGTTATGCGTTATGCGTTATGAGTAATGCGTGATCCGTCATGCGTTATGCGTTATGCTATATGCGTTATGCCTTATGCCTTATGCGTTATGCGTTATGCGTTATGCGTTATGCGTTATGCGTTATGCGTTATGCGTTATGCGTTATGCGTTATGCGTTATGCGTTATGCGTTATGCGTTATGCGTTATGCGTTATGCGTTATGCGTTATGCGTTATACGTAATGCGTTATGCGTTATGAGTAATGCTTGATCCGATTTGCGTTATGCGGTATGCGTTATGCGTTATGAGTATTGCTGGATCCGTTATGTGTTATGCGTTATGGATTATGCGTTATGCGTTATGAGTAATGCTGGATCCGTTATGCGTTATGCGTTTTGCGTTATGCGTTATGCGTTATGCGTTGTGCGTTATGCGTTATGCGTTATGCGTTATGCGTTATGCGTTATGCGTTATGCGTTATGCGTTATACGTTTTGCGTTATGCGTTATGCGTTATGCGTTATGCGTTATGCGTTATGCGTTATGCGTTATGCGTTATGCGTTATGCGTTATGCGTTATGCGTTATGCGTTATGCGTTATGCGTTATGCGTTATGCGTTATGCTTTGTGCGCTATGCGTTATGCGTTGTGAGTAATGCGTGATCCGTCATGCGTTATGCGTTATGCTATATGCGTTATGCCTTATGCCTTATGCGTTATGCGTTATGCGTTATGCGTTATGCGTTATGCGTTATGCGTTATGCGTTATGCGTTATGCGTTATGCGTTATGCGTTATGCGTTATGCGTTATGCGTTTTGCGTTATTCGTTATGCGTTGTGCTTTATGCGTTATGCGTTATGGATTATGCGTTATGCGTTATGCGATATGAGTAATGCTGGATCCGTTATGCGTTATTCGTTTTGCGTTATTCGTTATGCGTTGTGCCTTATGCGTTATGCGTTATGGATTATGCGTTATGCCATATTCGTTACGTGTTATGCGTTATGCGTTATGCGTTATGCGTTATGCGTTATGCGTTATGCGTTATGCGTTATGCGTTATGCGTTATGCGTTATGCGTTATGCGTTATGCGTTATGCTTTATGCGTTATGCGTTATGCGTTATGAGTAATGCGTGATCCGTTATGCGTTATGCGAGTTGCGTGATCCGTTATGCGTTATGGATAATGCTGGATCCGTTATGCGTTATGCGTTTTGCGTTATTCGTTATGCGTTGTGCTTTATGCGTTATGCGTTATGGATTATGCGTTATGCCATATTCGTTACGTGTGATGCGTTATGCGTTATGCGTTATGCGTCATGCGTTATGAGGAATGCGTGATCCGTTATGCGTTATGCGTTTTGAGTAATGCGTGATCCGTTATGCGTTATGCGTTATGCGTTATGCGTCATGCGTTATGAGGAATGCGTGATCCGTTATGCGTTATGCGTTTTGAGTAATGCGTGATCCGTTATGCGTTATGCGTTATGCGTTATGCGTTTTGCGTTATGCTTTATGCGTTATGCGTTATGCTTTATGCGTTATGCGTTATGCGTTATGCGTTATGCGTTATGCGTTATGCGTTATGCGTTATGGATTATGCGTTATGCGTTATGCGTTATGAGTAATGCTGGATCCGTTATGCGTTATGCGTTTTGCGTTATTCGTTTGCGTTGTGCTTTATGCGTTATGCGTTATGGATATGCGTTATGCGATATTCGTTACGTGTTATGCGTTATGCGTTATGCGTTATGCGTTATGCGTTATGCTATATGCGTTATGCCTTATGCCTTATGCGTTATACGTAATGCGTTATGCGTTATGAGTAATGCTTGATCCGATATGCGTTATGCGGTATGCGTTATGCGTTATGAGTAATGCGTGATCCGTTATGCGTTATGGGTTATGCGTTATACGTTATGCGTTTTGCGTTATGCGTTATCCGTTATGCGTTATGCGTTATGCGTTATGCGTTATGCGTTATGCGTTATGCGTTATGCGTTATGCGTTATGCGTTATGCGTTTTGCGTTATGCTTTATGCGTTATGCGTTATGCTTTATGCGTTATGCGTTATGCGTTATGCGTTATGCGTTATGCGTTATGCGTTATGTGTTATGCGTTATGCGTTTTGCGTTATTCGTTATGCGTTGTGCTTTATGCGTTATGCGTTATGGATTATGCGTTATGCGTTATGCGTTATGAGTAATGCGTGATCCGTCATGCGTTATGCGTTATGCTATATGCGTTATGCCTTATGCGTTATGCGTTATGCGTTATGCGTTATGCGTTATGCGTTATGCGTTATGCGTTATGCGTTATGCGTTATGCGTTATGCGTTATGCGTTATGCGTTATGCGTTATGCGTTATGCGTTATGCGTTATGCGTTATGCGTTATGCGTTATGCGTTATGCGTTATGCGTTATGCGTGATGCGTTATGCGTTATGCGTTATGCGTTATGCGTTATGCGTTATGCGATATGCGTTATGCGTTATGCGTTATACGTTATGCGTTATGCGTTATCCGTTATGCGTTATACGTTATGCGTTATGCGTTATGCGTTATGCTTTGTGCGTTATGCGTTATGCGATATTCGTTATGTGTTATGCGTTATGCGTTATGCGTTATGCGTTATTCGTTATGCGTTATGCGTTGTGCGTTATGCGTTATGCGTTATGCGTTATGCATTATGCGTTATGCGTTATGCGTTATGCGTTATGCGTTATGCGTTATGCGTTATGCTTTGTGCGTTATGCGATATGCGTTATGAGTAATGCGTGATCCGTCATGCGTTATGCGTTATGCTATATGCGTTATGCCTTATGCGTTATGCGTTATGCGTTATGCGTTATGCGTTATGCGTTATGCGTTATGCGTTATGCGTTATGCGTTATGCGTTATGCGTTTTGCGTTATTCGTTGTGCTTTATGCGTTATGCGTTATGGATTATGCGTTATGCGTTATGCGTTATGCGTTATGCGTTATGCTTTATGCGTTATGCGTTATGCGTTATGAGTAATGCGTGATCCGTTATGCGTTATGCGATTTGCGTGATCCGTTATGCGTTATGGATAATGCTGGATCCGTTATGCGTTATGCGTTTTGCGTTATTCGTTATGCGTTGTGCTTTATGCGTTATGCGTTATGGATTATGCGTTATGCGATATTCGTTACGTGTGATGCGTTATGCGTAATGCGTTATGCGTCATGCGTTATGAGTAATGCGTGATCCGTTATGCGTTATGCGTTTTGAGTAATGCGTGATCCGTTATGCGTTATGCGTTATGCGTTTTGCGTTATGCGTTATGCGTTATGCGTTATGCGTTATGCGTTATGCGTTATGCGTTATGCGTTATGCGTTATGCGTTATGCGTTATGGATTATGCGCTATGCGTTATGCGTTATGAGTAATGCTGGATCCGTTATGCGTTATGCGTTATGCGATATTCGTTACGTGTTATGCGTTATGCGTTATGCGTTATGCGTTATGCGTTATGCGTCAAGCGTTATGCGTTATGAGTAATGCGTGATCCGTTATGCGTTATGCGATTTGCGTTATGCGTTATGCGTTATGCGTTATGCGTTATGCGTTATGCGTTATGCGTTATGCGTTATGCGTTATGCGTTATGCGTTATGCGTTATGCGTTTTGCGTTATTCGTTATGCGTTGTGCTTTATGCGTTATGCGTTATGGATTATGCGTTATGCGTTATGCGTTATGAGTAATGCGTGATCCGTCATGCGTTATGCGTTATGCTATATGCGTTATGCTATATGCGTTATGCCTTATGCGTTATGCGTTATGCGTTATGCGTTATGCGTTATGCGTTATGCGTTATGCGTTATGCGTTATGCGTTATGCGTTATGCGCTATGCGTTATGCGTTATGCGTTATGCGTTATGCGTTATGCGTTATGCGTTATGCGTTATGCGTTATGCGTTATGCGTGATGCGTTATGCGTTATGCGTTATGCGTTATGCGTTATGCGTTATGCGATATGCGTTATGCGTTATGCGTTATACGTTATGCGTTATGCGTTATCCGTTATGCGTTATACGTTATGCGTTATGCGTTATGCGTTATGCGTTATGCTTTGTGCGTTATGCGTTAAGCGATATTCGTTATGTGTTATGCGTTATGCGTTATGCGTTATGCGTTATTCGTTATGCGTTATGCGTTGTGCGTTATGCGTTATGCGTTATGCATTATGCGTTATGCGTTATGCGTTATGCGTTATGCGTTATGCGTTATGCTTTGTGCGTTATGCGATATGCGTTATGAGTAATGCGTGATCCGTCATGCGTTATGCCTTATGCTATATGCGTTATGCCTTATGCCTTATGCGTTATGCGTTATGCGTTATGCGTTATGCGTTATGCGTTATGCGTTATGCGTTATGCGTTATGCGTTATGCGTTATGCGTTATGGATTATGCGCTATGCGTTATGCGTTATGAGTAATGCTGGATCCGTTATGCGTTATGCGTTATGCGATATTCGTTACGTGTTATGCGTTATGCGTTATGCGTTATGCGTTATGCGTTATGCGTCATGCGTTATGCGTTATGAGTAATGCGTGATCCGTTATGCGTTATGCGATTTGCGTTATGCGTTATGCGTTATGCGTTATGCGTTATGCGTTATGCGTTATGCGTTATGCGTTATGCGTTATGCGTTATGCGTTATGCGTTATGCGTTATGCGTTATGCGTTATGCGTTATGCGTTATGCGTTATGCGTTATGCGTTATACGTTATGCGTTATGCGATATTCGTTATGTGTTATGCGTTATGCGTTATGCGTTATGCGTTATGCGTTATGCGTTATGCGTGATGCGTTATGCGTTATGAGTTATGCGTTATGCGTTATGCGTTATGCGTTATCCGTTATGCGTTATGCGTTATGAGTAATGCGTGATCCGTCATGCGTTATGCGTTATGCTATATGCGTTATGCCTTATGCCTTATGCGTTATGCGTTATGCGTTATGCGTTATGCGTTATGCGTTATGCGTTATGCGTTATGCGTTATGCGTTATGCGTTATGCGTTATGCGTTATGCGTTATGCGTTATGCGTTATGCGTTATGCGTTATGCGTTATGCGTTATGCGTTATGCGTTATACGTAATGCGTTATGCGTTATGAGTAATGCTTGATCCGATTTGCGTTATGCGGTATGCGTTATGCGTTATGAGTATTGCTGGATCCGTTATGTGTTATGCGTTATGGATTATGCGTTATGCGTTATGAGTAATGCTGGATCCGTTATGCGTTATGCGTTTTGCGTTATGCGTTATACGTTATGCGTTATGCGTTATGCGTTATGCGTTATGCGTTATACGTTATGCGTTATGCGTTATGCGTTATGCGTTATGCGTTATGAGTAATGCTTGATCCGATATGCGTTATGCGTTATACGTTATGCGTTATGCGTTATGCGTTATGCGTTATGCGATATGCGTTATGAGTAATGCGTGATCCGTCATGCGTTATGCGTTATGCTATATGCGTTATGCCTTATGCGTTATGCGTTATGCGTTATGCGTTATGCGTTATGCGTTATGCGTTATGCGTTATGCGTTATGCGTTTTGCGTTATTCGTTATGCGTTGTGCTTTATGCGTTATGCGTTATGGATTATGCGTTATGCGTTATGCGTTATGCGTTATGCGTTATGCGTTATGCGTTATGCGTTATGCGTTATGAGTAATGCGTGATCCGTTATGCGTTATGCGATTTGCGTGATCCGTTATGCGTTATGGATAATGCTGGATCCGTTATGCGTTATGCGTTATGCGTTATTCGTTATGCGTTGTGCTTTATGCGTTATGCGTTATGGATTATGCGTTATGCGATATTCGTTACGTGTGATGCGTTATGCGTAATGCGTTATGCGTCATGCGTTATGAGTAATGCGTGATCCGTTATGCGTTATGCGTTTTGAGTAATGCGTGATCCGTTATGCGTTATGCGTTATGCGTTTTGCGTTATGCGTTATGCGTTATGCGTTATGCGTTATGCGTTATGCGTTATGCGTTATGCGTTATGCGTTATGCGTTATGCGTTATGCGTTATGCGTTATGGATTATGCGCTATGCGTTATGCGTTATGAGTAATGCTGGATCCGTTATGCGTTATGCGTTATGCGATATTCGTTACGTGTTATGCGTTATGCGTTATGCGTTATGCGTTATGCGTTATGCGTCAAGCGTTATGCGTTATGAGTAATGCGTGATCCGTTATGCGTTATGCGATTTGCGTTATGCGTTATGCGTTATGCGTTATGCGTTATGCGTTATGCGTTATGCGTTATGCGTTATGCGTTATGCGTTATGCGTTATGCGTTATGCGTTTTGCGTTATTCGTTATGCGTTGTGCTTTATGCGTTATGCGTTATGGATTATGCGTTATGCGTTATGCGTTATGAGTAATGCGTGATCCGTCATGCGTTATGCGTTATGCTATATGCGTTATGCTATATGCGTTATGCGTTATGCGTTATGCGTTATGCGTTATGCGTTATGCGTTATGCGTTATGCGTTATGCGTTATGCGTTATGCGTTATGCGTTATGCGTTATGCGTTATGCGTTATGCGTTATGCGTTATGCGTTATGCGTTATGCGTTATGCGTTATGCGTTATGCGTTATGCGTGATGCGTTATGCGTTATGCGTTATGCGTTATGCGTTATGCGTTATGCGATATGCGTTATGCGTTATGCGTTATACGTTATGCGTTATGCGTTATCCGTTATGCGTTATACGTTATGCGTTATGCGTTATGCGTTATGCGTTATGCTTTGTGCGTTATGCGTTAAGCGATATTCGTTATGTGTTATGCGTTATGCGTTATGCGTTATGCGTTATTCGTTATGCGTTATGCGTTGTGCGTTATGCGTTATGCGTTATGCATTATGCGTTATGCGTTATGCGTTATGCGTTATGCGTTATGCGTTATGCTTTGTGCGTTATGCGATATGCGTTATGAGTAATGCGTGATCCGTCATGCGTTATGCGTTATGCTATATGCGTTATGCCTTATGCCTTATGCGTTATGCGTTATGCGTTATGCGTTATGCGTTATGCGTTATGCGTTATGCGTTATGCGTTATGCGTTATGCGTTATGGATTATGCGCTATGCGTTATGCGTTATGAGTAATGCTGGATCCGTTATGCGTTATGCGTTATGCGATATTCGTTACGTGTTATGCGTTATGCGTTATGCGTTATGCGTTATGCGTTATGCGTCATGCGTTATGCGTTATGAGTAATGCGTGATCCGTTATGCGTTATGCGATTTGCGTTATGCGTTATGCGTTATGCGTTATGCGTTATGCGTTATGCGTTATGCGTTATGCGTTATGCGTTATGCGTTATGCGTTATGCGTTATGCGTTATGCGTTATGCGTTATGCGTTATACGTTATGCGTTATGCGATATTCGTTATGTGTTATGCGTTATGCGTTATGCGTTATGCGTTATGCGTTATGCGTTATGCGTTATGCGTTATGCGTTATGAGTTATGCGTTATGCGTTATGCGTTATGCGTTATGCGTTATGCGTTATGCGTTATGAGTAATGCGTGATCCGTCATGCGTTATGCGTTATGCTATATGCGTTATGCCTTATGCCTTATGCGTTATGCGTTATGCGTTATGCGTTATGCGTTATGCGTTATGCGTTATGCGTTATGCGTTATGCGTTATGCGTTATGCGTTATGCGTTATGCGTTATGCGTTATGCGTTATGCGTTATGCGTTATGCGTTATACGTAATGCGTTATGCGTTATGAGTAATGCTTGATCCGATTTGCGTTATGCGGTATGCGTTATGCGTTATGAGTATTGCTGGATCCGTTATGTGTTATGCGTTATGGATTATGCGTTATGCGTTATGAGTAATGCTGGATCCGTTATGCGTTATGCGTTTTGCGTTATGCGTTATGCGTTATGCGTTATGCCTTATGCGTTATGCGTTATGCGTTATGCGTTATGCGTTATGCGTTATGCGTTATGCGTTATGCGTTATGCGTTATGCGTTATGCGTTATGCGTTATGCGTTATGCGTTATGCGTTATGCGTTATGCGTTATGCGTTATGCGTTATGCGTTATGCGTTATGCGTTATGCGTTATACGTAATGCGTTATGCGTTATGAGTAATGCTTGATCCGATTTGCGTTATGCGGTATGCGTTATGCGTTATGAGTATTGCTGGATCCGTTATGTGTTATGCGTTATGGATTATGCGTTATGCGTTATGAGTAATGCTGGATCCGTTATGCGTTATGCGTTTTGCGTTATGCGTTATGCGTTATGCGTTGTGCGTTATGCGTTATGCGTTATGCGTTATGCGTTATGCGTTATGCGTTATGCGTTATACGTTTTGCGTTATGCGTTATGCGTTATGCGTTATGCGTTATGCGTTATGCGTTATGCGTTATGCGTTATGCGTTATGCGTTATGCGTTATGCGTTATGCGTTATGCGTTATGCGTTATGCGTTATGCGTTATGCGTTATGCTTTGTGCGCTATGCGTTATGCGTTGTGAGTAATGCGTGATCCGTCATGCGTTATGCGTTATGCTATATGCGTTATGCCTTATGCCTTATGCGTTATGCGTTATGCGTTATGCGTTATGCGTTATGCGTTATGCGTTATGCGTTATGCGTTATGCGTTATGCGTTATGCGTTATGCGTTATGCGTTTTGCGTTATTCGTTATGCGTTGTGCTTTATGCGTTATGCGTTATGGATTATGCGTTATGCGTTATGCGATATGAGTAATGCTGGATCCGTTATGCGTTATTCGTTTTGCGTTATTCGTTATGCGTTGTGCCTTATGCGTTATGCGTTATGGATTATGCGTTATGCCATATTCGTTACGTGTTATGCGTTATGCGTTATGCGTTATGCGTTATGCGTTATGCGTTATGCGTTATGCGTTATGCGTTATGCGTTATGCGTTATGCGTTATGCGTTATGCGTTATGCGTTATGCTTTATGCGTTATGCGTTATGCGTTATGAGTAATGCGTGATCCGTTATGCGTTATGCGAGTTGCGTGATCCGTTATGCGTTATGGATAATGCTGGATCCGTTATGCGTTATGCGTTTTGCGTTATTCGTTATGCGTTGTGCTTTATGCGTTATGCGTTATGGATTATGCGTTATGCCATATTCGTTACGTGTGATGCGTTATGCGTTATGCGTTATGCGTTATGCGTCATGCGTTATGAGGAATGCGTGATCCGTTATGCGTTATGCGTTTTGAGTAATGCGTGATCCGTTATGCGTTATGCGTTATGCGTTATGCGTCATGCGTTATGAGGAATGCGTGATCCGTTATGCGTTATGCGTTTTGAGTAATGCGTGATCCGTTATGCGTTATGCGTTATGCGTTATGCGTTTTGCGTTATGCTTTATGCGTTATGCGTTATGCTTTATGCGTTATGCGTTATGCGTTATGCGTTATGCGTTATGCGTTATGCGTTATGCGTTATGGATTATGCGTTATGCGTTATGCGTTATGAGTAATGCTGGATCCGTTATGCGTTATGCGTTTTGCGTTATTCGTTTGCGTTGTGCTTTATGCGTTATGCGTTATGGATATGCGTTATGCGATATTCGTTACGTGTTATGCGTTATGCGTTATGCGTTATGCGTTATGCGTTATGCTATATGCGTTATGCCTTATGCCTTATGCGTTATACGTAATGCGTTATGCGTTATGAGTAATGCTTGATCCGATATGCGTTATGCGGTATGCGTTATGCGTTATGAGTAATGCGTGATCCGTTATGCGTTATGGGTTATGCGTTATACGTTATGCGTTTTGCGTTATGCGTTATCCGTTATGCGTTATGCGTTATGCGTTATGCGTTGTGCGTTATGCGTTATGCGTTATGCGTTATGCGTTATGCGTTATGCGTTTTGCGTTATGCTTTATGCGTTATGCGTTATGCTTTATGCGTTATGCGTTATGCGTTATGCGTTATGCGTTATGCGTTATGCGTTATGTGTTATGCGTTATGCGTTTTGCGTTATTCGTTATGCGTTGTGCTTTATGCGTTATGCGTTATGGATTATGCGTTATGCGTTATGCGTTATGAGTAATGCGTGATCCGTCATGCGTTATGCGTTATGCTATATGCGTTATGCCTTATGCGTTATGCGTTATGCGTTATGCGTTATGCGTTATGCGTTATGCGTTATGCGTTATGCGTTATGCGTTATGCGTTATGCGTTATGCGTTATGCGTTATGCGTTATGCGTTATGCGTTATGCGTTATGCGTTATGCGTTATGCGTTATGCGTTATGCGTTATGCGTTATGCGTTATGCGTGATGCGTTATGCGTTATGCGTTATGCGTTATGCGTTATGCGTTATGCGATATGCGTTATGCGTTATGCGTTATACGTTATGCGTTATGCGTTATCCGTTATGCGTTATACGTTATGCGTTATGCGTTATGCGTTATGCTTTGTGCGTTATGCGTTATGCGATATTCGTTATGTGTTATGCGTTATGCGTTATGCGTTATGCGTTATTCGTTATGCGTTATGCGTTGTGCGTTATGCGTTATGCGTTATGCATTATGCGTTATGCGTTATGCGTTATGCGTTATGCGTTATGCGTTATGCGTTATGCTTTGTGCGTTATGCGATATGCGTTATGAGTAATGCGTGATCCGTCATGCGTTATGCGTTATGCTATATGCGTTATGCCTTATGCGTTATGCGTTATGCGTTATGCGTTATGCGTTATGCGTTATGCGTTATGCGTTATGCGTTATGCGTTATGCGTTATGCGTTATGCGTTTTGCGTTATTCGTTATGCGTTGTGCTTTATGCGTTATGCGTTATGGATTATGCGTTATGCGTTATGCGTTATGCGTTATGCGTTATGCTTTATGCGTTATGCGTTATGCGTTATGAGTAATGCGTGATCCGTTATGCGTTATGCGATTTGCGTGATCCGTTATGCGTTATGGATAATGCTGGATCCGTTATGCGTTATGCGTTTTGCGTTATTCGTTATGCGTTGTGCTTTATGCGTTATGCGTTATGGATTATGCGTTATGCGATATTCGTTACGTGTGATGCGTTATGCGTCATGCGTTATGAGTAATGCGTGATCCGTTATGCGTTATGCGTTTTGAGTAATGCGTGATCCGTTATGCGTTATGCGTTATGCGTTTTGCGTTATGCGTTATGCGTTATGCGTTATGCGTTATGCGTTATGCGTTATGCGTTATGCGTTATGCGTTATGCGTTATGCGTTATGCGTTATGCGTTATGCGTTATGCGTTATGGATTATGCGCTATGCGTTATGCGTTATGAGTAATGCTGGATCCGTTATGCGTTATGCGTTATGCGATATTCGTTACGTGTTATGCGTTATGCGTTATGCGTTATGCGTTATGCGTTATGCGTCATGCGTTATGCGTTATGAGTAATGCGTGATCCGTTATGCGTTATGCGTTTTGCGTTATGCGTTATGCGTTATGCGTTATGCGTTATGCGTTATGCGTTATGCGTTATGCGTTATGCGTTATGCGTTATGCGTTATGCGTTATGCGTTTTGCGTTATTCGTTATGCGTTGTGCTTTATGCGTTATGCGTTATGGATTATGCGTTATGCGTTATGCGTTATGAGTAATGCGTGATCCGTTATGCGTTATGCGTTATGCGTTATGCGTTATGCTATATGCGTTATGCCTTATGCGTTATGCGTTATGCGTTATGCGTTATGCGTTATGCGTTATGCGTTATGCGTTATGCGTTATGCGTTATGCGTTATGCGTTATGCGTTATGCGTTATGCGTTATGCGTTATGCGTTATGCGTTATGCGTTATGCGTTATGCGTTATGCGTTATGCGTGATGCGTTATGCGTTATGCGTTATGCGTTATGCGTTATGCGTTATGCGATATGCGTTATGCGTTATGCGTTATACGTTATGCGTTATGCGTTATCCGTTATGCGTTATACGTTATGCGTTATGCGTTATGCGTTATGCGTTATGCTTTGTGCGTTATGCGTTAAGCGATATTCGTTATGTGTTATGCGTTATGCGTTATGCGTTATGCGTTATGCGTTATGCGTTATGCGTTGTGCGTTATGCGTTATGCGTTATGCATTATGCGTTATGCGTTATGCGTTATGCGTTATGCGTTATGCGTTATGCTTTGTGCGTTATGCGATATGCGTTATGAGTAATGCGTGATCCGTCATGCGTTATGCCTTATGCTATATGCGTTATGCCTTATGCCTTATGCGTTATGCGTTATGCGTTATGCGTTATGCGTTATGCGTTATGCGTTATGCGTTATGCGTTATGCGTTATGCGTTATGCGTTATGCGTTATGGATTATGCGCTATGCGTTATGCGTTATGAGTAATGCTGGATCCGTTATGCGTTATGCGTTATGCGATATTCGTTACGTGTTATGCGTTATGCGTTATGCGTTATGCGTTATGCGTTATGCGTCATGCGTTATGCGTTATGAGTAATGCGTGATCCGTTATGCGTTATGCGATTTGCGTTATGCGTTATGCGTTATGCGTTATGCGTTATGCGTTATGCGTTATGCGTTATGCGTTATGCGTTATGCGTTATGCGTTATGCGTTATGCGTTATGCGTTATGCGTTATGCGTTATGCGTTATGCGTTATACGTTATGCGTTATGCGATATTCGTTATGTGTTATGCGTTATGCGTTATGCGTTATGCGTTATGCGTTATGCGTTATGCGTTATGCGTGATGCGTTATGCGTTATGAGTTATGCGTTATGCGTTATGCGTTATGCGTTATCCGTTATGCGTTATGCGTTATGAGTAATGCGTGATCCGTCATGCGTTATGCGTTATGCTATATGCGTTATGCCTTATGCCTTATGCGTTATGCGTTATGCGTTATGCGTTATGCGTTATGCGTTATGCGTTATGCGTTATGCGTTATGCGTTATGCGTTATGCGTTATGCGTTATGCGTTATGCGTTATGCGTTATGCGTTATGCGTTATGCGTTATGCGTTATGCGTTATACGTAATGCGTTATGCGTTATGAGTAATGCTTGATCCGATTTGCGTTATGCGGTATGCGTTATGCGTTATGAGTATTGCTGGATCCGTTATGTGTTATGCGTTATGGATTATGCGTTATGCGTTATGAGTAATGCTGGATCCGTTATGCGTTATGCGTTTTGCGTTATGCGTTATACGTTATGCGTTATGCGTTATGCGTTATGCGTTATGCGTTATACGTTATGCGTTATGCGTTATGCGTTATGCGTTATGCGTTATGAGTAATGCTTGATCCGATATGCGTTATGCGTTATACGTTATGCGTTATGCGTTATGCGTTATGCGTTATGCGATATGCGTTATGAGTAATGCGTGATCCGTCATGCGTTATGCGTTATGCTATATGCGTTATGCCTTATGCGTTATGCGTTATGCGTTATGCGTTATGCGTTATGCGTTATGCGTTATGCGTTATGCGTTATGCGTTTTGCGTTATTCGTTATGCGTTGTGCTTTATGCGTTATGCGTTATGGATTATGCGTTATGCGTTATGCGTTATGCGTTATGCGTTATGCGTTATGCGTTATGCGTTATGCGTTATGAGTAATGCGTGATCCGTTATGCGTTATGCGATTTGCGTGATCCGTTATGCGTTATGGATAATGCTGGATCCGTTATGCGTTATGCGTTTTGCGTTATTCGTTATGCGTTGTGCTTTATGCGTTATGCGTTATGGATTATGCGTTATGCGATATTCGTTACGTGTGATGCGTTATGCGTAATGCGTTATGCGTCATGCGTTATGAGTAATGCGTGATCCGTTATGCGTTATGCGTTTTGAGTAATGCGTGATCCGTTATGCGTTATGCGTTATGCGTTATGCGTTATGCGTTATGCGTTATGCGTTATGCGTTATGCGTTATGCGTTATGCGTTATGCGTTATGCGTTATGCGTTATGCGTTATGCGTTATGCGTTATGGATTATGCGCTATGCGTTATGCGTTATGAGTAATGCTGGATCCGTTATGCGTTATGCGTTATGCGATATTCGTTACGTGTTATGCGTTATGCGTTATGCGTTATGCGTTATGCGTTATGCGTCAAGCGTTATGCGTTATGAGTAATGCGTGATCCGTTATGCGTTATGCGATTTGCGTTATGCGTTATGCGTTATGCGTTATGCGTTATGCGTTATGCGTTATGCGTTATGCGTTATGCGTTATGCGTTTTGCGTTATTCGTTATGCGTTGTGCTTTATGCGTTATGCGTTATGGATTATGCGTTATGCGTTATGCGTTATGAGTAATGCGTGATCCGTCATGCGTTATGCGTTATGCTATATGCGTTATGCTATATGCGTTATGCCTTATGCGTTATGCGTTATGCGTTATGCGTTATGCGTTATGCGTTATGCGTTATGCGTTATGCGTTATGCGTTATGCGTTATGCGCTATGCGTTATGCGTTATGCGTTATGCGTTATGCGTTATGCGTTATGCGTTATGCGTTATGCGTTATGCGTTATGCGTGATGCGTTATGCGTTATGCGTTATGCGTTATGCGTTATGCGTTATGCGATATGCGTTATGCGTTATGCGTTATACGTTATGCGTTATGCGTTATCCGTTATGCGTTATACGTTATGCGTTATGCGTTATGCGTTATGCGTTATGCTTTGTGCGTTATGCGTTAAGCGATATTCGTAATGTGTTATGCGTTATGCGTTATGCGTTATTCGTTATGCGTTATGCGTTGTGCGTTATGCGTTATGCGTTATGCATTATGCGTTATGCGTTATGCGTTATGCGTTATGCGTTATGCGTTATGCTTTGTGCGTTATGCGATATGCGTTATGAGTAATGCGTGATCCGTCATGCGTTATGCGTTATGCTATATGCGTTATGCCTTATGCCTTATGCGTTATGCGTTATGCGTTATGCGTTATGCGTTATGCGTTATGCGTTATGCGTTATGCGTTATGCGTTATGCGTTATGGATTATGCGCTATGCGTTATGCGTTATGAGTAATGCTGGATCCGTTATGCGTTATGCGTTATGCGATATTCGTTACGTGTTATGCGTTATGCGTTATGCGTTATGCGTTATGCGTTATGCGTCATGCGTTATGCGTTATGAGTAATGCGTGATCCGTTATGCGTTATGCGATTTGCGTTATGCGTTATGCGTTATGCGTTATGCGTTATGCGTTATGCGTTATGCGTTATGCGTTATGCGTTATGCGTTATGCGTTATGCGTTATGCGTTATGCGTTATGCGTTATGCGTTATGCGTTATGCGTTATGCGTTATACGTTATGCGTTATGCGATATTCGTTATGTGTTATGCGTTATGCGTTATGCGTTATGCGTTATGCGTTATGCGTTATGCGTGATGCGTTATGCGTTATGAGTTATGCGTTATGCGTTATGCGTTATGCGTTATCCGTTATGCGTTATGCGTTATGAGTAATGCGTGATCCGTCATGCGTTATGCGTTATGCTATATGCGTTATGCCTTATGCCTTATGCGTTATGCGTTATGCGTTATGCGTTATGCGTTATGCGTTATGCGTTATGCGTTATGCGTTATGCGTTATGCGTTATGCGTTATGCGTTATGCGTTATGCGTTATGCGTTATGCGTTATGCGTTATGCGTTATGCGTTATGCGTTATACGTAATGCGTTATGCGTTATGAGTAATGCTTGATCCGATTTGCGTTATGCGGTATGCGTTATGCGTTATGAGTATTGCTGGATCCGTTATGTGTTATGCGTTATGGATTATGCGTTATGCGTTATGAGTAATGCTGGATCCGTTATGCGTTATGCGTTTTGCGTTATGCGTTATGCGTTATGCGTTGTGCGTTATGCGTTATGCGTTATGCGTTATGCGTTATGCGTTATGCGTTATGCGTTATGCGTTATGCGTTATGCGTTATGCGTTATACGTTTTGCGTTATGCGTTATGCGTTATGCGTTATGCGTTATGCGTTATGCGTTATGCGTTATGCGTTATGCGTTATGCGTTATGCGTGATCCGTCATGCGTTATGCGTTATGCTATATGCGTTATGCCTTATGCGTTATGCGTTATGCGTTCTGCGTTATGCGTTATGCGTTATGCGTTATGCGTTATGCGTTATGCGTTTTGCGTTATTCGTTATGCGTTGTGCTTTATGCGTTATGCGTTATGGATTATGCGTTATGCGTTATGCGTTATGCGTTATGCGTTATGCTTTATGCGTTATGCGTTATGCGTTATGAGTAATGCGTGATCCGTTATGCGTTATGCGATTTGCGTGATCCGTTATGCGTTATGGATAATGCTGGATCCGTTATGCGTTATGCGTTTTGCGTTATTCCTTATGCGTTGTGCTTTATGCGTTATGCGTTATGGATTATGCGTTATGCGATATTCGTTACGTGTGATGCGTTATGCGTAATGCGTTATGCGTCATGCGTTATGAGTAATGCGTGATCCGTTATGCGTTATGCGTTTTGAGTAATGCTTGATCCGTTATGCGTTATGCGTTATGCGTTTTGCGTTATGCGTTATGCGTTATGCGTTATGCGTTATGCGTTATGCGTTATGCGTTATGCGTTATGCGTTATGCGTTATGCGTTATGCGTTATGCGTTATGCGTTATGCGTTATGCGTTATGCGTTATGGATTATGCGCTATGCGTTATGCGTTATGAGTAATGCTGGATCCGTTATGCGTTATGCGTTATGCGATATTCGTTACGTGTTATGCGTTATGCGTTATGCGTTATGCGTTATGCGTTATGCGTCAAGCGTTATGCGTTATGAGTAATGCGTGATCCGTTATGCGTTATGCGATTTGCGTTATGCGTTATGCGTTATGCGTTATGCGTTATGCGTTATGCGTTATGCGTTATGCGTTATGCGTTATGCGTTATGCGTTATGCGTTATGTGTTATGCGTTATGCGTTTTGCGTTATTCGTTATGCGTTGTGCTTTATGCGTTATGCGTTATGGATTATGCGTTATGCGTTATGCGTTATGAGTAATGCGTGATCCGTCATGCGTTATGCGTTATGCTATATGCGTTATGCCTTATGCGTTATGCGTTATGCGTTATGCGTTATGCGTTATGCGTTATGCGTTATGCGTTATGCGTTATGCGTTATGCGTTATGCGTTATGCGCTATGCGTTATGCGTTATGCGTTATGCGTTATGCGTTATGCGTTATGCGTTATGCGTTTTGCGTTATGCGTTATGCGTTATGCGTTATGCGTTATGCGTTATGCGTTATGCGTTATGCGTTATGCGTTATGCGTTATGCGTTATGCGTTATGCGTTATGCGTTATGCGTTATGCGTTATGCGTTATGGATTATGCGCTATGCGTTATGCGTTATGAGTAATGCTGGATCCGTTATGCGTTATGCGTTATGCGATATTCGTTACGTGTTATGCGTTATGCGTTATGCGTTATGCGTTATGCGTTATGCGTCAAGCGTTATGCGTTATGAGTAATGCGTGATCCGTTATGCGTTATGCGATTTGCGTTATGCGTTATGCGTTATGCGTTATGCGTTATGCGTTATGCGTTATGCGTTATGCGTTATGCGTTATGCGTTATGCGTTATGTGTTATGCGTTATGCGTTTTGCGTTATTCGTTATGCGTTGTGCTTTATGCGTTATGCGTTATGGATTATGCGTTATGCGTTATGCGTTATGAGTAATGCGTGATCCGTCATGCGTTATGCGTTATGCTATATGCGTTATGCCTTATGCGTTATGCGTTATGCGTTATGCGTTATGCGTTATGCGTTATGCGTTATGCGTTATGCGTTATGCGTTATGCGTTATGCGTTATGCGTTATGCGTTATGCGTTATGCGTTATGCGTTATGCGTTATGCGTTATGCGTTATGCGTTATGCGTTATGCGTTATGCGTGATGCGTTATGCGTTATGCGTTATGCGTTATGCGTTATGCGTTATGCGATATGCGTTATGCGTTATGCGTTATACGTTATGCGTTATGCGTTATCCGTTATGCGTTATACGTTATGCGTTATGCGTTATGCGTTATGCTTTGTGCGTTATGCGTTAAGCGATATTCGTTATGTGTTATGCGTTATGCGTTATGCGTTATGCGTTATTCGTTATGCGTTATGCGTTGTGCGTTATGCGTTATGCGTTATGCATTATGCGTTATGCGTTATGCGTTATGCGTTATGCGTTATGCGTTATGCGTTATGCTTTGTGCGTTATGCGATATTTGTTATGAGTAATGCGTGATCCGTCATGCGTTATGCGTTATGCTATATGCGTTATGCCTTATGCCTTATGCGTTATGCATTATGCGTTATGCGTTATGCGTTATGCGTTATGCGTTATGCGTTATGCGTTATGCGTTATGCGTTATGGATTATGCGCTATGCGTTATGCGTTATGAGTAATGCTGGATCCGTTATGCGTTATGCGTTATGCGATATTCGTTACGTGTTATGCGTTATGCGTTATGCGTTATGCGTTATGCGTTATGCGTCATGCGTTATGCGTTATGAGTAATGCGTGATCCGTTATGCGTTATGCGATTTGCGTTATGCGTTATGCGTTATGCGTTATGCGTTATGCGTTATGCGTTATGCGTTATGCGTTATGCGTTATGCGTTATGCGTTATGCGTTATGCGTTATGCGTTATGCGTTATGCGTTATGCGTTATACGTTATGCGTTATGCGATATTCGTTATGTGTTATGTGTTATGCGTTATGCGTTATGCGTTATGCGTTATGCGTTATGCGTTATGCGTTATGCGTTATGCGTTATGCGTTATGCGCTATGCGTTATGCGTTATGCGTTATGCGTTATGCGTTATGCGTTATGCGTTATGCGTTATGCGTTATGCGTTATGCGTGATGCGTTATGCGTTATGCGTTATGCGTTATGCGTTATGCGTTATGCGATATGCGTTATGCGTTATGCGTTATGCGTTATGCGTTATACGTTATGCGTTATGCGTTATCCGTTATGCGTTATACGTTATGCGTTATGCGTTATGCGTTATGCTTTGTGCGTTATGCGTTAAGCGATATTCGTTATGTGTTATGCGTTATGCGTTATGCGTTATGCGTTATTCGTTATGCGTTATGCGTTATGCGTTATGCGTTATGCGTTATGCGTTATGCGTTATGCGTTATGCGTTATGCGTTATGCGTTATGCGTTATGCGTTATGCGTTATGCGTTATGCGTTATGCGTTATGCGTTATGCGTTATGCGTTATGCGTTATGCGTTATGGATTATGCGCTATGCGTTATGCGTTATGAGTAATGCTGGATCCGTTATGCGTTATGCGTTATGCGATATTCGTTACGTGTTATGCGTTATGCGTTATGCGTTATGCGTTATGCGTTATGCGTCAAGCGTTATGCGTTATGAGTAATGCGTGATCCGTTATGCGTTATGCGATTTGCGTTATGCGTTATGCGTTATGCGTTATGCGTTATGCGTTATGCGTTATGCGTTATGCGTTATGCGTTATGCGTTATGCGTTATGTGTTATGCGTTATGCGTTTTGCGTTATTCGTTATGCGTTGTGCTTTATGCGTTATGCGTTATGGATTATGCGTTATGCGTTATGCGTTATGAGTAATGCGTGATCCGTCATGCGTTATGCGTTATGCTATATGCGTTATGCCTTATGCGTTATGCGTTATGCGTTATGCGTTATGCGTTATGCGTTATGCGTTATGCGTTATGCGTTATGCGTTATGCGTTATGCGTTATGCGCTATGCGTTATGCGTTATGCGTTATGCGTTATGCGTTATGCGTTATGCGTTATGCGTTATGCGTTATGCGTTATGCGTGATGCGTTATGCGTTATGCGTTATGCGTTATGCGTTATGCGTTATGCGATATGCGTTATGCGTTATGCGTTATACGTTATGCGTTATGCGTTATCCGTTATGCGTTATATGTTATGCGTTATGCGTTATGCGTTATGCTTTGTGCGTTATGCGTTAAGCGATATTCGTTATGTGTTATGCGTTATGCGTTATGCGTTATGCGTTATTCGTTATGCGTTATGCGTTGTGCGTTATGCGTTATGCGTTATGCATTATGCGTTATGCGTTATGCGTTATGCGTTATGCGTTATGCGTTATGCGTTATGCTTTGTGCGTTATGCGATATGCGTTATGAGTAATGCGTGATCCGTCATGCGTTATGCGTTATGCTATATGCGTTATGCCTTATGCCTTATGCGTTATGCATTATGCGTTATGCGTTATGCGTTATGCGTTATGCGTTATGCGTTATGCGTTATGCGTTATGGATTATGCGCTATGCGTTATGCGTTATGAGTAATGCTGGATCCGTTATGCGTTATGCGTTATGCGATATTCGTTACGTGTTATGCGTTATGCGTTATGCGTTATGCGTTATGCGTTATGCGTCATGCGTTATGCGTTATGAGTAATGCGTGATCCGTTATGCGTTATGCGATTTGCGTTATGCGTTATGCGTTATGCGTTATGCGTTATGCGTTATGCGTTATGCGTTATGCGTTATGCGTTATGCGTTATGCGTTATGCGTTATGCGTTATGCGTTATGCGTTATGCGTTATGCGTTATACGTTATGCGTTATGCGATATTCGTTATGTGTTATGTGTTATGCGTTATGCGTTATGCGTTATGCGTTATGCGTTATGCGTGATGCGTTATGCGTTATGAGTTATGCGTTATGCGTTATGCGTTATGCGTTATCCGTTATGCGTTATGCGTTATGAGTAATGCGTGATCCGTCATGCGTTATGCGTTATGCTATATGCGTTATGCCTTATGCCTTATGCGTTATGCGTTATGCGTTATGCGTTATGCGTTATGCGTTATGCGTTATGCGTTATGCGTTATGCGTTATGCGTTATGCGTTATGCGTTATGCGTTATGCGTTATGCGTTATGCGTTATGCGTTATGCGTTATGCGTTATGCGTTATGCGTTATACGTAATGCGTTATGCGTTATGAGTAATGCTTGATCCGATTTGCGTTATGCGGTATGCGTTATGCGTTATGAGTATTGCTGGATCCGTTATGTGTTATGCGTTATGGATTATGCGTTATGCGTTATGAGTAATGCTGGATCCGTTATGCGTTATGCGTTTTGCGTTATGCGTTATGCGTTATGCGTTGTGCGTTATGCGTTATGCGTTATGCGTTATGCGTTATGCGTTATGCGTTATGCGTTATGCGTTATGCGTTATGCGTTATACGTTTTGCGTTATGCGTTATGCGTTATGCGTTATGCGTTATGCGTTATGCGTTATGCGTTATGCGTTATGCGTTATGCGTTATGCGTTATGCGTTATGCGTTATGCGTTATGCGTTATGCGTTATGCGTTATGCGTTATGCGTTATGCGTTATGCGTTATGCTTTGTGCGCTATGCGTTATGCGTTGTGAGTAATGCGTGATCCGTCATGCGTTATGCGTTATGCTATATGCGTTATGCCTTATGCCTTATGCGTTATGCGTTATGCGTTATGCGTTATGCGTTATGCGTTATGCGTTATGCGTTATGCGTTATGCGTTATGCGTTATGCGTTATGCGTTATGCGTTATGCGTTATGGATTATGCGTTATGCGTTATGCGTTATGAGTAATACTGGATCCGTTATGCGTTATGCGTTTTGCGTTATTCGATATGCGTTGTGCTTTATGCGTTATGCGTTATGGATATGCGTTATGCGATATTCGTTACGTGTTATGCGTTATGCGTTATGCGTTATGCGTTATGCGTTATGCTATATGCGTTATGCCTTATGCCTTATGCGTTATACGTAATGCGTTATGCGTTATGAGTAATGCTTGATCCGATATGCGTTATGCGGTATGCGTTATGCGTTATGAGTAATGCTGGATCCGTTATGTGTTATGCGTTATGGATTATGCGTAATGCGTTATGAGTAATGCTGGATCCGTTATGCGGTATGCGTTATGCGTTATACGTTATGCGTTATGCGTTATGCGTTATGCGTTATGCGTTATGCGTTATGCGTTATGCGTTATGCGTTATGCGTTATGCGTTATGCGTTATGCGTTATGCGTTATGCGTTATGCGTTATGCGTTATGAGTAATGCGTGATCCGTTATGCGTTATGCGATTTGCGTGATCCGTTATGCGTTATGGATAATGCTGGATCCGTTATGCGTTATGCGTTTTGCGTTATTCGTTATGCGTTGTGCTTTATTTGTTATGCGTTATGGATTATGCGTTATGCGATATTCGTTACGTGTGATGCGTTATGCGTTATGCGTTATGCGTCATGCGTTATGAGTAATGCGTGATCCGTTATGCGTTATGCGTTTTGAGTAATGCGTGATCCGTTATGCGTTATGCGTTACGCGATAATCGTTACGTGTTATGCGTTATGCGTTATGCGTTATGCGTTATTTCGTTATGCGTTATGCGTTGTGCGTTATGCGTTATGCGTTATGCGTTATGCGTTATGCGTTATGCGTTATGCGTTATGCGTTATGCGTTATGCGTTATGCGT
This sequence comes from Lasioglossum morio, assembly GCA_916610235.2. Taxonomy (NCBI): domain Eukaryota; kingdom Metazoa; phylum Arthropoda; class Insecta; order Hymenoptera; family Halictidae; genus Lasioglossum; species Lasioglossum morio. The sequence continues at coordinate 131,584 of CAKAJA020000586.1, read as the reverse complement.
TATACGTTATGCGTTATGCGTTATGCGTTATGCGTTATGCGTTATGAGTAATGCTTGATCCGATATGCGTTATGCGGTATGCGTTATGCGTTATGAGTAATGCTGGATCCGTTATGTGTTATGCGTTATGGATTATGCGTAATGCGTTATGAGTAATGCTGGATCCGTTATGCGTTATGCGTTATGCGTTATGCGTTATGCGTTATGCGTTATGCGTTATGCGTTATGCGTTATGCGTTATGCGTTATGCGTTATGCGTTATGCGTTATGAGTAATGCGTGATCCGTTATGCGTTATGCGATTTGCGTGATCCGTTATGCGTTATGGATAATGCTGGATCCGTTATGCGTTATGCGTTTTGCGTTATTCGTTATGCGTTGTGCTTTATTTGTTATGCGTTATGGATTATGCGTTATGCGATATTCGTTACGTGTGATGCGTTATGCGTTATGCGTTATGCGTTATGCGTCATGCGTTATGAGTAATGCGTGATCCGTTATGCGTTATGCGTTTTGAGTAATGCGTGATCCGTTATGCGTTATGCGTTACGCGATAATCGTTACGTGTTATGCGTTATGCGTTATGCGTTATGCGTTATTTCGTTATGCGTTATGCGTTGTGCGTTATGCGTTATGCGTTATGCGTTATGCGTTATGCGTTATGCGTTATGCGTTATGCGTTATGCGTTATGCGTTATGCGTTATGCGTTATGCGTTATGCGTTATGCGTTATGCGTTATGCGTTATGAGTAATGCTTGATCCGATATGCGTTATGCGGTATGCGTTATGCGTTATGAGTAATGCTGGATCCGTTATGTGTTATGCGTTATGGATTATGCGTAATGCGTTATGAGTAATGCTGGATCCGTTATGCGGTATGCGTTATGCGTTATACGTTATGCGTTATGCGTTATGCGTTATGCGTTATGCGTTATGCGTTATGCGTTATGCGTTATGCGTTATGAGTAATGCGTGATCCGTTATGCGTTATGCGATTTGCGTGATCCGTTATGCGTTATGGATAATGCTGGATCCGTTATGCGTTATGCGTTTCGCGTTATTCGTTATGCGTTGTGCTTTATGCGTTATGCGTTATGGATTATGCGTTATGCGATATTCGTTACGTGTGATGCGTTATGCGTTATGCGTTATGCGTTATGCGTCATGCGTTATGAGTAATGCGTGATCCGTTATGCGTTATGCGTTTTGAGTAATGCGTGATCCGTTATGCGTTATGCGTTATGCGTTATGCGTTTTGCGTTATGCGTTATGCGTTATGCTTTGTGCGTTATGAGCAATGCGTGATCCGTTATGCGTTATGGGTTATGCGTTATGCGTTTTGAGTAATGCGTGATCCGTTATGCTATATGCGTTATGCGTTATGCGTTATGCGTTATGCGTTATGCGGTATGCGTAATGCGTTATGAGCAATGCGTGATCCGTTATGCGTTATGGGTTATGCGTTATACGTTATGCGTTTTGCGTTATGCGTTATGCGTTATGCGTTATGCGTTATGCGTTATGCGTTTTGCGTTATTCGTTATGCGTTGTGCTTTATGCGTTATGCGTTATGGATTATGCGTTATGCGTTATGAGTAATGCTGGATCCGTTATGCGTTTTGCGTTATTCGTTATGCGTTGTGCTATATGCGTTATGCGTTATGGATTATGCGTTACGCGATATGCGTTATTTCGTTATGCGTTATGCGTTGTGCGTTATGCGTTATGCGTTATGCGTTATGCGTTATGCGTTATGCGTTATGCGTTATGCGTTATGCGTTATGCGTTATACGTTATGCGTTATGCGTTATGCGTTATGCGTTATGCGTTATGAGTAATGCGTGATCCGTTATGCGTTATGGGTTATGCGTTATACGTAATGCGTTATGCGTTATGAGTAATGCTTGATCCGATATCCGTGATCCGTCATGCGTTATGCGTTATGCTATATGCGTTATGCCTTATGAATTATGCGTTATGCGTTATGCGTTATGCGTTATGCGTTATGCGTTATGCGTTATGCGTTATGCGTTATGCGTTATGTGTTATGCGTTATGCGTTTTGCGTTATTCGTTATGCGTTGTGCTTTATGCGTTATGCGTTATGGATTATGCGTTATGCGGTATGCGTTATGAGTAATGCGTGATCCGTCATGCGTTATGCGTTATGCTATATGCGTTATGCCTTATGCGTTATGCGTTATGCGTTATGCGTTATGCGTTATGCGTTATGCGTTATGCGTTATGCGTTATGCGTTATGCGTTATGCGTTATGCGTTATGCGTTATGCGTGATGCGTGATGCGTTATGCGTTATGCGTTATGCGTTATGCGTTATGCGTTATGCGTTATGCGTTATGCGTTATCCGTTATGCGTTATACGTTATGCGTTATGCGTTATGCGTTATGCGTTATGCGTTATGCGTTATGCGTTATGCGTTATGCTTTGTGCGTTATGCGTTATGCGTTATGAGTAATGCGTGATCCGTCATGCGTTATGCGTTATGCTATATGCGTTATGCCTTATGCCTTATGCGTTATGCGTTATGCGTTATGCGTTATGCGTTATGCGTTATGCGTTATGCGTTATGCGTTATGCGTTATGCGTTATGCGTTATGCGTTATGCGTTATGCGTTATGCGTTATACGTAATGCGTTATGCGTTATGAGTAATGCTTGATCCGATATGCGTTATGCGGTATGCGTTATGCGTTATGAGTATTGCTGGATCCGTTATGTGTTATGCGTTATGGATTATGCGTTATGCGTTATGAGTAATGCTGGATCCGTTATGCGTTATGCGTTTTGCGTTATTCGTTATGCGTTGTGCTTTAAGCGTTATGCGTTATGGATTATGCGTTATGCGATATTCGTTATGTGTTATGAGTAATGCTGGATCCGTTATGTGTTATGCGTTATGGATTATGCGTAATGCGTTATGAGTAATGCTGGATCCGTTATGCGGTATGCGTTATGCGTTATACGTTATGCGTTATGCGTTATGCGTTATGCGTTATGCGTTATGCGTTATGCGTTATGCGTTATGCGTTATGCGTTATGCGTTATGCGTTATGCGTTATGCGTTATGCGTTATGCGTTATGCGTTATGCTTTGTGCGTTATGCGTTATGCGTTATGAGTAATGCGTGATCCGTCATGCGTTATGCGTTATGCTATATGCGTTATGCCTTATGCCTTATGCGTTATGCGTTATGCGTTATGCGTTATGCGTTATGCGTTATGCGTTATGCGTTTTGCGTTATGCGTTATGCGTTATGCGTTTTACGTTATGCGTTATGCTTTATGCGTTATGCGTTATGCGTTATGCGTTATGCTTTATGCGTTGTGCTTTATGCGTTATGCGTTATGGATTATGCGTTATGCGATATTCGTTACGTGTTATGCGTTATGCGTTATGCGTTATGCGTTATGCGTTATGCGTTATGCTTTATGCGTTATGCGTTATGCGTTATGAGTAATGCGTGATCCGTTATGCGTTATGCGATTTGCGTGATCCGTTATGCGTTATGGATAATGCTGGATCCGTTATGCGTTATGCGTTTTGCGTTATTCGTTATGCGTTTTGCTTTATGCGTTATGCGTTATGGATTATGCGTTATGAGTAATGCTGGATCCGTTATGCGTTATGCGTTTTGCGTTATTCGTTATGCGTTGTGCTTTATGCGTTATGCGTTATGGATTATGCGTTATGCGATATTCGTTACGTGTGATGCGTTATGCGTTATGCGTTATGCGTTATGCGTCATGCGTTATGAGTAATGCGTGATCCGTTATGCGTTATGCGTTTTGAGTAATGCGTGATCCTTTATGCGTTATGCGTTATGCGTTTTGCGTTATGCGTTATGCGTTATGCTTTGTGCGTTATGAGCAATGCGTGATCCGTTATGCGTTATGGGTTATGCGTTATGCGTTTTGAGTAATGCGTGATCCGTTATGCTATATGCGTTATGCGTTATGCGTTATGCGTTATGCGTTATGCGTTATGCGGTATGCGTAATGCGTTATGAGCAATGCGTGATCCGTTATGCGTTATGGGTTATGCGTTATACGTTATGCGTTTTGCGTTATGCGTTATGCGTTATGCGTTATGCGTTATGCGTTATGCGTTATACGTTATGCGTGATGCGTTATGCGTTATGAGTTATGCGTTATGCGTTATGCGTTATGCGTTATCCGTTATGCGTTATGAGTAATGCTGGATCCGTTATGCGTTATGCGTTTTGCGTTATTCGTTATGCGTTGTGCTTTATGCGTTATGCGTTATGGATTATGCGTTATGCGTTATGCGTTATGAGTAATGCTGGATCCGTTATGCGTTATGCGTTTTGCGTTATTCGTTATGCGTTGTGCTTTATGCGTTATGCGTTATGGATTATGCGTTATGCGATATTCGTTACGTGTTATGCGTTATGCGTTATGCGTTATGCGTTATGCGTTATGCGTTATGCGTTATGCGTTATGCGTTATGCGTTATGCTTTATGCGTTATGCGTTATGCGTTATGAGTAATGCGTGATCCGTTATGCGTTATGCGATTTGCGTGATCCGTTATGCGTTATGGATAATGCTGGATCCGTTATGCGTTATGCGTTTTGCGTTATTCGTTATGCGTTATGGATTATGCGTTATGCGATATTCGTTACGTGTGATGCGTTATGCGTTATGCGTTATGCGTCATGCGTTATGAGTAATGCGTTATGCGTTATGCGTTATGCGTTATGAGTAATGCGTGATCCGTTATGCGTTATGGGTTATGCGTTATACGTTATACGTTATACGTTATGCGTTTTGCGTTATGCGTTATGCGTTATGCGTTATGCGTGATGCGTTATGCGTTATGAGTTATGCGTTATGCGTTATGCGTTATGCGTTATGCGTTATACGTTATGCGTGATGCGTTATGCGTTATGAGTTATGCGTTATGCGTTATGCGTTATGCGTTATCCGTTATGCGTTATGAGTAATGCTGGATCCGTTATGCGTTATGCGTTTTGCGTTATTCGTTATGCGTTGTGCTTTATGCGTTATGCGTTATGGATTATGCGTTATGCGTTATGCGTTATGAGTAATGCTGGATCCGTTATGCGTTATGCGTTTTGCGTTATTCGTTATGCGTTGTGCTTTATGCGTTATGCGTTATGGATTATGCGTTATGCGATATTCGTTACGTGTTATGCGTTATGCGTTATGCGTTATGCGTTATGCGTTATGCGTTATGCGTTATGCGTTATGCGTTATGCGTTATGCTTTATGCGTTATGCGTTATGCGTTATGAGTAATGCGTGATCCGTTATGCGTTATGCGATTTGCGTGATCCGTTATGCGTTATGGATAATGCTGGATCCGTTATGCGTTATGCGTTTTGCGTTATTCGTTATGCGTTATGGATTATGCGTTATGCGATATTCGTTACGTGTGATGCGTTATGCGTTATGCGTTATGCGTCATGCGTTATGAGTAATGCGTTATGCGTTATGCGTTATGCGTTATGAGTAATGCGTGATCCGTTATGCGTTATGGGTTATGCGTTATACGTTATACGTTATACGTTATGCGTTTTGCGTTATGCGTTATGCGTTATGCGTTATGCGTGATGCGTTATGCGTTATGAGTTATGCGTTATGCGTTATGCGTTATGCGTTATCCGTTATGCGTTATGCGTTATGAGTAATGCGTGATCCGTCATGCGTTATGCGTTATGCTATATGCGTTATGCCTTATGCCTTATGCGTTATGCGTTATGCGTTATGCGTTATGCGTTATACGTAATGCGTTATGCGTTATGAGTAATGCTTGATCCGATTTGCGTTATGCGGTATGCGTTATGCGTTATGAGTATTGCTGGATCCGTTATGTGTTATGCGTTATGGATTATGCGTTATGCGTTATGAGTAATGCTGGATCCGTTATGCGTTATGCGTTTTGCGTTATGCGTTATGCGTTGTGCGTTATGCGTTATGCGTTATGCGTTATGCGTTATGCGTTATGCGTTATGCGTTATGCGTTATGCGTTATGCGTTATACTTTTTGCGTTATGCGTTATGCGTTATGCGTTATGCGTTATGCGTTATGCGTTATGCGTTATGCGTTATGCGTTATGCGTTATGCGTTATGCGTTATGCTTTATGCGTTTTGCGTTATTCGTTATGCGTTGTGCTTTATGCGTTATGCGTTATGGATTATGCGTTATGCGTTATGCGATATGAGTAATGCTGGATCCGTTATGCGTTATTCGTTTTGCGTTATTCGTTATGCGTTGTGCCTTATGCGTTATGCGTTATGGATTATGCGTTATGCCATATTCGTTACGTGTTATGCGTTATGCGTTATGCGTTATGCGTTATGCGTTATGCGTTATGCGTTATGCGTTATGCGTTATGCGTTATGCGTTATGCGTTATGCGTTATGCGTTATGCGTTATGCTTTATGCGTTATGCGTTATGCGTTATGAGTAATGCGTGATCCGTTATGCGTTATGCGAGTTGCGTGATCCGTTATGCGTTATGGATAATGCTGGATCCGTTATGCGTTATGCGTTTTGCGTTATTCGTTATGCGTTGTGCTTTATGCGTTATGCGTTATGGATTATGCGTTATGCCATATTCGTTACGTGTGATGCGTTATGCGTTATGCGTTATGCGTTATGCGTCATGCGTTATGAGGAATGCGTGATCCGTTATGCGTTATGCGTTTTGAGTAATGCGTGATCCGTTATGCGTTATGCGTTATGCGTTATGCGTTTTGCGTTATGCTTTATGCGTTATGCGTTATGCTTTATGCGTTATGCGTTATGCGTTATGCGTTATGCGTTATGCGTTATGCGTTATGCGTTATGCGTTATGCGTTATGCGTTATGCGTTATGCGTTATGGATTATGCGTTATGCGTTATGCGTTATGAGTAATGCTGGATCCGTTATGCGTTATGCGTTTTGCGTTATTCGTTATGCGTTGTGCTTTATGCGTTATGCGTTATGGATATGCGTTATGCGATATTCGTTACGTGTTATGCGTATGCGTTATGCGTTATGCGTTATGCGTTATGCTATATGCGTTATGCCTTATGCCTTATGCGTTATACGTAATGCGTTATGCGTTATGAGTAATGCTTGATCCGATATGCGTTATGCGGTATGCGTTATGCGTTATGAGTAATGCTGGATCCGTTATGTGTTATGCGTTATGGATTATGCGTAATGCGTTATGAGTAATGCTGGATCCGTTATGCGGTATGCGTTATGCGTTATACGTTATGCGTTATGCGTTATGCGTTATGCGTTATGCGTTATGCGTTATGCGTTATGCGTTATGCGTTATGCGTTATGCGTTATGCGTTATGCGTTATGCGTTATGCGTTATGCGTTATGCGTTATGCGTTATGCGTTATGCGTTATGCGTTATGCGTTATGCGTTATGCGTTATGAGTAATGCGTGATCCGTTATGCGTTATGCGATTTGCGTGATCCGTTATGCGTTATGGATAATGCTGGATCCGTTATGCGTTATGCGTTTTGCGTTATTCGTTATGCGTTGTGCTTTATGCGTTATGCGTTATGGATTATGCGTTATGCGATATTCGTTACGTGTGATGCGTTATGCGTTATGCGTTATGCGTCATGCGTTATGAGTAATGCGTTATGCGTTATGCGTTATGCGTTATGCGTTATGCGTTATACGTAATGCGTTATGCGTTATGAGTAATGCTTGATCCGATTTGCGTTATGCGGTATGCGTTATGCGTTATGAGTATTGCTGGATCCGTTATGTGTTATGCGTTATGGATTATGCGTTATGCGTTATGAGTAATGCTGGATCCGTTATGCGTTATGCGTTTTGCGTTATGCGTTATGCGTTATGCGTTGTGCGTTATGCGTTATGCGTTATGCGTTATGCGTTATGCGTTATGCGTTATGCGTTATGCGTTATGCGTTATGCGTTATGCGTTATACTTTTTGCGTTATGCGTTATGCGTTATGCGTTATGCGTTATGCGTTATGCGTTATGCGTTATGGATTATGCGTTATGCGTTATGCGTTATGAGTAATGCTGGATCCGTTATGCGTTATGCGTTTTGCGTTATTCGTTATGCGTTGTGCTTTATGCGTTATGCGTTATGGATATGCGTTATGCGATATTCGTTACGTGTTATGCGTATGCGTTATGCGTTATGCGTTATGCGTTATGCTATATGCGTTATGCCTTATGCCTTATGCGTTATACGTAATGCGTTATGCGTTATGAGTAATGCTTGATCCGATATGCGTTATGCGGTATGCGTTATGCGTTATGAGTAATGCTGGATCCGTTATGTGTTATGCGTTATGGATTATGCGTAATGCGTTATGAGTAATGCTGGATCCGTTATGCGGTATGCGTTATGCGTTATACGTTATGCGTTATGCGTTATGCGTTATGCGTTATGCGTTATGCGTTATGCGTTATGCGTTATGCGTTATGCGTTATGCGTTATGCGTTATGCGTTATGCGTTATGCGTTATGCGTTATGCGTTATGCGTTATGCGTTATGCGTTATGCGTTATGCGTTATGGTTATGAGTAATGCGTGATCCGTTATGCGTTATGCGATTTGCGTGATCCGTTATGCGTTATGGATAATGCTGGATCCGTTATGCGTTATGCGTTTTGCGTTATTCGTTATGCGTTGTGCTTTATGCGTTATGCGTTATGGATTATGCGTTATGCGATATTCGTTACGTGTGATGCGTTATGCGTTATGCGTTATGCGTTATGCGTCATGCGTTATGAGTAATGCGTTATGCGTTATGCGTTATGCGTTATGCGTTATGCGTTATACGTAATGCGTTATGCGTTATGAGTAATGCTTGATCCGATTTGCGTTATGCGGTATGCGTTATGCGTTATGAGTATTGCTGGATCCGTTATGTGTTATGCGTTATGGATTATGCGTTATGCGTTATGAGTAATGCTGGATCCGTTATGCGTTATGCGTTTTGCGTTATGCGTTATGCGTTATGCGTTGTGCGTTATGCGTTATGCGTTATGCGTTATGCGTTATGCGTTATGCGTTATGCGTTATGCGTTATGCGTTATGCGTTATACTTTTTGCGTTATGCGTTATGCGTTATGCGTTATGCGTTATGCGTTATGCGTTATGCGTTATGCGTTATGCGTTATGCGTTATGCGTTATGCGTTATGCGTTATGCGTTATGCGTTTTGCGTTATTCGTTATGCGTTGTGCTTTATGCGTTATGCGTTATGGATTATGCGTTATGCGTTATGCGATATGAGTAATGCTGGATCCGTTATGCGTTATTCGTTTTGCGTTATTCGTTATGCGTTGTGCCTTATGCGTTATGCGTTATGGATTATGCGTTATGCCATATTCGTTACGTGTTATGCGTTATGCGTTATGCGTTATGCGTTATGCGTTATGCGTTATGCGTTATGCGTTATGCGTTATGCGTTATGCGTTATGCGTTATGCGTTATGCGTTATGCTTTATGCGTTATGCGTTATGCGTTATGAGTAATGCGTGATCCGTTATGCGTTATGCGAGTTGCGTGATCCGTTATGCGTTATGGATAATGCTGGATCCGTTATGCGTTATGCGTTTTGCGTTATTCGTTATGCGTTGTGCTTTATGCGTTATGCGTTATGGATTATGCGTTATGCCATATTCGTTACGTGTGATGCGTTATGCGTTATGCGTTATGCGTTATGCGTCATGCGTTATGAGGAATGCGTGATCCGTTATGCGTTATGCGTTTTGAGTAATGCGTGATCCGTTATGCGTTATGCGTTATGCGTTATGCGTTTTGCGTTATGCTTTATGCGTTATGCGTTATGCTTTATGCGTTATGCGTTATGCGTTATGCGTTATGCGTTATGCGTTATGCGTTATGCGTTATGCGTTATGCGTTATGGATTATGCGTTATGCGTTATGCGTTATGAGTAATGCTGGATCCGTTATGCGTTATGCGTTTTGCGTTATTCGTTATGCGTTGTGCTTTATGCGTTATGCGTTATGGATATGCGTTATGCGATATTCGTTACGTGTTATGCGTATGCGTTATGCGTTATGCGTTATGCGTTATGCTATATGCGTTATGCCTTATGCCTTATGCGTTATACGTAATGCGTTATGCGTTATGAGTAATGCTTGATCCGATATGCGTTATGCGGTATGCGTTATGCGTTATGAGTAATGCTGGATCCGTTATGTGTTATGCGTTATGGATTATGCGTAATGCGTTATGAGTAATGCTGGATCCGTTATGCGGTATGCGTTATGCGTTATGCGTTATGCGTTATGCGTTATGCGTTATGCGTTAAGCGTTATGCGTTATGCGTTATGAGTAATGCGTGATCCGTTATGCGTTATGCAATTTGCGTGATCCGTTATGCGTTATGGATAATGCTGGATCCGTTATGCGTTATGCGTTTTGCGTTATTCGTTATGCGTTGTGCTTTATGCGTTATGCGTTATGGATTATGCGTTATGCGATATTCGTTACGTGTGATGCGTTATGCGTTATGCGTTATGCGTTATGCGTCATGCGTTATGAGTAATGCGTGATCCGTTATGCGTTATGCGTTTTGAGTAATGCGTGATCCGTTATGCGTTATGCGTTATGCGTTATGCGTTTTGCGTTATGCGTTATGCGTTATGCTTTGTGCGTTATGAGCAATGCGTGATCCGTTATGCGTTATGGGTTATGCGTTATGCGTTTTGAGTAATGCGTGATCCGTTATGCTATATGCGTTATGCGTTATGCGTTATGCGTTATGCGTTATGCGGTATGCGTAATGCGTTATGAGCAATGCGTGATCCGTTATGCGTTATGGGTTATGCGTTATGCGTTATGCGTTTTGCGTTATGCGTTATGCGTTATGCGTTATGCGTTATGCGTTATTTCGTTATGCGTTATGCGTTGTGCGTTATGCGTTATGCGTTATGCGTTATGCGTTATGCGTTATGCGTTATGCGTTATGCGTTATGCGTTATGCGTTATGCGTTATGCGTTATGCGTTATGCGTTATGCGTTATGCGTTATGAGTAATGCGTGACCCGTTATGCGTTATGGGTTATGCGTTATACTTAATGCGTTATGCGTTATGAGTAATGCTTGATCCGATATCCGTGATCCGTCATGCGTTATGCGTTATGCTATATGCGTTATGCCTTATGAATTATGCGTTATGCGTTATGCGTTATGCGTTATGCGTTATGCGTTATGCGTTATGCGTTATGCGTTATGCGTTATGCGTTATGTGTTATGCGTTATGCGTTTTGCGTTATTCGTTATGCGTTGTGCTTTATGCGTTATGCGTTATGGATTATGCGTTATGCGTTATGCGTTATGAGTAATGCGTGATCCGTCATGCGTTATGCGTTATGCTATATGCGTTATGCCTTATGCCTTATGCGTTATACGTAATGCGTTATGCGTTATGAGTAATGCTTGATCCGATATGCGTTATGCGTTATGAGTAATGCTGGATCCGTTATGCGTTATGCGTTTTGCGTTATTCGTTATGCGTTGTGCTTTAAGCGTTATGCGTTATGGATTATGCGTTATGCGATATTCGTTATGTGTTATGCGTTATGCGTTATGAGTACTGCGTTATGCGTTATGCGTTATGCGTTATGCGTTGTGCGTTATGCGTTATGCGTTATGCGTTATGCGTTATGCGTTGTGCGTTATGCGTTATGCGTCATGCGTTATGCGTTATGCGTTATGCGTTATGCGTTATGCGTTATGCGTTATGCGTTATGCGTTATGCGTTATGCGTTATGCGTTGTGCGTTATGCGTTATGCGTTATGCGTTATGCGTTATGCGTTATGCGTTATGCGTTATGCGTTATGCGTTATGCGTTATGCGTTATGCGTTATGCGTTATGCGTTATGCGTTATGCGTTATGCGTTATGCGTTATGCTTTGTGCGTTATGCGTTATGCGTTATGAGTAATGCGTGATCCGTCATGCGTTATGCGTTATGCTATATGCGTTATGCGTTATGCGTTATGCGTTATGCGTTGTGCGTTATGCGTTATGCGTTATGCGTTATGCGTTATGCGTTATGCGTTGTGCGTTATGCGTTATGCGTTATGCGTTATTCGTTATGCGTTATGCGTTATGCGTTATGCGTTATGGATTATGCGTTATGCGTTATGCGTTATGGATTATGCGTTATGCGTTATGCGTTATGCGTTATGCGTTATGCGTTATGCGTTATGCGTTATGCCTTATGCCTTATGCGTTAGGCGTTATGCGTTATGCGTTATGAGTAATGCTGGATCCGTTATGCGTTATGCGTTTTGCGTTATTCGTTATGCGTTGTGCCTTATGCGTTATGCGTTATGGATTATGCGTTATGCGATATTCGTTATGTGTTATGCGTTATGCGTTATGCGTTATACGTAATGCGTTATGCGTTATGAGTAATGCTTAATCCGTTATGCGTTATGCGTTATGCGTTTTGCGTTATTCGTTATGCGTTGTGCTTTATGCGTTATGCGATATTCGTTACGTGTTATGCGTTATGCGTTATGCGTTATGCGTTATGCGTTACGCGTTATGCGTCATGCGTTATGCGTTATGAGTAATGCGTGATCCGTTATGCGTTATGCGTTATGCGTTATGCGTTATGCGTTATGCGTTATGCGTTATGCGTTATGCTTTGTGCGTTATGCGTTATGAGTAATGCGTGATCCGTCATGCGTTATGCGTTATGCTATATACGTTATGCCTTATGCCTTATGCGTTAGGCGTTATGCGTTATGCGTTATGAGTTATGCTATATGCGTTATGCCTTATGCGTTAGGCGTTATGCGTTATGCGTTATGCGTTATACGTTATGCGTTATGCTGGATCCGTTATGCGTTATGCGTTTTGCGTTATTCGTTATGCGTTGTGCTTTATGCGTTATGCGATATTCGTTACGTGTTATGCGTTATGCGTTATGCGTTATGCGTTATGCGTTACGCGTTATGCGTCATGCGTTATGCGTTATGAGTAATGCGTGATCCGTTATGCGTTATGCGATTTGCGTTATGCGTTATGCGTTATGCGTTATGCGTTATGCGTTATGCGTTATGCGTTATGCGTTATGCGTTATGCGTTATGCGTTATGCGTTATGCGTTATGCGTTATGCGTTATGCGTTATGCGTTATGCGTTATGCGTTATGCGTTATGCGTTATGAGTAATGCGTGATCCGTTATGCGTTATGCGATATGCGTTATGCGTTATGCGTTATGCGTTATGAGTAATGCGTGATCCGTTATGCGTTATGCGTAATGCGTTTTGCGTTATGCGTTATGCGTTATGAGTTATGCGTTATGCGTTATGAGTAATGCGTGATCCGTCATGCGTTATGCGTTATGCTATATGCGTTATGCCTTATGCCTTATGCGTTAGGCGTTATGCGTTATGCGTTATGAGTTATGCTATATGCGTTATGCCTTATGCCTTATGCGTTATGCGTTATGCGTTATGCGTTATGCGTTATGCGTTATGCGTTATGCGTTATGCGTTATGCGTTATGCGTTATGAGTAATGCGTGATCCGTCATGCGTTATGCGTTATGCTATATGCGTTATGCCTTATGCCTTATGCGTTATGCGGTATGCGTAATGCGTTATGCGTTATGCGTTATGAGTAATGCTTGATCCGATATGCGTTATGCGGTATGCGTTATGCGTTACGAGTAATGATGAATCCGTTATGCGTTATGCGTTATGGATTATACGTTATGCGTTATGCGTTATGAGTAATGCGTGATCCGTCATGCGTTATGCGTTATGCTATATGCGTTATGCCTTATGCCTTATGCGTTAGGCGTTATGCGTTATGCGTTATGAGTTATGCTATATGCGTTATGCCTTATGCGTTAGGCGTTATGCGTTATGCGTTATGCGTTATGCGTTATGCGTTATGCGTTATGCGTTATGCGTTATGCGTTATGCGTTATGCGTTATGCGTTATGCGTTATCGTTATGCGTTATGCGTTATGCGTTATGCGTTATGCGTTATGCGTTATACGTTATGCGTTATGCGTTATGGATTATGCGATATGCGTTATGCGTTATGAGTAATGCTGGATCCGTTATGCGTTATGCGTTTTGCGTTATTCGTTATGCGTTGTGCTTTATGCGTTATGCGTTATGTATTATGCGTTATGCGATATTCGTTATGTGTTATGCGTTATGCGTAATGCGTTATGCGTTATTCGTTATGCGTTATGCGTTGTGCGTTATGCGTTATGCGTTATGCGTTATGCGTTATGCGTTATGCTTTGTGCGTTATGCGTTATGCGTTATGAGTAATGCGTGATCCGTCATGCGTTATGCGTTATGCTATATGCGTTATGCCTTATGCCTTATGCGTTAGGCGTTATGCGTTATGCGTTATGCGTTATGCGTTATGCTTTGTGCGTTATGCGTTATGAGTAATGCGTGATCCGTCATGCGTTATGCGTTGTGCTATATGCGTTATGCCTTATGCCTTATGCCTTATGCGTTAGGCGTTATGCGTTATGCGTTATGCGTTATGCGATATGCGTTATGCGTTATGCGTTATGCGTTATGCGTTATGCGTTATGCGTTATGCGTTATGCGTTATGCGTTATGCGTTATGCGTTATGCGTTATGCGTTATGCGTTATGCTTTGTGCGTTATGCGTTATGAGTAATGCGTGATCCGTCATGCGTTATGCGTTATGCTATATGCGTTATGCCTTATGCCTTATGCGTTAGGCGTTATGCGTTATGCGTTATGAGTTATGCTATATGCGTTATGCCTTATGCCTTATGCGTTAGGCGTTATGCGTTATGCGTTATGCGTTATGCGTTATGCGTTATGCGTTATGCGTTATGCGTTATGCGTTATGCGTTATGCGTTATGCGATATGCGTTATGCGTTATGCGTTATGCGTTATGCGTTATGCGTTATGCGTTATGCGTTATGCGTTATGCGTTATGCGTTATGCGTTATGCGTTATGCGTTATGCGTTATGCGTTATGCGTTATGCTTTGTGCGTTATGCGTTATGAGTAATGCGTGATCCGTCATGCGTTATGCGTTATGCTATATGCGTTATGCCTTATGCCTTATGCGTTAGGCGTTATGCGTTATGCGTTATGAGTTATGCTATATGCGTTATGCCTTATGCCTTATGCGTTAGGCGTTATGCGTAATGCGTTATGCGTTATGCGTTATGCGTTATGCGTTATGCGTTATGCGTTATGCCTTATGCGTTAGGCGTTATGCGTTATGCGTTATGCTTTGTGCGTTATGCGTTATGAGTAATGCGTGATCCGTCATGCGTTATGCGTTATGCTATATACGTTATGCCTTATGCCTTATGCGTTAGGCGTTATGCGTTATGCGTTATGAGTTATGCTATATGCGTTATGCCTTATGCGTTAGGCGTTATGCGTTATGCGTTTTGCGTTATGAGTTATGCGTTATGCGTTATGAGTTATGCGTTATGCGTTATGCGTTATGCGTTATGCGAGATGCGTAATGCGTTATGCGTTATGCGTTATGCGTTATGCGTTATGCGTTATGCGATATGCGTTATCCGTTATGCGTTATACTTTAAGCGTTATGCGTTATGCGTTATGCGTTATGCTTTGTGCGTTATGCGTTATGCGTTATGAGTAATGCGTGATCCGTCATGCGTTATGCGTTATGCTATATGCGTTATGCCTTACGCCTTATGCGTTATACGTAATGCGTTATGCGTTATGAGTAATGCTTGATCCGATATGCGTTATGCGCTATGCGTAATGCGTTATGAGTAATGCTGGATCCGTTATGCGTTATGCGTTTTGCGTTATTCGTTATGCGTTGTGCCTTATGCGTTATGCGTTATGGATTATGCGTTATGCGATATTCGTTATGTGTTATGCGTTATGCGTTATACGTAATGCGTTATGCGTTATGAGTAATGCTTAATCCGTTATCCGTTATGCGTTATGCGTTTTGCGTTATTCGTTATGCGTTGTGCTTTATGCGTTATGCGATATTCGTTACGTGTTATGCGTTATGCGTTATGCGTTATGCGTTATGCGTTATGCGTTATGCGTCATGCGTTATGCGTTATGAGTAATGCGTGATCCGTTATGCGTTATGCGTTATGCGTTATGCGTTATGCGTTATGCGTTATGCGTTATGCGTTATGCGTTATGCGTTATGCTTTGTGCGTTATGCGTTATGAGTAATGCGTGATCCGTCATGCGTTATGCGTTATGCTATATACGTTATGCCTTATGCCTTATGCGTTAGGCGTTATGCGTTATGCGTTATGAGTTATGCTATATGCGTTATGCCTTATGCGTTAGGCGTTATGCGTTATGCGTTATGCGTTATGCGTTATGCGTTATGCGTTATGCGTTATGCGTTATGCGTTATGCTTTGTGCGTTATGCGTTATGAGTAATGCGTGATCCGTCATGCGTTATGCGTTATGCTATATACGTTATGCCTTATGCCTTATGCGTTAGGCGTTATGCGTTATGCGTTATGAGTTATGCTATATGCGTTATGCCTTATGCGTTAGGCGTTATGCGTTATGCGTTATGCGTTATACGTTATGCGTTATGCTGGATCCGTTATGCGTTATGCGTTTTGCGTTATTCGTTATGCGTTGTGCTTTATGCGTTATGCGATATTCGTTACGTGTTATGCGTTATGGGTTATGCGTTATGCGTTATGCGTTATGCGTTATGCGTTATGCGTTATGCGTTATGCGTTATGCGTTATGCGTTATGAGTAATGCGTTATGCGTTATGAGTAATGCGTGATCCGTCATGCGTTATGCGTTATGCTATATGCGTTATGCCTTATGCCTTATGCGTTAGGCGTTATGCGTTATGCGTTATGAGTTATGCTATATGCGTTATGCCTTATGCCTTATGCGTTAGGCGTTATGCGTTATGCGTTATGCGTTATGCGTTATGCGTTATGCGTTATGCGTTATGCCTTATGCGTTAGGCGTTATGCGTTATGCGTTATGCGTTATGCTTTGTGCGTTATGCGTTATGAGTAATGCGTGATCCGTCATGCGTTATGCGTTATGCTATATACGTTATGCCTTATGCCTTATGCGTTAGGCGTTAGGCGTTATGCGTTATGCGTTATGAGTTATGCTATATGCGTTATGCCTTATGCGTTAGGCGTTATGCGTTATGCGTTTTGCGTTATGAGTTATGCGTTATGCGTTATGAGTTATGCGTTATGCGTTATGCGTTATGCGTTATGCGTTATGCGTAATGCGTTATGCGTTATGCGTTATGCGTTATGCGTTATGCGTTATGCGTTATGCGATATGCGTTATCCGTTATGCGTTATACGTTAAGCGTTATGCGTTATGCGTTATGCTTTGTGCGTTATGCGTTATGCGTTATGAGTAATGCGTGATCCGTCATGCGTTATGCGTTATGCTATATGCGTTATGCCTTATGCCTTATGCGTTATACGTAATGCGTTATGCGTTATGAGTAATGCTTGATCCGATATGCGTTATGCGGTATGCGTAATGCGTTATGAGTAATGCTGGATCCGTTATGCTCGATGCGTTTTGCGTTATTCGTTATGCGTTGTGCCTTATGCGTTATGCGTTATGGATTATGCGTAATGCGATATTCGTTATGTGTTATGCGTTATGCGTTATGCGTTATGCTTTGTGCGTTATGCGTTATGCGTTATGAGTAATGCGTGATCCGTCATGCGTTATGCGTTATGCTATATGCGTTATGCCTTATGCCTTATGCGTTATACGTAATGCGGTTATGCGTTATGCGTTATGCGTTATGCGTTATGCGTTATGCGTTATGCGTTATGCGTTATGCGTTATGCGTTATGCGTTATGCGTTATGCGTTATGCGTTATGCGTTATGCGTTATGCGTTATGCGTTATGCGTTATGAGTAATGCGTGATCCGTCATGCGTTATGCGTTATGCTATATGCGTTATGCCTTATGCCTTATGCGTTATGCGTTATGCGTTATGCGTTATGCGTTATGCGTTATGCGTTATGCGTTATGCGTTATGCGTTATGCGTTATGCGTTATGCGTTATGCGTTATGAGTAATGCGTGATCCGTCATGCGTTATGCGTTATGCTATATGCGTTATGCCTTATGCCTTATGCGTTATGCGTTATGCGTTATGCGTTATGCGTTATGCGTTATGCGTTATGCGTTATGCGTTATGCGTTATGCGTTATGCGTTATGAGTAATGCTTAATCCGTTATGCGTTATGCGTTATGCGTTTTGCGTTATTCGTTATGCGTTGTGCTTTATGCGTTATGCGATATTCGTTACGTGTTATGCGTTATGCGTTATGCGTTATGCGTTATGCGTTATGCGTTATGCGTTATGCGTTATGCGTTATGCGTTATGCGTTATGCGTTATGCGTTATGCGTTATGCGTTATGCGTTATGCGTTATGCGTTATGCGTTATGCGTTATGCGTTATGCGTTATGCGTTATGCGTTATGCGTTATGAGTAATGCTTAATCCGTTATGCGTTATGCGTTATGCGTTTTGCGTTATTCGTTATGCGTTGTGCTTTATGCGTTATGCGATATTCGTTACGTGTTATGCGTTATGCGTTATGCGTTATGCGTTATGCGTTATGCGTTATGCGTTATGCGTTATGCGTTATGCGTTATGCGTTATGCGTTATGCGTTATGCGTTATGCGTTATGCGTTATGCGTTATGCGTTATGCGTTATGCGTTATGCGTTATGAGTAATGCGTGATCCGTCATGCGTTATGCGTTATGCGTTATGAGTAATGCTGGATCCGTTATGCGTTATGCGTTTTGCGTTATTCGTTATGCGTTGTGCTTTCTGCGTTATGCGTTATGGATTATGCGTTATGCGATATTCGTTACGTGTTATGCGTTATGCGTTATGCGTTATGCGTTATGCGTTATGCGTTATGCGTTATGCGTTATGCGTTATGCGTTATGCGTTATGCGTTATGCGTTATGCGTTATGCGTTATGCGTTATGCGTTATGCTTTGTGCGTTATGCGTTATGAGTAATGCGTGATCCGTCATGCGTTATGCGTTATGCTATATACGGTATGCCTTATGCCTTATGCGTTAGGCGTTATGCGTTATGCGTTATGAGTTATGCTATATGCGTTATGCCTTATGCGTTAGGCGTTATGCGTTATGCGTTATGCGTTATACGTTATGCGTTATGCTGGATCCGTTATGCGTTATGCGTTTTGCGTTATTCGTTATGCGTTGTGCTTTATGCGTTATGCGATATTCGTTACGTGTTATGCGTTACGTGTTATGCGTTACGTGTTATGCGTTATGCGTTATGCGTAATGCGTTATGCGTTACGCGTTATGCGTCATGCGTTATGCGTTATGAGTAATGCGTGATCCGTTATGCGTTATGCGATTTGCGTTATGCGTTATGCGTTATGCGTTATGCGTTATGCGTTATGCGTTATGCGTTATGCGTTATGCGTTATGCGTTATGCGTTATGCGTTATGCGTTATGCGTTATGCGTTATGCGTTATGCGTTATGCGTTATGAGTAATGCGTGATCCGTTATGCGTTATGCGATATGCGTTATGCGTTATGCGTTATGCGTTATGAGTAATGCGTGATCCGTTATGCGTTATGCGTTATGCGTTTTGCGTTATGCGTTATGCGTTATGCGTTATGAGTTATGCGTTATGCGTTATGCGTTATGCGTTATGCGTTATGCGTTATGCGTTATGCGTGATGCGTTATGCGTTATGAGTAATGCGTGATCCGTCATGCGTTATGCGTTATGCGTTATGAGTAATGCTGGATCCGTTATGCGTTATGCGTTTTGCGTTATTCGTTATGCGTTGTGCGTTATGCGTTATGCGTTATGCGTTATGCGTTATGCGTTATGCGTTATCCGTTATGCGTTATACGTTAAGCGTTATGCGTTATGCTTTGTGCGTTATGCGTTATGCGTTATGAGTAATGCGTGATCCGTCATGCGTTATGCGTTATGCTATATGCGTTATGCCTTATGCCTTATGCGTTATACGTAATGCGGTTATGCGTTATGAGTAATGCTTGATCCGATATGCGTTGTGCTATATGCCTAATGCCTTATGCGTTAGGCGTTATGCGTTATGCGTTATGCGTTATGCGTTATGCGTTATGCGTTATGCGTTATGCGTTATGCGTTATGCGTTATGCGTTATGCGTTATGCGTTATGCGTTATGCGTTATGCGTTATGCGTTATGCGTTATGCGTTATGCGTTATACGTTATGCGTTATGCGTTATGGATTATGCGATATGCGTTATGCGTTATGAGTAATGCTGGATCCGTTATGCGTTATGCGTTTTGCGTTATTCGTTATGCGTTGTGCTTTATGCGTTATGCGTTATGTATTATGCGTTATGCGATATTCGTTATGTGTTATGCGTTATGCGTTATGCGTTATGCGTTATTCGTTATGCGTTATGCGTTGTGCGTTATGCGTTATGCGTTATGCGTTATGCGTTATGCGTTATGCGTTATGCGTTATGCGTTATGCTTTGTGCGTTATGCGTTATGCGTTATGAGTAATGCGTGATCCGTCATGCGTTATGCGTTATGCTATATGCGTTATGCCTTATGCCTTATGCGTTAGTCGTTATGCGTTATACGTTATGCGTTATGCGTTATGCGTTATGCGTTATGCGTTATGCGTTATGCGTTATGCGTTATGCCTTATGCCTTATGCGTTATGCGTTGTGCGTTATGCGTTATGCGTTATGCGTTATGCGTTATGCGTTATGCGTTATGCGTTATGCTTTGTGCGTTATGCGTTATGAGTAATGCGTGATCCGTCATGCGTTATGCGTTATGCTATATGCGTTATGCCTTATGCTTTATGCGTTAGGCGTTATGCTTTATGCGTTATGAGTTATGCTATATGCGTTATGCCTTATGCCTTATGCGTTAGGTGTTGTGCGTTATTCGTTATGCGTTATGCGTTGTGCGTTATGCGTTATGCGTTATGCGTTATGCGTTATGCGTTATGCGTTATGCATTATGCGTTGTGCGTTATGCGTTATGCGTTATGAGTAATGCGTGATCCGTCATGCGTTATGCGTTATGCTATATGCGTTATGCCTTATGCCTTATGCGTTAGGCGTTATGCGTTATGCGTTATGCGTTATGCGTTATGCGTTATGCGTTATGCGTTATGCGTTATGCGTTATGCGTTATGCGTTATGCGTTATGCGTTATGCTTTGTGCGTTATGCGTTATGAGTAATGCGTGATCCGTCATGCGTTATGCGTTGTGCTATATGCGTTATGCCTTATGCCTTATGCCTTATGCGTTAGGCGTTATGCGTTATGCGTTATGCGTTATGCGATATGCGTTATGTGTTATGCGTTATGCGTTATGCGTTATGCGTTATGCGTTATGCGTTATGCGTTATGCGTTATGCGTTATGCTTTGTGCGTTATGCGTTATGAGTAATGCGTGATCCGTCATGCGTTATGCGTTATGCTATATGCGTTATGCGTTATGCGTTATGCGTTATGCGTTATGCGTTATGCGTTATGCGTTATGCGTTATGCTTTGTGCGTTATGCGTTATGAGTAATGCGTGATCCGTCATGCGTTATGCGTTATGCTATATGCGTTATGCGTTATGCGTTATGCGTTATGCGTTATGCGTTATGCGTTATGCGTTATGCGTTATGCGTTATGCGTTATGCGTTATGCGTTATGCGTTATGCGTTATGCGTTATGCGTTATGCGTTATGAGTAATGCGTGATCCGTCATGCGTTATGCGTTATGCGTTATGAGTAATGCTGGATCCGTTATGCGTTATGCGTTTTGCGTTATTCGTTATGCCTTGTGCGTTATGCGTTATGCGTTATGCGTTATGCGTTATGCGTTATCCGTTATGCGTTATACGTTAAGCGTTATGCGTTATGCTTTGTGCGTTATGCGTTATGCGTTATGAGTAATGCGTGATCCGTCATGCGTTATGCGTTATGCTATATGCGTTATGCCTTATGCCTTATGCGTTATACGTAATGCGGTTATGCGTTATGAGTAATGCTTGATCCGATATGCGTTGTGCTATATGCCTAATGCCTTATGCGTTAGGCGTTATGCGTTATGCGTTATGCGTTATGCGTTATGCGTTATGCGTTATGCGTTATGCGTTATGCGTTATGCGTTATGCGTTATGCGTTATGCGTTATGCGTTATGCGTTATGCGTTATGCGTTATGCGTTATGCGTTATGCGTTATGCGTTATGCGTTATGCGTTATGCGTTATGCGTTATACGTTATGCGTTATGCGTTATGGATTATGCGATATGCGTTATGCGTTATGAGTAATGCTGGATCCGTTATGCGTTATGCGTTTTGCGTTATTCGTTATGCGTTGTGCTTTATGCGTTATGCGTTATGTATTATGCGTTATGCGATATTCGTTATGTGTTATGCGTTATGCGTTATGCGTTATGCGTTATTCGTTATGCGTTATGCGTTGTGCGTTATGCGTTATGCGTTATGCGTTATGCGTTATGCGTTATGCGTTATGCGTTATGCGTTATGCTTTGTGCGTTATGCGTTATGCGTTATGAGTAATGCGTGATCCGTCATGCGTTATGCGTTATGCTATATGCGTTATGCCTTATGCCTTATGCGTTAGTCGTTATGCGTTATACGTTATGCGTTATGCGTTATGCGTTATGCGTTATGCGTTATGCGTTATGCGTTATGCGTTATGCGTTATGCGTTATGCGTTATGCGTTATGCGTTATGCGTTATGCATTATGCTTTGTGCGTTATGCGTTATGCGTTATGAGTAATGCGTGATCCGTCATGCGTTATGCGTTATGCTATATGCGTTATGCCTTATGCCTTATGCGTTAGGCGTTATGCGTTATGCGTTATGCGTTATGCGATATGCGTTATGCGTTATGCGTTATGCGTTATGCGTTATGCGTTATGCGTTATGCGTTATGCGTTATGCTTTGTGCGTTATGCGTTATGAGTAATGCGTGATCCGTCATGCGTTATGCGTTGTGCTATATGCGTTATGCCTTATGCCTTATGCCTTATGCGTTAGGCGTTATGCGTTATGCGTTATGCGTTATGCGATATGCGTTATGTGTTATGCGTTATGCGTTATGCGTTATGCGTTATGCGTTATGCGTTATGCGTTATGCGTTATGCGTTATGCGTTATGCGTTATGCGTTATGCTTTGTGCGTTATGCGTTATGAGTAATGCGTGATCCGTCATGCGTTATGCGTTATGCTATATGCGTTATGCGTTATGCGTTATGCGTTATGCGTTATGCGTTATGCGTTATGCGTTATGCGTTATGCGTTATGCTTTGTGCGTTATGCGTTATGAGTAATGCGTGATCCGTCATGCGTTATGCGTTATGCTATATGCGTTATGCGTTATGCGTTATGCGTTATGCGTTATGCGTCATGCGTTATGCGTTATGCGTTATGCGTTATGCGTTATGCGTTATGCGTTATGCGTTATGCGTTATGCGTTATGCGTTATGCGTTATGAGTAATGCGTGATCCGTCATGCGTTATGCGTTATGCGTTATGAGTAATGCTGGATCCGTTATGCGTTATGCGTTTTGCGTTATTCGTTATGCGTTGTGCGTTATGCGTTATGCGTTATGCGTTATGCGTTATGCGTTATGCGTTATCCGTTATGCGTTATACGTTAAGCGTTATGCGTTATGCTTTGTGCGTTATGCGTTATGCGTTATGAGTAATGCGTGATCCGTCATGCGTTATGCGTTATGCTATATGCGTTATGCCTTATGCCTTATGCGTTATACGTAATGCGGTTATGCGTTATGCGTTATGCGTTATGCGTCATGCGTTATGCGTTATGCGTTATGCGTTATGCGTTACGCGGTATGCGTTATGCGTTATGAGTAATGCTGGATCCGTTATGTGTTATGCGTTATGGATTATGCGTAATGCGTTATGAGTAATGCTGGATCCGTTATGCGGTATGCGTTATGCGTTATACGTTATGCGTTATGCGTTATGCGTTATGCGTTATGCGTTATGCGTTATGCGTTATGCGTTATGCGTTATGCGTTATGCGTTATGCGTTATGCGTTATGCGTTATGCGTTATGCGTTAAGCGTTATGCGTTATGCGTTATGAGTAATGCGTGATCCGTTATGCGTTATGCAATTTGCGTGATCCGTTATGCGTTATGGATAATGCTGGATCCGTTATGCGTTATGCGTTTTGCGTTATTCGTTATGCGTTGTGCTTTATGCGTTATGCGTTATGGATTATGCGTTATGCGATATTCGTTACGTGTGATGCGTTATGCGTTATGCGTTATGCGTTATGCGTCATGCGTTATGAGTAATGCGTGATCCGTTATGCGTTATGCGTTTTGAGTAATGCGTGATCCGTTATGCGTTATGCGTTATGCGTTATGCGTTTTGCGTTATGCGTTATGCGTTATGCTTTGTGCGTTATGAGCAATGCGTGATCCGTTATGCGTTATGGGTTATGCGTTATGCGTTTTGAGTAATGCGTGATCCGTTATGCTATATGCGTTATGCGTTATGCGTTATGCGTTATGCGTTATGCGGTATGCGTAATGCGTTATGAGCAATGCGTGATCCGTTATGCGTTATGGGTTATGCGTTATACGTTATGCGTTTTGCGTTATGCGTTATGCGTTATGCGTTATGCGTTATGCGTTATTTCGTTATGCGTTATGCGTTGTGCGTTATGCGTTATGCGTTATGCGTTATGCGTTATGCGTTATGCGTTATGCGTTATGCGTTATGCGTTATGCGTTATGCGTTATGCGTTATGCGTTATGCGTTATGCGTTATGCGTTATGAGTAATGCGTGACCCGTTATGCGTTATGGGTTATGCGTTATACTTAATGCGTTATGCGTTATGAGTAATGCTTGATCCGATATCCGTGATCCGTCATGCGTTATGCGTTATGCTATATGCGTTATGCCTTATGAATTATGCGTTATGCGTTATGCGTTATGCGTTATGCGTTATGCGTTATGCGTTATGCGTTATGCGTTATGCGTTATGTGTTATGCGTTATGCGTTTTGCGTTATTCGTTATGCGTTGTGCTTTATGCGTTATGCGTTATGGATTATGCGTTATGCGTTATGCGTTATGCGTTATGAGTAATGCGTGATCCGTCATGCGTTATGCGTTATGCTATATGCGTTATGCCTTATGCCTTATGCGTTATACGTAATGCGTTATGCGTTATGAGTAATGCTTGATCCGATATGCGTTATGCGTTATGAGTAATGCTGGATCCGTTATGCGTTATGCGTTTTGCGTTATTCGTTATGCGTTGTGCTTTAAGCGTTATGCGTTATGGATTATGCGTTATGCGATATTCGTTATGTGTTATGCGTTATGCGTTATGAGTACTGCGTTATGCGTTATGCGTTATGCGTTATGCGTTGTGCGTTATGCGTTATGCGTTATGCGTTATGCGTTATGCGTTGTGCGTTATGCGTTATGCGTCATGCGTTATGCGTTATGCGTTATGCGTTATGCGTTATGCGTTATGCGTTATGCGTTATGCGTTATGCGTTATGCGTTATGCGTTGTGCGTTATGCGTTATGCGTTATGCGTTATGCGTTATGCGTTATGCGTTATGCGTTATGCGTTATGCGTTATGCGTTATGCGTTATGCGTTATGCGTTATGCGTTATGCGTTATGCGTTATGCGTTATGCGTTATGCTTTGTGCGTTATGCGTTATGCGTTATGAGTAATGCGTGATCCGTCATGCGTTATGCGTTATGCTATATGCGTTATGCGTTATGCGTTATGCGTTATGCGTTGTGCGTTATGCGTTATGCGTTATGCGTTATGCGTTATGCGTTATGCGTTGTGCGTTATGCGTTATGCGTTATGCGTTATACGTTATGCGTTATGCGTTATGCGTTATGCGTTATGGATTATGCGTTATGCGTTATGCGTTATGGATTATGCGTTATGCGTTATGCGTTATGCGTTATGCGTTATGCGTTATGCGTTATGCGTTATGCGTTATGCCTTATGCCTTATGCGTTAGGCGTTATGCGTTATGCGTTATGAGTAATGCTGGATCCGTTATGCGTTATGCGTTTTGCGTTATTCGTTATGCGTTGTGCCTTATGCGTTATGCGTTATGGATTATGCGTTATGCGATATTCGTTATGTGTTATGCGTTATGCGTTATGCGTTATACGTAATGCGTTATGCGTTATGAGTAATGCTTAATCCGTTATGCGTTATGCGTTATGCGTTTTGCGTTATTCGTTATGCGTTGTGCTTTATGCGTTATGCGATATTCGTTACGTGTTATGCGTTATGCGTTATGCGTTATGCGTTATGCGTTACGCGTTATGCGTCATGCGTTATGCGTTATGAGTAATGCGTGATCCGTTATGCGTTATGCGTTATGCGTTATGCGTTATGCGTTATGCGTTATGCGTTATGCGTTATGCTTTGTGCGTTATGCGTTATGAGTAATGCGTGATCCGTCATGCGTTATGCGTTATGCTATATACGTTATGCCTTATGCCTTATGCGTTAGGCGTTATGCGTTATGCGTTATGAGTTATGCTATATGCGTTATGCCTTATGCGTTAGGCGTTATGCGTTATGCGTTATGCGTTATACGTTATGCGTTATGCTGGATCCGTTATGCGTTATGCGTTATGCGTTATTCGTTATGCGTTGTGCTTTATGCGTTATGCGATATTCGTTACGTGTTATGCGTTATGCGTTATGCGTTATGCGTTATGCGTTACGCGTTATGCGTCATGCGTTATGCGTTATGAGTAATGCGTGATCCGTTATGCGTTATGCGATTTGCGTTATGCGTTATGCGTTATGCGTTATGCGTTATGCGTTATGCGTTATGCGTTATGCGTTATGCGTTATGCGTTATGCGTTATGCGTTATGCGTTATGCGTTATGCGTTATGCGTTATGCGTTATGCGTTATGCGTTATGAGTAATGCGTGATCCGTTATGCGTTATGCGATATGCGTTATGCGTTATGCGTTATGCGTTATGAGTAATGCGTGATCCGTTATGCGTTATGCGTAATGCGTTTTGCGTTATGCGTTATGCGTTATGAGTTATGCCTTATGCGTTATGAGTAATGCGTGATCCGTCATGCGTTATGCGTTATGCTATATGCGTTATGCCTTATGCCTTATGCGTTAGGCGTTATGCGTTATGCGTTATGAGTTATGCTATATGCGTTATGCCTTATGCCTTATGCGTTATGCGTTATGCGTTATGCGTTATGCGTTATGCGTTATGCGTTATGCGTTATGCGTTATGCGTTATGCGTTATGAGTAATGCGTGATCCGTCATGCGTTATGCGTTATGCTATATGCGTTATGCCTTATGCCTTATGCGTTATGCGGTATGCGTAATGCGTTATGCGTTATGCGTTATGAGTAATGCTTGATCCGATATGCGTTATGCGGTATGCGTTATGCGTTACGAGTAATGATGGATCCGTTATGCGTTATGCGTTATGGATTATACGTTATGCGTTATGCGTTATGAGTAATGCGTGATCCGTCATGCGTTATGCGTTATGCTATATGCGTTATGCCTTATGCCTTATGCGTTAGGCGTTATGCGTTATGCGTTATGAGTTATGCTATATGCGTTATGCCTTATGCGTTATGCGTTATGCGTTATGCGTTATGCGTTATGCGTTATGCGTTATGCGTTATGCGTTATGCGTTATGCGTTATGCGTTATGCGTTATGCGTTATGCGTTATCGTTATGCGTTATGCGTTATGCGTTATGCGTTATGCGTTATGCGTTATACGTTATGCGTTATGCGTTATGGATTATGCGATATGCGTTATGCGTTATGAGTAATGCTGGATCCGTTATGCGTTATGCGTTTTGCGTTATTCGTTATGCGTTGTGCTTTATGCGTTATGCGTTATGTATTATGCGTTATGCGATATTCGTTATGTGTTATGCGTTATGCGTAATGCGTTATGCGTTATTCGTTATGCGTTATGCGTTGTGCGTTATGCGTTATGCGTTATGCGTTATGCGTTATGCGTTATGCTTTGTGCGTTATGCGTTATGCGTTATGAGTAATGCGTGATCCGTCATGCGTTATGCGTTATGCTATATGCGTTATGCCTTATGCCTTATGCGTTAGGCGTTATGCGTTATACGTTATGCGTTATGCGTTATGCTTTGTGCGTTATGCGTTATGAGTAATGCGTGATCCGTCATGCGTTATGCGTTGTGCTATATGCGTTATGCCTTATGCCTTATGCCTTATGCGTTAGGCGTTATGCGTTATGCGTTATGCGTTATGCGTTATGCGTTATGCGTTATGCGTTATGCGTTATGCGTTATGCGTTATGCGTTATGCGTTATGCGTTATGCGTTATGCGTTATGCGTTATGCGTTATGCGTTATGCGTTATGCTTTGTGCGTTATGCGTTATGAGTAATGCGTGATCCGTCATGCGTTATGCGTTATGCTATATGCGTTATGCCTTATGCCTTATGCGTTAGGCGTTATGCGTTATGCGTTATGAGTTATGCTATATGCGTTATGCCTTATGCCTTATGCGTTAGGCGTTATGCGTTATGCGTTATGCGTTATGCGTTATGCGTTATGCGTTATGCGTTATGCGTTATGCGTTATGCGTTATGCGTTATGCGTTATGCGATATGCGTTATGCGTTATGCGTTATGCGTTATGCGTTATGCGTTATGCGTTATGCGTTATGCGTTATGCGTTATGCGTTATGCGTTATGCGTTATGCGTTATGCGTTATGCGTTATGCGTTATGCTTTGTGCGTTATGCGTTATGAGTAATGCGTGATCCGTCATGCGTTATGCGTTATGCTATATGCGTTATGCCTTATGCCTTATGCGTTAGGCGTTATGCGTTATGCGTTATGAGTTATGCTATATGCGTTATGCCTTATGCCTTATGCGTTAGGCGTTATGCGTAATGCGTTATGCGTTATGCGTTATGCGTTATGCGTTATGCGTTATGCGTTATGCCTTATGCGTTAGGCGTTATGCGTTATGCGTTATGCTTTGTGCGTTATGCGTTATGAGTAATGCGTGATCCGTCATGCGTTATGCGTTATGCTATATACGTTATGCCTTATGCCTTATGCGTTAGGCGTTATGCGTTATGCGTTATGAGTTATGCTATATGCGTTATGCCTTATGCGTTAGGCGTTATGCGTTATGCGTTTTGCGTTATGAGTTATGCGTTATGCGTTATGAGTTATGCGTTATGCGTTATGCGTTATGCGTTATGCGAGATGCGTAATGCGTTATGCGTTATGCGTTATGCGTTATGCGTTATGCGTTATGCGATATGCGTTATCCGTTATGCGTTATACTTTAAGCGTTATGCGTTATGCGTTATGCGTTATGCTTTGTGCGTTATGCGTTATGCGTTATGAGTAATGCGTGATCCGTCATGCGTTATGCGTTATGCTATATGCGTTATGCCTTACGCCTTATGCGTTATACGTAATGCGTTATGCGTTATGAGTAATGCTTGATCCGATATGCGTTATGCGCTATGCGTAATGCGTTATGAGTAATGCTGGATCCGTTATGCGTTATGCGTTTTGCGTTATTCGTTATGCGTTGTGCCTTATGCGTTATGCGTTATGGATTATGCGTTATGCGATATTCGTTATGTGTTATGCGTTATGCGTTATACGTAATGCGTTATGCGTTATGAGTAATGCTTAATCCGTTATCCGTTATGCGTTATGCGTTTTGCGTTATTCGTTATGCGTTGTGCTTTATGCGTTATGCGATATTCGTTACGTGTTATGCGTTATGCGTTATGCGTTATGCGTTATGCGTTACGCGTTATGCGTCATGCGTTATGCGTTATGAGTAATGCGTGATCCGTTATGCGTTATGCGTTATGCGTTATGCGTTATGCGTTATGCGTTATGCGTTATGCGTTATGCGTTATGCGTTATGCTTTGTGCGTTATGCGTTATGAGTAATGCGTGATCCGTCATGCGTTATGCGTTATGCTATATACGTTATGCCTTATGCCTTATGCGTTAGGCGTTATGCGTTATGCGTTATGAGTTATGCTATATGCGTTATGCCTTATGCGTTAGGCGTTATGCGTTATGCGTTATGCGTTATGCGTTATGCGTTATGCGTTATGCGTTATGCGTTATGCGTTATGCTTTGTGCGTTATGCGTTATGAGTAATGCGTGATCCGTCATGCGTTATGCGTTATGCTATATACGTTATGCCTTATGCCTTATGCGTTAGGCGTTATGCGTTATGCGTTATGAGTTATGCTATATGCGTTATGCCTTATGCGTTAGGCGTTATGCGTTATGCGTTATGCGTTATACGTTATGCGTTATGCTGGATCCGTTATGCGTTATGCGTTTTGCGTTATTCGTTATGCGTTGTGCTTTATGCGTTATGCGATATTCGTTACGTGTTATGCGTTATGCGTTATGCGTTATGCGTTATGCGTTATGCGTTATGCGTTATGCGTTATGCGTTATGCGTTATGCGTTATGCGTTATGAGTAATGCGTTATGCGTTATGAGTAATGCGTGATCCGTCATGCGTTATGCGTTATGCTATATGCGTTATGCCTTATGCCTTATGCGTTAGGCGTTATGCGTTATGCGTTATGAGTTATGCTATATGCGTTATGCCTTATGCCTTATGCGTTAGGCGTTATGCGTTATGCGTTATGCGTTATGCGTTATGCGTTATGCGTTATGCGTTATGCCTTATGCGTTAGGCGTTATGCGTTATGCGTTATGCGTTATGCTTTGTGCGTTATGCGTTATGAGTAATGCGTGATCCGTCATGCGTTATGCGTTATGCTATATACGTTATGCCTTATGCCTTATGCGTTAGGCGTTAGGCGTTATGCGTTATGCGTTATGAGTTATGCTATATGCGTTATGCCTTATGCGTTAGGCGTTATGCGTTATGCGTTTTGCGTTATGAGTTATGCGTTATGCGTTATGAGTTATGCGTTATGCGTTATGCGTTATGCGTTATGCGTTATGCGTAATGCGTTATGCGTTATGCGTTAGGCGTTAGGCGTTATGCGTTATGCGTTATGCGTTATGCGTTATGCGTTATGCGTAATGCGTTATGCGTTATGCGTTATGCGTTATGCGTTATGCGTTATGCGTTATGCGATATGCGTTATCCGTTATGCGTTATACGTTAAGCGTTATGCGTTATGCGTTATGCTTTGTGCGTTATGCGTTATGCGTTATGAGTAATGCGTGATCCGTCATGCGTTATGCGTTATGCTATATGCGTTATGCCTTATGCCTTATGCGTTATACGTAATGCGTTATGCGTTATGAGTAATGCTTGATCCGATATGCGTTATGCGGTATGCGTAATGCGTTATGAGTAATGCTGGATCCGTTATGCTCGATGCGTTTTGCGTTATTCGTTATGCGTTGTGCCTTATGCGTTATGCGTTATGGATTATGCGTAATGCGATATTCGTTATGTGTTATGCGTTATGCGTTATGCGTTATGCTTTGTGCGTTATGCGTTATGCGTTATGAGTAATGCGTGATCCGTCATGCGTTATGCGTTATGCTATATGCGTTATGCCTTATGCCTTATGCGTTATACGTAATGCGGTTATGCGTTATGCGTTATGCGTTATGCGTTATGCGTTATGCGTTATGCGTTATGCGTTATGCGTTATGCGTTATGCGTTATGCGTTATGCGTTATGCGTTATGCGTTATGCGTTATGCGTTATGCGTTATGAGTAATGCGTGATCCGTCATGCGTTATGCGTTATGCTATATGCGTTATGCCTTATGCCTTATGCGTTATGCGTTATGCGTTATGCGTTATGCGTTATGCGTTATGCGTTATGCGTTATGCGTTATGCGTTATGCGTTATGCGTTATGCGTTATGCGTTATGAGTAATGCGTGATCCGTCATGCGTTATGCGTTATGCTATATGCGTTATGCCTTATGCCTTATGCGTTATGCGTTATGCGTTATGCGTTATGCGTTATGCGTTATGCGTTATGCGTTATGCGTTATGCGTTATGCGTTATGCGTTATGAGTAATGCTTAATCCGTTATGCGTTATGCGTTATGCGTTTTGCGTTATTCGTTATGCGTTGTGCTTTATGCGTTATGCGATATTCGTTACGTGTTATGCGTTATGCGTTATGCGTTATGCGTTATGCGTTATGCGTTATGCGTTATGCGTTATGCGTTATGCGTTATGCGTTATGCGTTATGCGTTATGCGTTATGCGTTATGCGTTATGCGTTATGCGTTATGCGTTATGCGTTATGCGTTATGAGTAATGCGTGATCCGTCATGCGTTATGCGTTATGCGTTATGAGTAATGCTGGATCCGTTATGCGTTATGCGTTTTGCGTTATTCGTTATGCGTTGTGCTTTCTGCGTTATGCGTTATGGATTATGCGTTATGCGATATTCGTTACGTGTTATGCGTTATGCGTTATGCGTTATGCGTTATGCGTTATGCGTTATGCGTTATGCGTTATGCGTTATGCGTTATGCGTTATGCGTTATGCGTTATGCGTTATGCGTTATGCGTTATGCGTTATGCGTTATGCGTTATGCTTTGTGCGTTATGCGTTATGAGTAATGCGTGATCCGTCATGCGTTATGCGTTATGCTATATACGGTATGCCTTATGCCTTATGCGTTAGGCGTTATGCGTTATGCGTTATGAGTTATGCTATATGCGTTATGCCTTATGCGTTAGGCGTTATGCGTTATGCGTTATGCGTTATACGTTATGCGTTATGCTGGATCCGTTATGCGTTATGCGTTTTGCGTTATTCGTTATGCGTTGTGCTTTATGCGTTATGCGATATTCGTTACGTGTTATGCGTTACGTGTTATGCGTTACGTGTTATGCGTTATGCGTTATGCGTAATGCGTTATGCGTTACGCGTTATGCGTCATGCGTTATGCGTTATGAGTAATGCGTGATCCGTTATGCGTTATGCGATTTGCGTTATGCGTTATGCGTTATGCGTTATGCGTTATGCGTTATGCGTTATGCGTTATGCGTTATGCGTTATGCGTTATGCGTTATGCGTTATGCGTTATGCGTTATGCGTTATGCGTTATGCGTTATGCGTTATGAGTAATGCGTGATCCGTTATGCGTTATGCGATATGCGTTATGCGTTATGCGTTATGCGTTATGAGTAATGCGTGATCCGTTATGCGTTATGCGTTATGCGTTTTGCGTTATGCGTTATGCGTTATGCGTTATGAGTTATGCGTTATGCGTTATGCGTTATGCGTTATGCGTTATGCGTTATGCGTTATGCGTGATGCGTTATGCGTTATGAGTAATGCGTGATCCGTCATGCGTTATGCGTTATGCGTTATGAGTAATGCTGGATCCGTTATGCGTTATGCGTTTTGCGTTATTCGTTATGCGTTGTGCGTTATGCGTTATGCGTTATGCGTTATGCGTTATGCGTTATGCGTTATCCGTTATGCGTTATACGTTAAGCGTTATGCGTTATGCTTTGTGCGTTATGCGTTATGCGTTATGAGTAATGCGTGATCCGTCATGCGTTATGCGTTATGCTATATGCGTTATGCCTTATGCCTTATGCGTTATACGTAATGCGGTTATGCGTTATGAGTAATGCTTGATCCGATATGCGTTGTGCTATATGCCTAATGCCTTATGCGTTAGGCGTTATGCGTTATGCGTTATGCGTTATGCGTTATGCGTTATGCGTTATGCGTTATGCGTTATGCGTTATGCGTTATGCGTTATGCGTTATGCGTTATGCGTTATGCGTTATGCGTTATGCGTTATGCGTTATGCGTTATACGTTATGCGTTATGCGTTATGGATTATGCGATATGCGTTATGCGTTATGAGTAATGCTGGATCCGTTATGCGTTATGCGTTTTGCGTTATTCGTTATGCGTTGTGCTTTATGCGTTATGCGTTATGTATTATGCGTTATGCGATATTCGTTATGTGTTATGCGTTATGCGTTATGCGTTATGCGTTATTCGTTATGCGTTATGCGTTGTGCGTTATGCGTTATGCGTTATGCGTTATGCGTTATGCGTTATGCGTTATGCGTTATGCGTTATGCTTTGTGCGTTATGCGTTATGCGTTATGAGTAATGCGTGATCCGTCATGCGTTATGCGTTATGCTATATGCGTTATGCCTTATGCCTTATGCGTTAGTCGTTATGCGTTATACGTTATGCGTTATGCGTTATGCGTTATGCGTTATGCGTTATGCGTTATGCGTTATGCGTTATGCCTTATGCCTTATGCGTTATGCGTTGTGCGTTATGCGTTATGCGTTATGCGTTATGCGTTATGCGTTATGCGTTATGCGTTATGCTTTGTGCGTTATGCGTTATGAGTAATGCGTGATCCGTCATGCGTTATGCGTTATGCTATATGCGTTATGCCTTATGCTTTATGCGTTAGGCGTTATGCTTTATGCGTTATGAGTTATGCTATATGCGTTATGCCTTATGCCTTATGCGTTAGGTGTTGTGCGTTATTCGTTATGCGTTATGCGTTGTGCGTTATGCGTTATGCGTTATGCGTTATGCGTTATGCGTTATGCGTTATGCCTTATGCTTTGTGCGTTATGCGTTATGCGTTATGAGTAATGCGTGATCCGTCATGCGTTATGCGTTATGCTATATGCGTTATGCCTTATGCCTTATGCGTTAGGCGTTATGCGTTATGCGTTATGCGTTATGCGATATGCGTTATGCGTTATGCGTTATGCGTTATGCGTTATGCGTTATGCGTTATGCGTTATGCGTTATGCTTTGTGCGTTATGCGTTATGAGTAATGCGTGATCCGTCATGCGTTATGCGTTGTGCTATATGCGTTATGCCTTATGCCTTATGCCTTATGCGTTAGGCGTTATGCGTTATGCGTTATGCGTTATGCGATATGCGTTATGTGTTATGCGTTATGCGTTATGCGTTATGCGTTATGCGTTATGCGTTATGCGTTATGCGTTATGCGTTATGCTTTGTGCGTTATGCGTTATGAGTAATGCGTGATCCGTCATGCGTTATGCGTTATGCTATATGCGTTATGCGTTATGCGTTATGCGTTATGCGTTATGCGTTATGCGTTATGCGTTATGCGTTATGCTTTGTGCGTTATGCGTTATGAGTAATGCGTGATCCGTCATGCGTTATGCGTTATGCTATATGCGTTATGCGTTATGCGTTATGCGTTATGCGTTATGCGTTATGCGTTATGCGTTATGCGTTATGCGTTATGCGTTATGCGTTATGCGTTATGCGTTATGCGTTATGCGTTATGCGTTATGCGTTATGCGTTATGAGTAATGCGTGATCCGTCATGCGTTATGCGTTATGCGTTATGAGTAATGCTGGATCCGTTATGCGTTATGCGTTTTGCGTTATTCGTTATGCGTTGTGCGTTATGCGTTATGCGTTATGCGTTATGCGTTATGCGTTATCCGTTATGCGTTATACGTTAAGCGTTATGCGTTATGCTTTGTGCGTTATGCGTTATGCGTTATGAGTAATGCGTGATCCGTCATGCGTTATGCGTTATGCTATATGCGTTATGCCTTATGCCTTATGCGTTATACGTAATGCGGTTATGCGTTATGAGTAATGCTTGATCCGATATGCGTTGTGCTATATGCCTAATGCCTTATGCGTTAGGCGTTATGCGTTATGCGTTATGCGTTATGCGTTATGCGTTATGCGTTATGCGTTATGCGTTATGCGTTATGCGTTATGCGTTATGCGTTATGCGTTATGCGTTATGCGTTATGCGTCATGCGTTATGCGTTATGCTATATGCGTTATGCCTTATGCCTTATGCGTTAGTCGTTATGCGTTATACGTTATGCGTTATGCGTTATGCGTTATGCGTTAGTCGTTATGCGTTATACGTTATGCGTTATGCGTTATGCGTTATGCGTTATGCGTTATGCGTTATGCGTTATGCGTTATGCGTTATGCGTTATGCGTTATGCCTTATGCCTTATGCGTTATGCGTTGTGCGTTATGCGTTATGCGTTATGCGTTATGCGTTATGCGTTATGCGTTATGCGTTATGCTTTGTGCGTTATGCGTTATGAGTAATGCGTGATCCGTCATGCGTTATGCGTTATGCTATATGCGTTATGCCTTATGCTTTATGCGTTAGGCGTTATGCTTTATGCGTTATGAGTTATGCTATATGCGTTATGCCTTATGCCTTATGCGTTAGGTGTTGTGCGTTATTCGTTATGCGTTATGCGTTGTGCGTTATGCGTTATGCGTTATGCGTTATGCGTTATGCGTTATGCGTTATGCATTATGCTTTGTGCGTTATGCGTTATGCGTTATGAGTAATGCGTGATCCGTCATGCGTTATGCGTTATGCTATATGCGTTATGCCTTATGCCTTATGCGTTAGGCGTTATGCGTTATGCGTTATGCGTTATGCGATATGCGTTATGCGTTATGCGTTATGCGTTATGCGTTATGCGTTATGCGTTATGCGTTATGCGTTATGCGTTATGCTTTGTGCGTTATGCGTTATGAGTAATGCGTGATCCGTCATGCGTTATGCGTTGTGCTATATGCGTTATGCCTTATGCCTTATGCCTTATGCGTTAGGCGTTATGCGTTATGCGTTATGCGTTATGCGATATGCGTTATGTGTTATGCGTTATGCGTTATGCGTTATGCGTTATGCGTTATGCGTTATGCGTTATGCGTTATGCGTTATGCGTTATGCGTTATGCTTTGTGCGTTATGCGTTATGAGTAATGCGTGATCCGTCATGCGTTATGCGTTATGCTATATGCGTTATGCGTTATGCGTTATGCGTTATGCGTTATGCGTTATGCGTTATGCGTTATGCGTTATGCGTTATGCTTTGTGCGTTATGCGTTATGAGTAATGCGTGATCCGTCATGCGTTATGCGTTATGCTATATGCGTTATGCGTTATGCGTTATGCGTTATGCGTTATGCGTCATGCGTTATGCGTTATGCGTTATGCGTTATGCGTTATGCGTTATGCGTTATGCGTTATGCGTTATGCGTTATGCGTTATGCGTTATGAGTAATGCGTGATCCGTCATGCGTTATGCGTTATGCGTTATGAGTAATGCTGGATCCGTTATGCGTTATGCGTTTTGCGTTATTCGTTATGCGTTGTGCGTTATGCGTTATGCGTTATGCGTTATGCGTTATGCGTTATGCGTTATCCGTTATGCGTTATACGTTAAGCGTTATGCGTTATGCTTTGTGCGTTATGCGTTATGCGTTATGAGTAATGCGTGATCCGTCATGCGTTATGCGTTATGCTATATGCGTTATGCCTTATGCCTTATGCGTTATACGTAATGCGGTTATGCGTTATGCGTTATGCGTTATGCGTCATGCGTTATGCGTTATGCGTTATGCGTTATGCGTTACGCGTTATGCGTTATGCGTTATGAGTAATGCGTGATCCGTCATGCGTTATGCGTTATGCTATATGCGTTATGCCTTATGCCTTATGCGTTATGCGTTATGCGTTATGCGTTATGCGTTATGCGTTATGCGTTATGCGTTATGCGTTATGCGTTATGCGTTATGCGTTATGCGTTATGCGTTATGCGTTATGCGTTATGCGTTATGCGTTATGCGTTATGAGTAATGCGTGATCCGTCATGCGTTATGCGTTATGCTATATGCGTTATGCCTTATGCCTTATGCGTTATGCGTTATGCGTTATGCGTTATGCGTTATGCGTTATGCGTTATGCGTTATGCGTTATGCGTTATGCGTTATGCGTTATGCGTTATGCGTTATGCGTTATGCGTTATGCGTTATGCGTTATGCGTTATGCGTTATGCGTTATGCGTTATGCGTTATGCGTTATGCGTTATGAGTAATGCGTGATCCGTCATGCGTTATGCGTTATGCGTTATGAGTAATGCTGGATCCGTTATGCGTTTTGCGTTATTCGTTATGCGTTGTGCTTTCTGCGTTATGCGTTATGGATTATGCGTTATGCGATATTCGTTACGTGTTATGCGTTATGCGTTATGCGTTATGCGTTATGCGTTATGCGTTATGCGTTATGCGTTATGCGTTATGCGTTATGCGTTATGCGTTATGCGTTATGCGTTATGCGTTATGCGTTATGCGTTATGCGTTATGCGTTATGCGTTATGCGTTATGCGTTATGCGTTATGCTTTGTGCGTTATGCGTTATGAGTAATGCGTGATCCGTCATGCGTTATGCGTTATGCTATATACGTTATGCCTTATGCCTTATGCGTTAGGCGTTATGCGTTATGCGTTATGAGTTATGCTATATGCGTTATGCCTTATGCGTTAGGCGTTATGCGTTATGCGTTATGCGTTATACGTTATGCGTTATGCTGGATCCGTTATGCGTTATGCGTTATGCGTTTTGCGTTATTCGTTATGCGTTGTGCTTTATGCGTTATGCGATATTCGTTACGTGTTATGCGTTACGTGTTATGCGTTACGTGTTATGCGTTATGCGTTATGCGTAATGCGTTATGCGTTACGCGTTATGCGTCATGCGTTATGCGTTATGAGTAATGCGTGATCCGTTATGCGTTATGCGATTTGCGTTATGCGTTATGCGTTATGCGTTATGCGTTATGCGTTATGCGTTATGCGTTATGCGTTATGCGTTATGCGTTATGCGTTATGCGTTATGCGTTATGCGTTATGCGTTATGCGTTATGCGTTATGCGTTATGCGTTATGAGTAATGCGTGATCCGTTATGCGTTATGCGATATGCGTTATGCGTTATGCGTTATGCGTTATGAGTAATGCGTGATCCGTTATGCGTTATGCGTTATGCGTTTTGCGTTATGCGTTATGCGTTATGCGTTATGAGTTATGCGTTATGCGTTATGCGTTATGCGTTATGCGTTATGCGTGATGCGTTATGCGTTATGAGTAATGCGTGATCCGTCATGCGTTATGCGTTATGCGTTATGAGTAATGCTGGATCCGTTATGCGTTATGCGTTTTGCGTTATTCGTTATGCGTTGTGCGTTATGCGTTATGCGTTATGCGTTATGCGTTATCCGTTATGCGTTATACGTTAAGCGTTATGCGTTATGCTTTGTGCGTTATGCGTTATGCGTTATGAGTAATGCGTGATCCGTCATGCGTTATGGGTTATGCTATATGCGTTATGCCTTATGCCTTATGCGTTATACGTAATTCGGTTATGCGTTATGAGTAATGCTTGATCCGATATGCGTTGTGCTATATGCGTTATGCCTTATGCGTTAGGCGTTATGGATTATGCGTAATGCGATATTCGTTATGTGTTATGCGTTATGCGTTATGCGTTATGCGTTATGCGTTGTGCGTTATGCGTTATGCGTTATGCGTTATGCGTTATGCGTTATGCGTTATGCGTTATGCGTTATGCGTTATGCGTTATGCGTTATGCGTTATGCGTTATGCGTTATGCGTTATGCGTTATGCGTTATGCGTTATGCGTTATGCGTTATGCGTTATGCGTTATGCGTTATGCGTTATGCGTTATGCGTTATGCGTTATGCGTTATGCGTTATGCGTTATGCGTTATGCGTTATGCGTTATGCGTTATGCGTTATGCGTTATGCGTTATGCGTTAAGAGTAATGCGTGATCCGTCATGCGTTATGCGTTATGCGTTATGAGTAATGCTGGATCCGTTATGCGTTATGCGTT
Organism: Lasioglossum morio; assembly: GCA_916610235.2. NCBI lineage: Eukaryota > Metazoa > Arthropoda > Insecta > Hymenoptera > Halictidae > Lasioglossum > Lasioglossum morio. Next base: position 91,812 of record CAKAJA020000586.1, on the reverse strand, counting down.
TTGCGTTATTCGTTATGCGTTCTGCTTTCTGCGTTATGCGTTATGGATTATGCGTTATGCGATATTCGTTACGTGTTATGCGTTATGCGTTATGCGTTATGCGTTATGCGTTATGCGTTATGCGTTATGCGTTATGCGTTATGCGTTATGCGTTATGCGTTATGCGTTATGCGTTATGCGTTATGCGTTATGCGTTATGCGTTATGCGTTATGCGTTATGCTTTGTGCGTTATGCGTTATGAGTAATGCGTGATCCGTCATGCGTTATGCGTTATGCTATATACGTTATGCCTTATGCCTTATGCGTTAGGCGTTATGCGTTATGCGTTATGAGTTATGCTATATGCGTTATGCCTTATGCGTTAGGCGTTATGCGTTTGCGTTATGCGTTATACGTTATGCGTTATGCTGGATCCGTTATGCGTTATGCGTTTTGCGTTATTCGTTATGCGTTGTGCTTTATGCGTTATGCGATATTCGTTACGTGTTATGCGTTACGTGTTATGCGTTACGTGTTATGCGTTATGCGTTATGCGTAATGCGTTATGCGTTACGCGTTATGCGTCATGCGTTATGCGTTATGAGTAATGCGTGATCCGTTATGCGTTATGCGATTTGCGTTATGCGTTATGCGTTATGCGTTATGCGTTATGCGTTATGCGTTATGCGTTATGCGTTATGCGTTATGCGTTATGCGTTATGCGTTATGCGTTATGCGTTATGCGTTATGCGTTATGCGTTATGCGTTATGCGTTATGCGTTATGCGTTATGCGTTATGCGTTATGCGTTATGCGTTATGCGTTATGAGTAATGCGTGATCCGTTATACGTTATGCGATATGCGTTATGCGTTATGTTTTATGCGTTATGAGTAATGCGTGATCCGTTATGCGTTATGCGTTAGGCGTTTTGCGTTATGCGTTATGCGTTATGCGTTATGAATTATGCGTTATGCGTTATGCGTTATGCGTTATGCGTTATGCGTTATGCGTGATGCGTTATGCGTTATGCGTTATGCGTTATGCGTTATGCGTTATCCGTTATGCGTTATACGTTAAGCGTTATGCGTTATGCGTTATGCTTTGTGCGTTATGCGTTATGCGTTATGAGTAATGCTGGATCCGTTATGCGTTATGCGTTTTGCGTTATTCGTTATGCGTTGTGCTTTCTGCGTTATGCGTTATGGATTATGCGTTATGCGATATTCGTTACGTGTTATGCGTTATGCGTTATGCGTTATGCGTTATGCGTTATGCGTTATGCGTTATGCGTTATGCGTTATGCGTTATGCGTTATGCGTTACGCGTTATGCGTTATGCGTTATGCGTTATGCGTTATGCGTTATGCGTTATGCGTTATGCGTTATGCGTTATGCGTTATGCTTTGTGCGTTATGCGTTATGAGTAATGCGTGATCCGTCATGCGTTATGCGTTATGCTATATACGTTATGCCTTATGCCTTATGCGTTAGGCGTTATGCGTTATGCGTTATGCGTTATGCGTTATGCGTTATGCGTTATGAGTAATGCGTGATCCGTTATGCGTTATGCGATATGCGTTATGCGTTATGCGTTATGCCTTATGAGTAATGCGTGATCCGTTATGCGTTATGCGTTATGCGTTTTGCGTTATGCGTTATGCGTTATGCGTTATGAGTTATGCGTTATGCGTTATGCGTTATGCGTTATGCGTTATGCGTTATGCGTGATGCGTTATGCGTTATGCGTTATGCGTTATGCGTTATGCGTTATCCGTTATGCGTTATACGTTAAGCGTTATGCGTTATGCGTTATGCTTTGTGCGTTATGCGTTATGCGTTATGAGTAATGCGTGATCCGTCATGCGTTATGCGTTATGCTATATGCGTTATGCCTTATGCTTTATGCGTTATACGTAATGCGTTATGCGTTATGAGTAATGCTTGATCCGACATGCGTTATGCGGTATGCGTAATGCGTTATGAGTAATGCTGGATCCGTTATGTGTTATGCGCTATGGATTATGCGTTATGCGTTATGAGTAATGCTGGATCCGTTATGCGTTATGCGTTATGCTATATGCGTTATGCCTTATGCCTTATGCGTTATACGTAATGCGGTTATGCGTTATGAGTAATGCTTGATCCGATATGCGTTATGCGGTATGCGTTATGCGTTATGAGTAATGCTGGATCCGTTATGTGTTATGCGTTATGGATTATGCGTTATGCGTTATGAGTAATGCTGGATCCGTTATGCGTTATGCGTTTTGCGTTATTCGTTATGCGTTGTGCTTTATGCGTTATGCGTTATGGATTATGCGTTATGCGATATTCGTTATGTGTTATGCGTTATGCGTTATGCGTTATGCGTTATGCGTTGTGCGTTGTGCGTTATGCGTTATGCGTTATGCGTTATGCGTTATGCGTTATGCGTTATGCGTTATGCGTTATGCGTTATGCGTTATGCGTTATGCGTTATGCGTTATGCGTTATGCGTTATGCGTTATGCGTTATGCGTTATGCGTTATGCGTTATGCGTTATGCGTTATGCGTTATGCGTTATGCGTTATGCGTTATGCGTTATGCGTTATGCGTTATGCGTTATGCGTTATGCGTTATGCGTTATGCGTTATGCGTTATGCGTTATGCGTTATGCGTTATGCGTTATGCGTTATGCGTTATGCGTTATGCGTTATGCGTTATGCGTTATGCGTTATGCGTTATGCGTTATGCGTTATGCGTTATGCGTTATGCGTTATGCGTTATGCGTTATGAGTAATGCGTGATCCGTCATGCGTTATGCGTTATGCGTTATGAGTAATGCTGGATCCGTTATGCGTTATGCGTTTTGCGTTATTCGTTATGCGTTGTGCTTTCTGCGTTATGCGTTATGGATTATGCGTTATGCGATATTCGTTACGTGTTATGCGTTATGCGTTATGCGTTATGCGTTATGCGTTATGCGTTATGCGTTATGCGTTATGCGTTATGCGTTATGCGTTATGCGTTATGCGATATTCGTTACGTGTTATGCGTTATGCGTTATGCGTTATGCGTTATGCGTTATGCGTTATGCGTTATGCGTTATGCGTTATGCGTTATGCGTTATGCGTTATGCGTTATGCGTTACGCGTTATGCGTTATGCGTTATGCGTTATGCGTTATGCGTTATGCGTTATGCGTTATGCGTTATGCGTTATGCGTTATGCTTTGTGCGTTATGCGTTATGAGTAATGCGTGATCCGTCATGCGTTATGCGTTATGCTATATACGTTATGCCTTATGCCTTATGCGTTAGGCGTTATGCGTTATGCGTTATGAGTTATGCTATATGCGTTATGCCTTATGCGTTAGGCGTTATGCGTTATGCGTTATGCGTTATACGTTATGCGTTATGCGTTATACGTTAAGCGTTATGCGTTATGCGTTATGCTTTGTGCGTTATGCGTTATGCGTTATGAGTAATGCGTGATCCGTCATGCGTTATGCGTTATGCGTTATGCGTTATGCGTTATGCGTTATGCGTTATGCGTTATGAGTAATGCGTGATCCGTCATGCGTTATTCGTTATGCGTTATGAGTAATGCTGGATCCGTTATGCGTTATGCGTTTTGCGTTATTCGTTATGCGTTGTGCTTTCTGCGTTATGCGTTATGGATTATGCGTTATGCGATATTCGTTACGTGTTATGCGTTATGCGTTATGCGTTATGCGTTATGCGTTATGCGTTATGCGTTATGCGTTATGCGTTATGCGTTACGCGTTATGCGTTATGCGTTATGCGTTATGCGTTATGCGTTATGCGTTATGCGTTATGCGTTATGCGTTATGCTTTGTGCGTTATGCGTTATGAGTAATGCGTGATCCGTCATGCGTTATGCGTTATGCTATATACGTTATGCCTTATGCCTTATGCGTTAGGCGTTATGCGTTATGCGTTATGCGTTATGCTATATGCGTTATGCCTTATGCGTTAGGCGTTATGCGTTATGCGTTATGCGTTATACGTTATGCGTTATGCTGGATCCGTTATGCGTTATGCGTTTTGCGTTATTCGTTATGCGTTGTGCTTTATGCGTTATGCGATATTCGTTACGTGTTATGCGTTACGTGTTATGCGTTATGCGTTATGCGTAATGCGTTATGCGTTACGCGTTATGCGTCATGCGTTATGCGTTATGAGTAATGCGTGATCCGTTATGCGTTATGCGATTTGCGTTATGCGTTATGCGTTATGCGTTATGCGTTATGCGTTATGCGTTATGCGTTATGCGTTATGCGTTATGCGTTATGCGTTATGCGTGATGCGTTATGCGTTATGCGTTATGCGTTATGCGTTATGCGTTATCCGTTATGCGTTATACGTTAAGCGTTATGCGTTATGCGTTATGCTTTGTGCGTTATGCGTTATGCGTTATGAGTAATGCGTGATCCGTCATGCGTTATGCGTTATGCGTTATGCGTTATGAGTAATGCTGGATCCGTTATGCGTTATGCGTTTTGCGTTATTCGTTATGCGTTGTGCTTTCTGCGTTATGCGTTATGGATTATGCGTTATGCGATATTCGTTACGTGTTATGCGTTATGCGTTATGCGTTATGCGTTATGCGTTATGCGTTATGCGTTATGCGTTATGCGTTATGCGTTATGCGTTATGCGTTATGCGTTACGCGTTATGCGTTATGCGTTTTGCGTTATGCGTTATGCGTTATGCGTTATGCGTTATGCGTTATGCGTTATGCTTTGTGCGTTATGCGTTATGAGTAATGCGTGATCCGTCATGCGTTATGCGTTATGCTATATACGTTATGCCTTATGCCTTATGCGTTAGGCGTTATGCGTTATGCGTTATGAGTTATGCTATATGCGTTATGCCTTATGCGTTAGGCGTTATGCGTTATGCGTTATGCGTTATACGTTATGCGTTATGCTGGATCCGTTATGCGTTATGCGTTTTGCGTTATTCGTTATGCGTTGTGCTTTATGCGTTATGCGATATTCGTTACGTGTTATGCGTTACGTGTTATGCGTTATGCGTTATGCGTAATGCGTTATGCGTTACGCGTTATGCGTTATGCGTTATGCGTTATGCGTTATGCGTTATGCGTTATGCGTTATGCGTTATGCGTTATGCGTTATGCGTTATGCGTTATGCGTTATGCGTTATGCGTTATGCGTTATGCGTTATGCGTTATGCGTTATGCGTTATGCGTTATGCGTTATGCGTTATGCGTTATGCGTTATGCGTTATGCGTTATGCGTTATGCGTTATGAGTAATGCGTGATCCGTTATGCGTTATGCGATATGCGTTATGCGTTATGCGTTATGCCTTATGAGTAATGCGTGATCCGTTATGCGTTATGCGTTATGCGTTTTGCGTTATGCGTTATGCGTTATGCGTTATGCGTTATGAGTTATGCGTTATGCGTTATGCGTTATGCGTTATGCGTTATGCGTGATGCGTTATGCGTTATGCGTTATGCGTTATGCGTTATGCGTTATCCGTTATGCGTTATACGTTAAGCGTTATGCGTTATGCGTTATGCTTTGTGCGTTATGCGTTATGCGTTATGAGTAATGCGTGATCCGTCATGCGTTATGCGTTATGCTATATGCGTTATGCCTTATGCTTTATGCGTTATACGTAATGCGTTATGCGTTATGAGTAATGCTTGATCCGATATGCGTTATGCGGTATGCGTAATGCGTTATGAGTAATGCTGGATCCGTTATGTGTTATGCGCTATGGATTATGCGTTATGCGTTATGAGTAATGCTGGATCCGTTATGCGTTATGCGTTATGCTATATGCGTTATGCCTTATGCCTTATGCGTTATACGTAATGCGGTTATGCGTTATGAGTAATGCTTGATCCGATATGCGTTATGCGGTATGCGTTATGCGTTATGAGTAATGCTGGATCCGTTATGTGTTATGCGTTATGGATTATGCGTTATGCGTTATGAGTAATGCTGGATCCGTTATGCGTTATGCGTTTTGCGTTATTCGTTATGCGTTGTGCTTTATGCGTTATGCGTTATGGATTATGCGTTATGCGATATTCGTTATGTGTTATGCGTTATGCGTTATGCGTTATGCGTTATGCGTTGTGCGTTATGCGTTATGCGTTATGCGTTATGCGTTATGCGTTATGCGTTATGCGTTATGCGTTATGCGTTATGCGTTATGCGTTATGCGTTATGCGTTATGCGTTATGCGTTATGCGTTATGCGTTATGCGTTATGCGTTATGCGTTATGCGTTATGCGTTATGCGTTATGCGTTATGCGTTATGCGTTATGCGTTATGCGTTATGAGTAATGCGTGATCCGTCATGCGTTATGCGTTATGCTATATGCGTTATGCCTTATGCCTTATGCGTTATGCGTTATGCGTTATGCGTTATGCGTTATGCGTTATGCGTTATGCGTTATGCGTTATGCGTTATGCGTTATGCGTTATGCGTTATGCGTTATGCGTTATGCGTTATGCGTTATGCGTTATGCGTTATGCGTTATGCGTTATGCGTTATGCGTTATGCGTTATGCGTTATGCGTTATGCGTTATGCGTTATGGGTTATGCGTTATGCGTTATGCGTTATGCGTTATGCGTTATGCGTTATGCGTTATGAGTAATGCGTGATCCGTCATGCGTTATGCGTTATGCGTTATGAGTAATGCTGGATCCGTTATGCGTTATGCGTTTTGCGTTATTCGTTATGCGTTGTGCTTTCTGCGTTATGCGTTATGGATTATGCGTTATGCGATATTCGTTACGTGTTATGCGTTATGCGTTATGCGTTATGCGTTATGCGTTATGCGTTATGCGTTATGCGTTATGCGTTATGCGTTATGCGTTATGCGTTATGCGTTATGCGTTATGCGTTATGCGTTATGCGTTATGCGTTATGCTTTGTGCGTTATGCGTTATGAGTAATGCGTGATCCGTCATGCGTTATGAGTTATGCTATATACGTTATGCCTTATGCCTTATGCGTTAGGCGTTATGCGTTATGCGTTATGAGTTATGCTATATGCGTTATGCCTTATGCGTTAGGCGTTATGCGTTATGCGTTATGCGTTATACGTTATGCGTTATGCTGGATCCGTTATGCGTTATGCGTTTTGCGTTATTCGTTATGCGTTGTGCTTTATGCGTTATGCGATATTCGTTACGTGTTATGCGTTACGTGTTATGCGTTACGTGTTATGCGTTATGCGTTATGCGTAATGCGTTATGCGTTACGCGTTATGCGTCATGCGTTATGCGTTATGAGTAATGCGTGATCCGTTATGCGTTATGCGATTTGCGTTATGCGTTATGCGTTATGCGTTATGCGTTATGCGTTATGCGTTATGCGTTATGCGTTATGCGTTATGCGTTATGCGTTATGCGTTATGCGTTATGCGTTATGCGTTATGCGTTATGCGTTATGCGTTATGCGTTATGCGTTATGCGTTATGAGTAATGCGTGATCCGTTATGCGTTATGCGATATGCGTTATGCGTTATGCGTTATGCGTTATGAGTAATGCGTGATCCGTTATGCGTTATGCGTTATGCGTTTTGCGTTATGCGTTATGCGTTATGCGTTATGAGTTATGCGTTATGCGTTATGCGTTATGCGTTATGCGTTATGCGTTATGCGTGATGCGTTATGCGTTATGCGTTATGCGTTATGCGTTATGCGTTATCCGTTATGCGTTATACGTTAAGCGTTATGCGTTATGCGTTATGCTTTGTGCGTTATGCGTTATGCGTTATGAGTAATGCGTGATCCGTCATGCGTTATGCGTTATGCGTTATGCGTTATGCGTTATGCGTTATGCGTTATGCGTTATGCGTTATGAGTAATGCGTGATCCGTCATGCGTTATGCGTTATGCGTTATGAGTAATGCTGGATCCGTTATGCGTTATGCGTTTTGCGTTATTCGTTATGCGTTGTGCTTTCTGCGTTATGCGTTATGGATTATGCGTTATGCGATATTCGTTACGTGTTATGCGTTATGCGTTATGCGTTATGCGTTATGCGTTATGCGTTATGCGTTATGCGTTATGCGTTATGCGTTATGCGTTATGCGTTATGCGTTATGCGTTATGCGTTATGCGTTATGCGTTATGCGTTATGCGTTATGCGTTATGCGTTATGCGTTATGCGTTATGCGTTATGCGTTATGCGTTATGCGTTATGCGTTATGCGTTATGAGTAATGCGTGATCCGTCATGCGTTATGCGTTATGCTATATACGTTATGCCTTATGCCTTATGCGTTAGGCGTTATGCGTTATGCGTTATGCGTTATGAGTTATGCTATATGCGTTGTGCCTTATGCGTTAGGCGTTATGCGTTATGCGTTATGCGTTATACGTTATGCGTTATGCTGGATCCGTTATGCGTTTTGCGTTATTTGTTATGCGTTGTGCTTTATGCGTTATGCGATATTCGTTACGTGTTATGCGTTACGTGTTATGCGTTATGCGTTATGCGTAATGCGTTATGCGTTACGCGTTATGCGTCATGCGTTATGCGTTATGAGTAATGCGTGATCCGTTATGCGTTATGCGATTTGCGTTATGCGTTATGCGTTATGCGTTATGCGTTATGCGTTATGCGTTATGCGTTATGCGTTATGCGTTATGCGTTATGCGTTATGCGTTATGCGTTATGCGTTATGCGTTATGCGTTATGCGTTATGCGTTATGAGTAATGCGTGATCCGTTATGCGTTATGCGATATGCGTTATGCGTTATGCGTTATGCCTTATGAGTAATGCGTGATCCGTTATGCGTTATGCGTTATGCGTTTTGCGTTATGCGTTATGCGTTATGCGTTATGAGTTATGCGTTATGCGTTATGCGTTATGCGTTATGCGTTATGCGTTATGCGTGATGCGTTATGCGTTATGCGTTATGCGTTATGCGTTATGCGTTATCCGTTATGCGTTATACGTTAAGCGTTATGCGTTATGCGTTATGCGTTATGCTTTGTGCGTTATGCGTTATGCGTTATGAGTAATGCATGATCCGTCATGCGTTATGCATTATGCTATATGCGTTATGCCTTATGCCTTATGCGTTATACGTAATGCGTTATGCGTTATGAGTAATGCTTGATCCGATATGCGTTATGCGGTATGCGTAATGCGTTATGAGTAATGCTGGATCCGTTATGTGTTATGCGTTATGGATTATGCGTTATGCGTTATGAGTAATGCTGGATCCGTTATGCGTTATGCGTTTTGCGTTATTCGTTATGCGTTGTGCTTTATGCGTTATGCGTTATGGATTATGATTTATGCGATATTCGTTATGTGTTATGCGTTATGCGTTATGCGTTATGCGTTATGCGTTATGCGTTATGCGTTATGCGTTATGCGTTATGCGTTATGCGTTATGCGTTATGCGTTATGCGTTATGCGTTATGCGTTATGCGTTATGCGTTATGCGTTATGCGTTATGCGTTATGCGTTATGCGTTATGCGTTATGCGTTATGCGTTATGCGTTATGCGTTATGCGTTATGCGTTATGCGTTATGCGTTATGCGTTATGCGTTATGCGTTATGCGTTATGAGTAATGCGTGATCCGTTATGCGTTATGCGTTATGCGATATGCGTTATGCGTTATGCGTTATGAGTAATGCGTGATCCGTTATGCGTTATGCGTTATGCGTTATGCGTTATGCGTTATGCGTTATGCGTTATCCGTTATGCGTTATACGTTAAGCGTTATGCGTTATGCGTTATGCGTTATGCTTTGTGCGTTATGCGTTATGCGTTATGAGTAATGCGTGATCCGTCATGCGTTATGCGTTATGCTATATGCGTTATGCCTTATGCCTTATGCGTTATACGTAATGCGTTATGCGTTATGAGTAATGCTTGATCCGATATGCGTTATGCGGTATGCGTAATGCGTTATGAGTAATGCTGGATCCGTTATGTGTTATGCGTTATGGATTATGCGTTATGCGTTATGAGTAATGCTGGATCCGTTATGCGTTATGCGTTTTGCGTTATTCGTTATGCGTTGTGCTTTATGCGTTATGCGTTATGGATTATGCGTTATGCGATATTCGTTACGTGTTATGCGTTATGCGTTATGCGTTATGCGTTATGCGTTATGCGTTATGCGTTATGCGTTATGCGTTATGCGTTATGCGTGATGCGTTATGCGTTATGCGTTATGCGTTATGCGTTATCCGTTATGCGTTATACGTTAAGCGTTATGCGTTATGCGTTATGCTTTGTGCGTTATGCGTTATGCGTTATGAGTAATGCGTGATCCGTCATGCGTTATGCGTTATGCGTTATGCGTTATGCGTTATGCGTTATGCGTTATGCGTTATGAGTAATGCGTGATCCGTCATGCGTTATGCGTTATGCGTTATGAGTAATGCTGGATCCGTTATGCGTTATGCGTTTTGCGTTATTCGTTATGCGTTGTGCTTTCTGCGTTATGCGTTATGCGTTATGCTTTGTGCGTTATGCGTTATGAGTAATGCGTGATCCGTCATGCGTTATGCGTTATGCTATATACGTTATGCCTTATGCCTTATGCGTTAGGCGTTATGCGTTATGCGTTATGAGTTATGCTATATGCGTTATGCCTTATGCGTTAGGCGTTATGCGTTATGCGTTATGCGTTATACGTTATGCGTTATGCTGGATCCGTTATGCGTTATGCGTTTTGCGTTATTCGTTATGCGTTGTGCTTTATGCGTTATGCGATATTCGTTACGTGTTATGCGTTACGTGTTATGCGTTATGCGTTATGCGTAATGCGTTATGCGTTACGCGTTATGCGTCATGCGTTATGCGTTATGAGTAATGCGTGATCCGTTATGCGTTATGCGATTTGCGTTTTGCGTTATGCGTTATGCGTTATGCGTTATGCGTTATGCGTTATGCGTTATGCGTTATGCGTTATGCGTTATGCGTTATGCGTTATGCGTTATGCGTTATGCGTTATGCGTTATGCGTTATTCGTTATGCGTTATGCGTTATGCGTTATGCGTTATGCGTTATGCGTTATGCGTTATGAGTAATGCGTGATCCGTCATGCGTTATGCGTTATGCGTTATGAGTAATGCTGGATCCGTTATGCGTTATGCGTTTTGCGTTATTCGTTATGCGTTGTGCTTTCTGCGTTATGCGTTATGGATTATGCGTTATGCGATATTCGTTACGTGTTATGCGTTATGCGTTATGCGTTATGCGTTATGCGTTATGCGTTATGCGTTATGCGTTATGCGTTATGCGTTATGCGTTATGCGTTATGCGTTATGAGTTATGCGTTATGCGTTATGCGTTATGCGTTATGCGTTATGCTTTGTGCGTTATGCGTTATGAGTAATGCGTGATCCGTCATGCGTTATGCGTTATGCTATATACGTTATGCCTTATGCCTTATGCGTTAGGCGTTATGCGTTATGCGTTATGAGTTATGCTATATGCGTTATGCCTTATGCGTTAGGCGTTATGCGTTATGCGTTATGCGTTATACGTTATGCGTTATGCTGGATCCGTTATGCGTTATGCGTTTTGCGTTATTCTTTATGCGTTGTGCTTTATGCGTTATGCGATATTCGTTACGTGTTATGAGTTACGTGTTATGCGTTACGTGTTATGCGTTATGCGTTATGCGTAATGCGTTATGCGTTACGCGTTATGCGTCATGCGTTATGCGTTATGAGTAATGCGTGATCCGTTATGCGTTATGCGATTTGCGTTATGCGTTATGCGTTATGCGTTATGCGTTATGCGTTATGCGTTATGCGTTATGCGTTATGCGTTATGCGTTATGCGTTATGCGTTATGCGTTATGCGTTATGCGTTATGAGTAATGCGTGATCCGTTATGCGTTATGCGATATGCGTTATGCGTTATGCGTTATGCGTTATGAGTAATGCGTGATCCGTTATGCGTTATGCGTTATGCGTTTTGCGTTATGCGTTATGCGTGATCCGTTATGCGTTATGCGATATGCGTTATGCGTTATGCGTTATGCGTTATGAGTAATGCGTGATCCGTTATGCGTTATGCGTAATGCGTTTTGCGTTATGCGTTATGCGTTATGCGTTATGAGTTATGCGTTATGCGTTATGCGTTATGCGTTATGCGTTATGCGTTATGCGTGATGCGTTATGCGTTATGCGTTATGCGTTATGCGTTATGCGTTATCCGTTATGCGTTATACGTTAAGCGTTATGCGTTATGCGTTATGCTTTGTGCGTTATGCGTTATGCGTTATGAGTAATGCGTGATCCGTCATGCGTTATGCGTTATGCGTTATGCGTTATGCGTTATGCGTTATGCGTTATGCGTTATGCGTTATGCGTTATGAGTAATGCGTGATCCGTCATGCGTTATGCGTTATGCGTTATGAGTAATGCTGGATCCGTTATGCGTTATGCGTTTTGCGTTATTCGTTATGCGTTGTGCTTTCTGCGTTATGCGTTATGGATTATGCGTTATGCGATATTCGTTACGTGTTATGCGTTATGCGTTATGCGTTATGCGTTATGCGTTATGCGTTATGCGTTATGCGTTATGCGTTATGCGTTATGCGTTATGCGTTATGCGTTATGCGTTATGCGTTATGCGTTATGCGTTATGCGTTATGCGTTATGCGTTATGCGTTATGCGTTATGCGTTATGCGTTATGCGTTATGCGTTATGCTTTGTGCGTTATGCGTTATGAGTAATGCGTGATCCGTCATGCGTTATGCGTTATGCTATATACGTTATGCCTTATGCCTTATGCGTTAGGCGTTATGCGTTATGCGTTATGCGTTATGAGTTATGCTATATGCGTTGTGCCTTATGCGTTAGGCGTTATGCGTTATGCGTTATGCGTTATACGTTATGCGTTATGCTGGATCCGTTATGCGTTTTGCGTTATTTGTTATGCGTTGTGCTTTATGCGTTATGCGATATTCGTTACGTGTTATGCGTTACGTGTTATGCGTTATGCGCTATGCGTAATGCGTTATGCGTTACGCGTTATGCGTCATGCGTTATGCGTTATGAGTAATGCGTGATCCGTTATGCGTTATGCGATTTGCGTTATGCGTTATGCGTTATGCGTTATGCGTTATGCGTTATGCGTTATGCGTTATGCGTTATGCGTTATGCGTTATGCGTTATGCGTTATGCGTTATGCGTTATGCGTTATGCGTTATGCGTTATGCGTTATGCGTTATGCGTTATGCGTTATGCGTTATGAGTAATGCGTGATCCGTTATGCGTTATGCGATATGCGTTATGCGTTATGCGTTATGCCTTATGAGTAATGCGTGATCCGTTATGCGTTATGCGTTATGCGTTTCGCGTTATGCGTTATGCGTTATGCGTTATGAGTTATGCGTTATGCGTTATGCGTTATGCGTTATGCGTTATGCGTTATGCGTGATGCGTTATGCGTTATGCGTTATGCGTTATGCGTTATGCGTTATCCGTTATGCGTTATACGTTAAGCGTTATGCGTTATGCGTTATGCGTTATGCTTTGTGCGTTATGCGTTATGCGTTATGAGTAATGCATGATCCGTCATGCGTTATGCATTATGCTATATGCGTTATGCCTTATGCCTTATGCGTTATACGTAATGCGTTATGCGTTATGAGTAATGCTTGATCCGATATGCGTTATGCGGTATGCGTAATGCGTTATGAGTAATGCTGGATCCGTTATGTGTTATGCGTTATGGATTATGCGTTATGCGTTATGAGTAATGCTGGATCCGTTATGCGTTATGCGTTTTGCGTTATTCGTTATGCGTTGTGCTTTATGCGTTATGCGTTATGGATTATGATTTATGCGATATTCGTTATGCGTTATGCGTTATGCGTTATGCGTTATGCGTTATGCGTTATGCGTTATGCGTTATGCGTTATGCGTTATGCGTTATGCGTTATGCGTTATGCGTTATGCGTTATGCGTTATGCGTTATGCGTTATGCGTTATGCGTTATGCGTTATGCGTTATGCGTTATGCGTTATGCGTTATGCGTTATGCGTTATGCGTTATGAGTAATGCGTGATCCGTTATGCGTTATGCGATATGCGTTATGCGTTATGCGTTATGCCTTATGAGTAATGCGTGATCCGTTATGCGTTATGCGTTATGCGTTATGCGTTATGCGTTATGCGTTATGCGTTATCCGTTATGCGTTATACGTTAAGCGTTATGCGTTATGCGTTATGCGTTATGCTTTGTGCGTTATGCGTTATGCGTTATGAGTAATGCGTGATCCGTCATGCGTTATGCGTTATGCTATATGCGTTATGCCTTATGCCTTATGCGTTATACGTAATGCGTTATGCGTTATGAGTAATGCTTGATCCGATATGCGTTATGCGGTATGCGTAATGCGTTATGAGTAATGCTGGATCCGTTATGTGTTATGCGTTATGGATTATGCGTTATGCGTTATGAGTAATGCTGGATCCGTTATGCGTTATGCGTTTTGCGTTATTCGTTATGCGTTGTGCTTTCTGCGTTATGCGTTATGGATTATGCGTTATGCGATATTCGTTACGTGTTATGCGTTATGCGTTATGCGTTATGCGTTATGCGTTATGCGTTATGCGTTATGCGTTATGCGTTATGCGTTATGCGTGATGCGTTATGCGTTATGCGTTATGCGTTATGCGTTATGAGTAATGCGTGATCCGTCATGCGTTATGCGTTATGCGTTATGCGTTATGCGTTATGCGTTATGCGTTATGCGTTATGCGTTATGCGTTATGAGTAATGCGTGATCCGTCATGCGTTATGCGTTATGCGTTATGAGTAATGCTGGATCCGTTATGCGTTATGCGTTTTGCGTTATTCGTTATGCGTTGTGCTTTCTGCGTTATGCGTTATGCGTTATGCTTTGTGCGTTATGCGTTATGAGTAATGCGTGATCCGTCATGCGTTATGCGTTATGCTATATACGTTATGCCTTATGCCTTATGCGTTAGGCGTTATGCGTTATGCGTTATGAGTTATGCTATATGCGTTATGCCTTATGCGTTAGGCGTTATGCGTTATGCGTTATGCGTTATACGTTATGCGTTATGCTGGATCCGTTATGCGTTATGCGTTTTGCGTTATTCGTTATGCGTTGTGCTTTATGCGTTATGCGATATTCGTTACGTGTTATGCGTTACGTGTTATGCGTTATGCGTTATGCGTAATGCGTTATGCGTTACGCGTTATGCGTCATGCGTTATGCGTTATGAGTAATGCGTGATCCGTTATGCGTTATGCGATTTGCGTTATGCGTTATGCGTTATGCGTTATGCGTTATGCGTTATGCGTTATGCGTTATGCGTTATGCGTTATGCGTTATGCGTTATGCGTTATGCGTTATGCGTTATGCGTTATGCGTTATGCGTTATTCGTTATGCGTTATGCGTTATGCGTTATGCGTTATGCGTTATGCGTTATGCGTTATGAGTAATGCGTGATCCGTCATGCGTTATGCGTTATGCGTTATGAGTAATGCTGGATCCGTTATGCGTTATGCGTTTTGCGTTATTCGTTATGCGTTGTGCTTTATGCGTTATGCGTTATGGATTATGCGTTATGCGATATTCGTTACGTGTTATGCGTTATGCGTTATGCGTTATGCGTTATGCGTTATGCGTTATGCGTTATGCGTTATGCGTTATGCGTTATGCGTTATGCGTTATGCGTTATGCGTTATGCGTTATGCGTTATGCGTTATGCGTTATGCGTTATGCGTTATGCGTTATGAGTAATGCGTGATCCGTCATGCGTTATGCGTTATGCTATATACGTTATGCCTTATGCCTTATGCGTTAGGCGTTATGCGTTATGCGTTATGAGTTATGCTATATGCGTTATGCCTTATGCGTTAGGCGTTATGCGTTATGCGTTATGCGTTATACGTTATGCGTTATGCTGGATCCGTTATGCGTTATGCGTTTTGCGTTATTCTTTATGCGTTGTGCTTTATGCGTTATGCGATATTCGTTACGTGTTATGAGTTACGTGTTATGCGTTACGTGTTATGCGTTATGCGTTATGCGTAATGCGTTATGCGTTACGCGTTATGCGTCATGCGTTATGCGTTATGAGTAATGCGTGATCCGTTATGCGTTATGCGATTTGCGTTATGCGTTATGCGTTATGCGTTATGCGTTATGCGTTATGCGTTATGCGTTATGCGTTATGCGTTATGCGTTATGCGTTATGCGTTATGCGTTATGCGTTATGCGTTATGCGTTATGCGTTATGAGTAATGCGTGATCCGTTATGCGTTATGCGATATGCGTTATGCGTTATGCGTTATGCGTTATGAGTAATGCGTGATCCGTTATGCGTTATGCGTTATGCGTTTTGCGTTATGCGTTATGCGTTATGCGTTATGAGTTATGCGTTATGCGTTATGCGTTATGCGTTATGCGTTATGCGTTATGCGTGATGCGTTATGCGTTATACGTTATGCGTTATGCGTTATGCGTTATGCGTTATGCGTTATCCGTTATGCGTTATACGTTAAGCGTTATGCGTTATGCGTTATGCTTTGTGCGTTATGCGTTATGCGTTATGAGTAATGCGTGATCCGTCATGCGTTATGCGTTATGCGTTATGCGTTATGCGTTATGCGTTATGAGTAATGCGTGATCCGTTATGCGTTATGCGATATGCGTTATGCGTTATGCGTTATGCGTTATGAGTAATGCGTGATCCGTTATGCGTTATGCGTTATGCGTTTTGCGTTATGCGTTATGCGTTATGCGTTATGAGTTATGCGTTATGCATATGCGTTATGCGTTATGCGTTATGCGTTATGCGTGATGCGTTATGCGTTATGCGTTATGCGTTATGCGTTATGCGTTATGCGTTATCCGTTATGCGTTATACGTTAAGCGTTATGCGTTATGCGTTATGCTTTATGCGTTATGCGTTATGCGTTATGAGTAATGCGTGATCCGTCATGCGTTATGCGTTATGCGTTATGCGTTATGCGTTATGCGTTATGCGTTATGCGTTATGCGTTATGCGTTATGCGTTATGCGTTATGCGTTATGCGTTATGCGTTATGCGTTATGAGTAATGCGTGATCCGTCATGCGTTATGCGTTATGCGTTATGAGTAATGCTGGATCCGTTATGCGTTATGCGTTTTGCGTTATTCGTTATGCGTTGTGCTTTCTGCGTTATGCGTTATGGATTATGCGTTATGCGATATTCGTTACGTGTTATGCGTTATGCGTTATGCGTTATGCGTTATGCGTTATGCGTTATGCGTTATGCGTTATGCGTTATGCGTTATGCGTTATGCGTTATGCGTTATGCGTTATGCGTTATGCGTTATGCTTTGTGCGTTATGCGTTATGAGTAATGCGTGATCCGTCATGCGTTATGCGTTATGCTATATACGTTATGCCTTATGCCTTATGCGTTAGGCGTTATGCGTTATGCGTTATGAGTTATGCTATATGCGTTATGCCTTATGCGTTAGGCGTTATGCGTTATGCGTTATGCGTTATACGTTATGCGTTATGCTGGATCCGTTATGCGTTTTGCGTTATTTGTTATGCGTTGTGCTTTATGCGTTATGCGATATTCGTTACGTGTTATGCGTTACGTGTTATGCGTTATGCGTTATGCGTAATGCGTTATGCGTTACGCGTTATGCGTTATGCGATTTGCGTTATGCGTTATGCGTTATGCGTTATGCGTTATGCGTTATGCGTTATGCGTTATGCGTTATGCGTTATGCGTTATGCGTTATGCGTTATGCGTTATGCGTTATGCGTTATGCGTTATGCGTTATGCGTTATGCGTTATGCGTTATGCGTTATGCGTTATGCGTTATGCGTTATGCGTTATGCGTTATGCGTTATGAGTAATGCGTGATCCGTTATGCGTTATGCGATATGCGTTATGCGTTATGCGTTATGCCTTATGAGTAATGCGTGATCCGTTATGCGTTATGCGTTATGCGTTTTGCGTTATGCGTTATGCGTTATGCGTTATGAGTTATGCGTTATGCGTTATGCGTTATGCGTTATGCGTTATGCGTGATGCGTTATGCGTTATGCGTTATGCGTTATGCGTTATGCGTTATCCGTTATGCGTTATACGTTAAGCGTTATGCGTTATGCGTTATGCTTTGTGCGTTATGCGTTATGCGTTATGAGTAATGCGTGATCCGTCATGCGTTATGCGTTATGCTATATGCGTTATGCCTTATGCTTTATGCGTTATACGTAATGCGTTATGCGTTATGAGTAATGCTTGATCCGATATGCGTTATGCGGTATGCGTTATGCGTTATGAGTAATGCTGGATCCGTTATGTGTTATGCGTTATGGATTATGCGTTATGCGTTATGAGTAATGCTGGATCCGTTATGCGTTATGCGTTTTGCGTTATTCGTTATGCGTTGTGCTTTATGCGTTATGCGTTATGGATTATGCGTTATGCGATATTCGTTATGTGTTATGCGTTATGCGTTATGCGTTATGCGTTATGCGTTGTGCGTTATGCGTTATGCGTTATGCGTTATGCGTTATGCGTTATGCGTTATGCGTTATGCGTTATGCGTTATGCGTTATGCGTTATGCGTTATGCGTTATGCGTTATGCGTTATGCGTTATGCGTTATGCGTTATGCGTTATGCGTTATGCGTTATGCGTTATGCGTTATGCGTTATGAGTAATGCGTGATCCGTCATGCGTTATGCGTTATGCGTTATGAGTAATGCTGGATCCGTTATGCGTTATGCGTTTTGCGTTATTCGTTATGCGTTGTGCTTTCTGCGTTATGCGTTATGGATTATGCGTTATGCGATATTCGTTACGTGTTATGCGTTATGCGTTATGCGTTATGCGTTATGCGTTATGCGTTATGCGTTATGCGTTATGCGTTATGCGTTATGCGTTATGCGTTATGCGTTATGCGTTATGCGTTATGCGTTATGCGTTATGCGTTATGCGTTATGCGTTATGCGTTATGCGTTATGCGTTATGCTTTGTGCGTTATGCGTTATGAGTAATGCGTGATCCGTCATGCGTTATGCGTTATGCTATATACGTTATGCCTTATGCCTTATGCGTTAGGCGTTATGCGTTATGCGTTATGAGTTATGCTATATGCGTTATGCCTTATGCGTTAGGCGTTATGCGTTATGCGTTATGCGTTATACGTTATGCGTTATGCTGGATCCGTTATGCGTTATGCGTTTTGCGTTATGCGTTATGCGTTGTGCTTTATGCGTTATGCGATATTCGTTACGTGTTATGCGTTACGTGTTATGCGTTACGTGTTATGCGTTATGCGTTATGCGTAATGCGTTATGCGTTACGCGTTATGCGTCATGCGTTATGCGTTATGAGTAATGCGTGATCCGTTATGCGTTATGCGATTTGCGTTATGCGTTATGCGTTATGCGTTATGCGTTATGCGTTATGCGTTATGCGTTATGCGTTATGCGTTATGCGTTATGCGTTATGCGTTATGCGTTATGCGTTATGCGTTATGCGTTATGCGTTATGCGTTATGCGTTATGCGTTATGCGTTATGAGTAATGCGTGATCCGTTATGCGTTATGCGATATGCGTTATGCGTTATGCGTTATGCGTTATGAGTAATGCGTGATCCGTTATGCGTTATGCGTTATGCGTTATGCGTTATGCGTTATGCGTTATGAGTTATGCGTTATGCGTTATGCGTTATGCGTTATGCGTTATGCGTTATGCGTGATGCGTTATGCGTTATGCGTTATGCGTTATGCGTTATGCGTTATCCGTTATGCGTTATACGTTAAGCGTTATGCGTTATGCGTTATGCTTTGTGCGTTATGCGTTATGCGTTATGAGTAATGCGTGATCCGTCATGCGTTATGCGTTATGCGTTATGCGTTATGCGTTATGCGTTATGCGTTATGCGTTATGCGTTATGAGTAATGCGTGATCCGTCATGCGTTATGCGTTATGCGTTATGAGTAATGCTGGATCCGTTATGCGTTATGCGTTTTGCGTTATTCGTTATGCGTTGTGCTTTCTGCGTTATGCGTTATGGATTATGCGTTATGCGATATTCGTTACGTGTTATGCGTTATGCGTTATGCGTTATGCGTTATGCGTTATGCGTTATGCGTTATGCGTTATGCGTTATGCGTTATGCGTTATGCGTTATGCGTTATGCGTTATGCGTTATGCGTTATGCGTTATGCGTTATGCGTTATGCGTTATGCGTTATGCGTTATGCGTTATGCGTTATGCGTTATGCGTTATGCGTTATGCGTTATGCGTTATGCGTTATGCTTTGTGCGTTATGCGTTATGAGTAATGCGTGATCCGTCATGCGTTATGCGTTATGCTATATACGTTATGCCTTATGCCTTATGCGTTAGGCGTTATGCGTTATGCGTTATGCGTTATGAGTTATGCTATATGCGTTATGCCTTATGCGTTAGGCGTTATGCGTTATGCGTTATGCGTTATACGTTATGCGTTATGCTGTATCCGTTATGCGTTTTGCGTTATTTGTTATGCGTTGTGCTTTATGCGTTATGCGATATTCGTTACGTGTTATGCGTTACGTGTTATGCGTTATGCGTTATGCGTAATGCGTTATGCGTTACGCGTTATGCGTCATGCGTTATGCGTTACGCGTTATGCGTCATGCGTTATGCGTTATGAGTAATGCGTGATCCGTTATGCGTTATGCGATTTGCGTTATGCGTTATGCGTTATGCGTTATGCGTTATGCGTTATGCGTTATGCGTTATGCGTTATGCGTTATGCGTTATGCGTTATGCGTTATGCGTTATGCGTTATGCGTTATGCGTTATGCGTTATGAGTAATGCGTGATCCGTTATGCGTTATGCGATATGCGTTATGCGTTATGCGTTATGCCTTATGAGTAATGCGTGATCCGTTATGCGTTATGCGTTATGCGTTTTGCGTTATGCGTTATGCGTTATGCGTTATGAGTTATGCGTTATGCGTTATGCGTTATGCGTTATGCGTTATGCGTGATGCGTTATGCGTTATGCGTTATGCGTTATGCGTTATGCGTTATCCGTTATGCGTTATACGTTAAGCGTTATGCGTTATGCGTTATGCGTTATGCCTTATGCCTTATGCGTTATACGTAATGCGTTATGCGTTATGAGTAATGCTTGATCCGATATGCGTTATGCGGTATGCGTAATGCGTTATGAGTAATGCTGGATCCGTTATGTGTTATGCGTTATGGATTATGCGTTATGCGTTATGAGTAATGCTGGATCCGTTATGCGTTATGCGTTTTGCGTTATTCGTTATGCGTTGTGCTTTATGCGTTATGCGTTATGGATTATGATTTATGCGATATTCGTTATGTGTTATGCGTTATGCGTTATGCGTTATGCGTTATGCGTTATGCGTTATGCGTTATGCGTTATGCGTTATGCGTTATGCGTTATGCGTTATGCGTTATGCGTTATGCGTTATGCGTTATGCGTTATGCGTTATGCGTTATGCGTTATGCGTTATGCGTTATGCGTTATGCGTTATGCGTTATGCGTTATGCGTTATGCGTTATGCGTTATGCGTTATGCGTTATGCGTTATGAGTAATGCGTGATCCGTTATGCGTTATGCGATATGCGTTATGCGTTATGCGTTATGCCTTATGAGTAATGCGTGATCCGTTATGCGTTATGCGTTATGCGTTATGCGTTATGCGTTATGCGTTATGCGTTATCCGTTATGCGTTATACGTTAAGCGTTATGCGTTATGCGTTATGCGTTATGCTTTGTGCGTTATGCGTTATGCGTTATGAGTAATGCGTGATCCGTCATGCGTTATGCGTTATGCTATATGCGTTATGCCTTATGCCTTATGCGTTATACGTAATGCGTTATGCGTTATGAGTAATGCTTGATCCGATATGCGTTATGCGGTATGCGTAATGCGTTATGAGTAATGCTGGATCCGTTATGTGTTATGCGTTATGGATTATGCGTTATGCGTTATGAGTAATGCTGGATCCGTTATGCGTTATGCGTTTTGCGTTATTCGTTATGCGTTGTGCTTTCTGCGTTATGCGTTATGGATTATGCGTTATGCGATATTCGTTACGTGTTATGCGTTATGCGTTATGCGTTATGCGTTATGCGTTATGCGTTATGCGTTATGCGTTATGCGTTATGCGTTATGCGTGATGCGTTATGCGTTATGCGTTATGCGTTATGCGTTATCCGTTATGCGTTATACGTTAAGCGTTATGCGTTATGCGTTATGCTTTGTGCGTTATGCGTTATGCGTTATGAGTAATGCGTGATCCGTCATGCGTTATGCGTTATGCGTTATGCGTTATGCGTTATGCGTTATGCGTTATGCGTTATGAGTAATGCGTGATCCGTCATGCGTTATGCGTTATGCGTTATGAGTAATGCTGGATCCGTTATGCGTTATGCGTTTTGCGTTATTCGTTATGCGTTGTGCTTTCTGCGTTATGCGTTATGCGTTATGCTTTGTGCGTTATGCGTTATGAGTAATGCGTGATCCGTCATGCGTTATGCGTTATGCTATATACGTTATGCCTTATGCCTTATGCGTTAGGCGTTATGCGTTATGCGTTATGAGTTATGCTATATGCGTTATGCCTTATGCGTTAGGCGTTATGCGTTATGCGTTATGCGTTATACGTTATGCGTTATGCTGGATCCGTTATGCGTTATGCGTTTTGCGTTATTCGTTATGCGTTGTGCTTTATGCGTTATGCGATATTCGTTACGTGTTATGCGTTACGTGTTATGCGTTATGCGTTATGCGTAATGCGTTATGCGATACGCGTTATGCGTCATGCGTTATGCGTTATGAGTAATGCGTGATCCGTTATGCGTTATGCGATTTGCGTTATGCGTTATGCGTTATGCGTTATGCGTTATGCGTTATGCGTTATGCGTTATGCGTTATGCGTTATGCGTTATGCGTTATGCGTTATGCGTTATGCGTTATGCGTTATGCGTTATTCGTTATGCGTTATGCGTTATGCGTTATGCGTTATGCGTTATGCGTTATGCGTTATGAGTAATGCGTGATCCGTCATGCGTTATGCGTTATGCGTTATGAGTAATGCTGGATCCGTTATGCGTTATGCGTTTTGCGTTATTCGTTATGCGTTGTGCTTTCTGCGTTATGCGTTATGGATTATGCGTTATGCGATATTCGTTACGTGTTATGCGTTATGCGTTATGCGTTATGCGTTATGCGTTATGCGTTATGCGTTATGCGTTATGCGTTATGCGTTATGCGTTATGCGTTATGCGTTATGCGTTATGCGTTATGCGTTATGCTTTGTGCGTTATGCGTTATGAGTAATGCGTGATCCGTCATGCGTTATGAGTTATGCTATATGCGTTATGCCTTATGCGTTAGGCGTTATGCGTTATGCGTTATGCGTTATACGTTATGCGTTATGCTGGATCCGTTATGCGTTATGCGTTTTGCGTTATTCTTTAAGCGTTGTGCTTTATGCGTTATGCGATATTCGTTACGTGTTATGAGTTACGTGTTATGCGTTACGTGTTATGCGTTATGCGTTATGCGTAATGCGTTATGCGTTACGCGTTATGCGTCATGCGTTATGCGTTATGAGTAATGCGTGATCCGTTATGCGTTATGCGATTTGCGTTATGCGTTATGCGTTATGCGTTATGCGTTATGCGTTATGCGTTATGCGTTATGCGTTATGCGTTATGCGTTATGCGTTATGCGTTATGCGTTATGCGTTATGCGTTATGCGTTATGCGTTATGCGTTATGCGTTATGAGTAATGCGTGATCCGTTATGCGTTATGCGATATGCGTTATGCGTTATGCGTTATGCGTTATGAGTAATGCGTGATCCGTTATGCGTTATGCGTTATGCGTTTTGCGTTATGCGTTATGCGTTATGCGTTATGAGTTATGCGTTATGCGTTATGCGTTATGCGTTATGCGTTATGCGTTATGCGTGATGCGTTATGCGTTATGCGTTATGCGTTATGCGTTATGCGTTATGCGTTATGCGTTATCCGTTATGCGTTATACGTTAAGCGTTATGCGTTATGCGTTATGCTTTGTGCGTTATGCGTTATGCGTTATGAGTAATGCGTGATCCGTCATGCGTTATGCGTTATGCGTTATGCGTTATGCGTTATGCGTTATGCGTTATGCGTTATGAGTAATGCGTGATCCGTTATGCGTTATGCGATATGCGTTATGCGTTATGCGTTATGCGTTATGAGTAATGCGTGATCCGTTATGCGTTATGCGTTATGCGTTTTGCGTTATGCGTTATGCGTTATGCGTTATGAGTTATGCGTTATGCGTTATGCGTTATGCGTTATGCGTTATGCGTTATGCGTTATGCGTGATGCGTTATGCGTTATGCGTTATGCGTTATGCGTTATGCGTTATGCGTTATCCGTTATGCGTTATACGTTAAGCGTTATGCGTTATGCGTTATGCTTTATGCGTTATGCGTTATGCGTTATGAGTAATGCGTGATCCGTCATGCGTTATGCGTTATGCGTTATGCGTTATGCGTTATGCGTTATGCGTTATGCGTTATGCGTTATGCGTTATGCGTTATGCGTTATGCGTTATGCGTTATGCGTTATGCGTTATGAGTAATGCGTGATCCGTCATGCGTTATGCGTTATGCGTTATGAGTAATGCTGGATCCGTTATGCGTTATGCGTTTTGCGTTATTCGTTATGCGTTGTGCTTTCTGCGTTATGCGTTATGGATTATGCGTTATGCGATATTCGTTACGTGTTATGCGTTATGCGTTATGCGTTATGCGTTATGCGTTATGCGTTATGCGTTATGCGTTATGCGTTATGCGTTATGCGTTATGCGTTATGCGTTATGCGTTATGCGTTATGCGTTATGCGTTATGCGTTATGCTTTGTGCGTTATGCGTTATGAGTAATGCGTGATCCGTCATGCGTTATGCGTTATGCTATATACGTTATGCCTTATGCCTTATGCGTTAGGCGTCATGCGTTATGCGTTATGAGTTATGCTATATGCGTTATGCCTTATGCGTTAGGCGTTATGCGTTATGCGTTATGCGTTATACGTTATGCGTTATGCTGGATCCGTTATGCGTTTTGCGTTATTTGTTATGCGTTGTGCTTTATGCGTTATGCGATATTCGTTACGTGTTATGCGTTACGTGTTATGCGTTATGCGTTATGCGTAATGCGTTATGCGTTACGCGTTATGCGTCATGCGTTATGCGTTATGAGTAATGCGTGATCCGTTATGCGTTATGCGATTTGCGTTATGCGTTATGCGTTATGCGTTATGCGTTATGCGTTATGCGTTATGCGTTATGCGTTATGCGTTATGCGTTATGCGTTATGCGTTATGCGTTATGCGTTATGCGTTATGCGTTATGCGTTATGAGTAATGCGTGATCCGTTATGCGTTATGCGATATGCGTTATGCGTTATGCGTTATGCCTTATGAGTAATGCGTGATCCGTTATGCGTTATGCGTTATGCGTTTTGCGTTATGCGTTATGCGTTATGCGTTATGAGTTATGCGTTATGCGTTATGCGTTATGCGTTATGCGTTATGCGTTATGCGTGATGCGTTATGCGTTATGCGTTATGCGTTATGCGTTATGCGTTATCCGTTATGCGTTATACGTTAAGCGTTATGCGTTATGCGTTATGCGTTATGCTTTGTGCGTTATGCGTTATGCGTTATGAGTAATGCGTGATCCGTCATGCGTTATGCGTTATGCTATATGCGTTATGCCTTATGCCTTATGCGTTATACGTAATGCGTTATGCGTTATGAGTAATGCTTGATCCGATATGCGTTATGCGGTATGCGTAATGCGTTATGAGTAATGCTGGATCCGTTATGCGTTATGCGTTTTGCGTTATTCGTTATGCGTTGTGCTTTATGCGTTATGCGTTATGGATTATGATTTATGCGATATTCGTTATGTGTTATGCGTTATGCGTTATGCGTTATGCGTTATGCGTTATGCGTTATGCGTTATGCGTTATGCGTTATGCGTTATGCGTTATGCGTTATGCGTTATGCGTTATACGTAATGCGTTATGCGTTATGAGTAATGCTTGATCCGATATCCGTTATGCGTTATGCGTTATGCGTTATGCGTTATGCGTTATGCGTTATGACCAATGCGTGATCCGTTATGCGTTATGGGTTATGCGTTATACGTTATGCGTTTTGCGTTATGCGTTATGCGTTATGCGTGATGCGTTATGCGTTATGCGTTATGGATTATGCGTTATGCGTTATGCGTTATGCTTTGTGCGTTATGCGTTATGCGTTATGAGTAATGCGTGATCCGTCATGCGTTATGCGTTATGCGTTTTGCGTTATTCGTTATGCCTTATGCTTTATGCGTTATGCGTTATGGATTATGCGTTATGTGTTATGCGTTATGCGTTATGCGTTATGCGTTATGCGTTATGCGTGATCCGTCATGCGTTATGCCTTATGCCTTATGCGTTATGCGTTATGCGTTATGCGTTATGCGTTATGCGTTATGCGTTATGCGTTATGCCTTATGCTTTATGCGTTATGCGTTATGGATTATGCGTTATGCGTTATGCGTTATGCGTTATGCGTTATGCGTTATGCGTTATGCGTGATCCGTCATGCGTTATGCGTTATGCCTTATGCCTTATGCGTTATGCGTTATGCGTTATGCGTTATGCGTTATGCGTTATGCGTTATGCGTTATGCGTTATGCGTTATGCGTTATGCGTTATGCGTTATGGGTTATGCGTTTTGCGTTATTCGTTATGCGTTGTGCTTTATGCGTTATGCGTTATGGATTATGCGTTATGCGTTATGAGTAATGCTGGATCCGTTATGCGTTATGCGTTTTGCGTTATTCGTTATGCGTTGTGCTTTCTGCGTTATGCGTTATGGATTATGCGTTATGCGATATTCGTTACGTGTTATGCGTTATGCGTTATGCGTTATGCGTTATGCGTTATGCGTTATGCGTTATGCGTTATGCGTTATGCGTTATGCGTTATGCGTTATGCGTTATGCGTTATGCTTTGTGCGTTATGCGTTATGAGTAATGCGTGATCCGTCATGCGTTATGCGTTATGCTATATACGTTATGCCTTATGCCTTATGCGTTAGGCGTTATGCGTTATGCGTTATGAGTTATGCTATATGCGTTATGCCTTATGCGTTAGGCGTTATGCGTTATGCGTTATGCGTTATACGTTATGCGTTATGCTGGATCCGTTATGCGTTTTGCGTTATTTGTTATGCGTTGTGCTTTATGCGTTATGCGATATTCGTTACGTGTTATGCGTTACGTGTTATGCGTTATGCGTTATGCGTAATGCGTTATGCGTTACGCGTTATGCGTCATGCGTTATGCGTTATGAGTAATGCGTGATCCGTTATGCGTTATGCGATTTGCGTTATGCGTTATGCGTTATGCGTTATGCGTTATGCGTTATGCGTTATGCGTTATGCGTTATGCGTTATGCG
Organism: Lasioglossum morio; assembly: GCA_916610235.2. Lineage (NCBI taxonomy): Eukaryota > Metazoa > Arthropoda > Insecta > Hymenoptera > Halictidae > Lasioglossum > Lasioglossum morio. The sequence goes on along the minus strand of CAKAJA020000586.1, from coordinate 64,325 downwards.
TTATGCGTTATGCGTTATGCGTTATGCGTTATGCGTTATGCCTTATGAGTAATGCGTGATCCGTTATGCGTTATGCGTTATGCGTTATGCGTTATGCTTTGTGCGTTATGCGTTATGCGTTATGAGTAATGCGTGATCCGTCATGCGTTATGCGTTATGCTATATGCGTTATGCCTTATGCCTTATGCGTTATACGTAATGCGTTATGCGTTATGAGTAATGCTTGATCCGATATGCGTTATGCGGTATGCGTAATGCGTTATGAGTAATGCTGGATCCGTTATGCGTTATGCGTTTTGCGTTATTCGTTATGCGTTGTGCTTTATGCGTTATGCGTTATGGATTATGATTTATGCGATATTCGTTATGTGTTATGCGTTATGCGTTATGCGTTATGCGTTATGCGTTATGCGTTATGCGTTATGCGTTATGCGTTATGCGTTATGCGTTATACGTAATGCGTTATGCGTTATGAGTAATGCTTGATCCGATATCCGTTATGCGTTATGCGTTATGCGTTATGCGTTATGCGTTATGCGTTATGCGTTATGACCAATGCGTGATCCGTTATGCGTTATGGGTTATGCGTTATACGTTATGCGTTTTGCGTTATGCGTTATGCGTTATGCGTGATGCGTTATGCGTTATGCGTTATGCGTTATACGTTATGCGTCATGCGTTATGCGTTATGCGTAATGCGTTATGCGTTGTGCGTTATACGTTATGCGTTATACGTAATGCGTTATGCGTTATGAGTAATGCTTGATCCGATATGCGTTATGCGTTATACGTTAAGCGTTATGCGTTATGCGTTATGCTTTGTGCGTTATGCGTTATGCGTTATGAGTAATGCGTGATCCGTCATGCGTTATGCGTTATGCGTTTTGCGTTATTCGTTATGCCTTATGCTTTATGCGTTATGCGTTATGGATTATGCGTTATGTGTTATGCGTTATGCGTTATGCGTTATGCGTTATGCGTTATGCGTGATCCATCATGCGTTATGCCTTATGCCTTATGCGTTATGCGTTAGGCGTTATGCGTTATGCGTTATGCGTTATGCGTTATGCCTTATGCTTTATGCGTTATGCGTTATGGATTATGCGTTATGCGTTATGCGTTATGCGTTATGCGTTATGCGTTATGCGTTATGCGTTATGCGTTATGCGTGATCCGTCATGCGTTATGCGTTATGCCTTATGCCTTATGCGTTATGCGTTATGCGTTATGCGTTATGCGTTATGCGTTATGCGTTATGCGTTATGCGTTATGCGTTATGCGTTATGCGTTATGCGTTATGCGTTATGGGTTATGCGTTTTGCGTTATTCGTTATGCGTTGTGCTTTATGCGTTATGCGTTATGGATTATGCGTTATGCGTTATGAGTAATGCTGGATCCGTTATGCGTTATGCGTTTTGCGTTATTCGTTATGCGTTGTGCTTTATGCGTTATGCGTTATGGATTATGCGTTATGCGATATTCGTTACGTGTTATGCGTTATGCGTTATGCGTTATGCGTTATGCGTCATGCGTTATGAGTAATGCGTGATCCGTTATGCGTTATGCGTTTTGAGTAATGCTTGATCCGTTATGCGTTATGCGGTATGCGTTATGCGTTATGAGTAATGCTGGATCCGATATGTGTTATGCGTTATGGATTATGCGTTATGCGTTATGAGTAATGCTGGATCCGATATGCGTTATGCGTTTTGCGTTATTCGTTATGCCTTGTGCTTTATGCGTTATGCGTTATGGATTATGCGTTATGCGTTATGCGTTATGCGTTATGCGTTATGCGTTATGCGTTATGCGTTATGCGTTATGCGTTATGCGTTATGCGTTATGCTTTGTGCGTTATGCGTTATGCTTTGTGCGTTATGCATTATGCGTTATGAGTAATGCGTGATCCGTCATGCGTTATGCGTTATGCCTTATGCCTTATGCCTTATGCGTTATGCGTTATGCGTTATGCGTTATGCGTTATGCGTTATGCGTTATGCGTTATGCGTTATGCGTTATGCGTTATGCGTTATGCGTTATGCGTTATGCGTTATGGGTTATGCGTTTTGCGTTATTCGTTATGCGTTGTGCTTTATGCGTTATGCGATATTCGTTACGTGTTATGCGTTACGTGTTATGCGTTACGTGTTATGCGTTATGCGTTATGCGTTATGCGTAATGCGTTATGCGTTACGCGTTATGCGTCATGCGTTATGCGTTATGAGTAATGCGTGATCCGTTATGCGTTATGCGATTTGCGTTATGCGTTATGCGTTATGCGTTATGCGTTATGCGTTATGCGTTATGCGTTATGCGTTATGCGTTATGCGTTATGCGTTATGCGTTATGCGTTATGCGTTATGCGTTATGCGTTATGCGTTATGCGTTATGCGTTATGCGTTATGCGTTATGCGTTATGCGTTATGCGTTATGCGTTATGCGTTATGCGTTATGCGTTATGCGTTATGCGTTATGCGTTATGCGTTATGCGTTATGCTTTGTGCGTTATGCGTTATGAGTAATGCGTGATCCGTCATGCGTTATGCGTTATGCTATATACGTTATGCCTTATGCCTTAGGCGTTAGGCGTTATGCGTTATGCGTTATGAGTTATGCTATATGCGTTATGCCTTATGCGTTAGGCGTTATGCGTTATGCGTTATGCGTTATACGTTATGCGTTATGCTGGATCCGTTATGCGTTTTGCGTTATTTGTTATGCGTTGTGCTTTATGCGTTATGCGATATTCGTTACGTGTTATGCGTTACGTGTTATGCGTTATGCGTTATGCGTAATGCGTTATGCGTTACGCGTTATGCGTCATGCGTTATGCGTTATGAGTAATGCGTGATCCGTTATGCGTTATGCGATTTGCGTTATGCGTTATGCGTTATGCGTTATGCGTTATGCGTTATGCGTTATGCGTTATGCGTTATGCGTTATGCGTTATGCGTTATGCGTTATGCGTTATGCGTTATGCGTTATGAGTAATGCGTGATCCGTTATGCGTTATGCGATATGCGTTATGCGTTATGCGTTATGCCTTATGAGTAATGCGTGATCCGTTATGCGTTATGCGTTATGCGTTTTGCGTTATGCGTTATGCGTTATGCGTTATGAGGTATGCGTTATGCGTTATGCGTTATGCGTTATGCGTTATGCGTTATGCGTGATGCGTTATGCGTTATGCGTTATGCGTTATGCGTTATCCGTTATGCGTTATACGTTAAGCGTTATGCGTTATGCGTTATGCGTTATGCTTTGTGCGTTATGCGTTATGCGTTATGAGTAATGCGTGATCCGTCATGCGTTATGCGTTATGCTATATGCGTTATGCCTTATGCCTTATGCGTTATACGTAATGCGTTATGCGTTATGAGTAATGCTTGATCCGATATGCGTTATGCGGTATGCGTAATGCGTTATGAGTAATGCTGGATCCGTTATGCGTTATGCGTTTTGCGTTATTCGTTATGCGTTGTGCTTTATGCGTTACGCGTTATGGATTATGATTTATGCGATATTCGTTATGTGTTATGCGTTATGCGTTATGCGTTATGCGTTATGCGTTATGCGTTATGCGTTATGCGTTATGCGTTATGCGTTATGCGTTATACGTAATGCGTTATGCGTTATGAGTAATGCTTGATCCGATATCCGTTATGCGTTATGCGTTATGCGTTATGCGTTATGCGTTATGCGTTATGCGTTATGACCAATGCGTGATCCGTTATGCGTTATGGGTTATGCGTTATGTGTTATGCGTTATGCGTTATGCGTTATGCGTTATGCGTTATGCGTGATCCGTCATGCGTTATGCCTTATGCCTTATGCGTTATGCGTTATGCGTTATGCGTTATGCGTTATGCGTTATGCGTTATGCCTTATGCTTTATGCGTTATGCGTTATGGATTATGCGTTATGCGTTATGCGTTATGCGTTATGCGTTATGCGTTATGCGTTATGCGTTATGCGTTATGCGTGATCCGTCATGCGTTATGCGTTATGCCTTATGCCTTATGCGTTATGCGTTGTGCGTTATGCGTTATGCGTTATGCGTTATGCGTTATGCGTTATGCGTTATGCGTTATGCGTTATGCGTTATGCGTTATGGGTTATGCGTTTTGCGTTATTCGTTATGCGTTGTGCTTTATGCGTTATGCGTTATGGATTATGCGTTATGCGTTATGAGTAATGCTGGATCCGTTATGCGTTATGCGTTTTGCGTTATTCGTTATGCGTTGTGCTTTATGCGTTATGCGTTATGGATTATGCGTTATGCGATATTCGTTACGTGTTATGCGTTATGCGTTATGCGTTATGCGTTATGCGTCATGCGTTATGAGTAATGCGTGATCCGTTATGCGTTATGCGTTTTGAGTAATGCTTGATCCGTTATGCGTTATGCGGTATGCGTTATGCGTTATGAGTAATGCTGGATCCGTTATGTGTTATGCGTTATGGATTATGCGTTATGCGTTATGAGTAATGCTGGATCCGATATGCGTTATGCGTTTTGCGTTATTCGTTATGCCTTGTGCTTTATGCGTTATGCGTTATGGATTATGCGTTATGCGTTATGCGTTATGCGTTATGCGTTATGCGTTATGCGTTATGCGTTATGCGTTATGCGTTATGCGTTATGCGTTATGCGTTATGCGTTATGCGTTATGCGTTATGCGTTATGCGTTATGCTTTGTGCGTTATGCGTTATGCTTTGTGCGTTATGCATTATGCGTTATGAGTAATGCGTGATCCGTCATGCGTTATGCGTTATGCCTTATGCCTTATGCGTTATGCGTTATGCGTTATGCGTTATGCGTTATGCGTTATGCGTTATGCGTTATGCGTTATGCGTTATGCGTTATGGGTTATGCGTTTTGCGTTATTCGTTATGCGTTGTGCTTTATGCGTTATGCGTTATGGATTATGCGTTATGCGTTATGCGTTATGAGTAATGCTGGATCCGTTATGCGTTATGCGTTTTGCGTTATTCGTTATGCGTTGTGCTTTATGCGTTATGCGATATGGATTATGCGTTATGCGATATTCGTTACGTGTTATGCGTTATGCGTTATGCGTTATGCGTTATGCGTTATGCGTCATGCGTTATGAGTAATGCGTGATCCGTTATGCGTTATGCGTTTTGAGTAATGCGTGATCCTTTATGCGTTATGCGTTATGCGTTTTGCGTTATGCGTTATGCGTTATGCGTTATGCGTTTTGCGTTATTCGTTATGCGTTATGCGTTATGCGTTATGCGTTATGCGTTATGCGATTTGCGTTATGCGTTATGCGTTATGCGTTATGCGTTATGCGTTATGAGTTATGCGTTATGCGTTATGCGTTATGCGTTATGCGTTATGCGTTATGCGTTATGCGTTATGCGTTATGCGTTATGCGTTATGCGTTATGCGTTATGCGTTATGCGTTATGCGTTATGCGTTATGCGTCATGCGTTATGCGTTATGAGTAATGCGTGATCCGTTATGCGTTATGCGATTTGCGTTATGCGTTATGCGTTATGCGTTATGCGTTATGCGTTATGCGTTATGCGTTATGCGTTATGCGTTATGCGTTATGCGTTATGCGTTATGCGTTATGCGTTATGCGTTATGCGTTATGCGTTATGCGTTATGCGTTATGCGTTATGCGTTATGAGTAATGCGTGATCCGTTATGCGTTATGCGATATGCGTTATGCGTTATGCGTTATGCCTTATGAGTAATGCGTGATCCGTTATGCGTTATGCGTTATGCGTTTTGCGTTATGCGTTATGCGTTATGCGTTATGAGTTATGCGTTATGCGTTATGCGTTATGCGTTATGCTTTGTGCGCTATGCGTTATGCGTTATGAGTAATGCGTGATCCGTCATGCGTTATGCGTTATGCGTTATGCGTTATGCGTTATGCGTGATCCGTCATGCGTTATGCGTTATGCCTTATGCCTTATGCGTTATGCGTTGTGCGTTATGCGTTATGCGTTATGCGTTATGCGTTATGCGTTATGCGTTATGCGTTATGCGTTATGCGTTATGCGTTATGCGTTATGGGTTATGCGTTTTGCGTTATTCGTTATGCGTTGTGCTTTATGCGTTATGCGTTATGGATTATGCGTTATGCGTTATGAGTAATGCTGGATCCGTTATGCGTTATGCGTTTTGCGTTATTCGTTATGCGTTGTGCTTTATGCGTTATGCGTTATGGATTATGCGTTATGCGATATTCGTTACGTGTTATGCGTTATGCGTTATGCGTTATGCGTTATGCGTCATGCGTTATGAGTAATGCGTGATCCGTTATGCGTTATGCGTTTTGAGTAATGCTTGATCCGTTATGCGTTATGCGGTATGCGTTATGCGTTATGAGTAATGCTGGATCCGTTATGTGTTATGCGTTATGGATTATGCGTTATGCGTTATGAGTAATGCTGGATCCGATATGCGTTATGCGTTTTGCGTTATTCGTTATGCCTTGTGCTTTATGCGTTATGCGTTATGGATTATGCGTTATGCGTTATGCGTTATGCGTTATGCGTTATGCGTTATGCGTTATGCGTTATGCGTTATGCGTTATGCGTTATACGTTATGCGTTATGCGTTATGCGTTATGCGTTATGCTTTGTGCGTTATGCGTTATGCTTTGTGCGTTATGCATTATGCGTTATGAGTAATGCGTGATCCGTCATGCGTTATGCGTTATGCCTTATGCCTTATGCGTTATGCGTTATGCGTTATGCGTTATGCGTTATGCGTTATGCGTTATGCGTTATGCGTTATGCGTTATGCGTTATGGGTTATGCGTTTTGCGTTATTCGTTATGCGTTGTGCTTTATGCGTTATGCGTTATGGATTATGCGTTATGCGTTATGCGTTATGAGTAATGCTGGATCCGTTATGCGTTATGCGTTTTGCGTTATTCGTTATGCGTTGTGCTTTATGCGTTATGCGATATGGATTATGCGTTATGCGATATTCGTTACGTGTTATGCGTTATGCGTTATGCGTTATGCGTTATGCGTTATGCGTCATGCGTTATGAGTAATGCGTGATCCGTTATGCGTTATGCGTTTTGAGTAATGCGTGATCCTTTATGCGTTATGCGTTATGCGTTTTGCGTTATGCGTTATGCGTTATGCGTTATGCGTTTTGCGTTATTCGTTATGCGTTATGCGTTATGCGTTATGCGTTATGCGATTTGCGTTATGCGTTATGCGTTATGCGTTATGCGTTATGCGTTATGCGTTATGCGTTATGCGTTATGCGTTATGCGTCATGCGTTATGCGTTATGAGTAATGCGTGATCCGTTATGCGTTATGCGATTTGCGTTATGCGTTATGCGTTATGCGTTATGCGTTATGCGTTATGCGTTATGCGTTATGCGTTATGCGTTATGCGTTATGCGTTATGCGTTATGCGTTATGCGTTATGCGTTATGCGTTATGCGTTATGCGTTATGCGTTTTGCGTTATTCGTTATGCGTTGTGCTTTATGCGTTATGCGATATGCGTTATGCGTTATGCGTTATGAGTAATGCGTGATCCGTTATGCGTTATGCGTTATGCGTTTTGCGTTATGCGTTATGCGTTATGCGTTATGCGTTATGAGTTATGCGTTATGCGTTATGCGTTATGCGTTATGCTTTGTGCGCTATGCGTTATGCGTTATGAGTAATGCGTGATCCGTCATGCGTTATGCGTTATGCGTTATGCGTTATGCGTTATGCGTTATGCGTTATGCGTTATGCGTTATGCGTTATGCGTTATGAGTAATGCGTGATCCGTCATGCGTTATGCGTTATGCGTTATGAGTAATGCTGGATCCGTTATGCGTTATGCGTTTTGCGTTATTCGTTATGCGTTGTGCTTTCTGCGTTATGCGTTATGGATTATGCGTTATGCGATATTCGTTACGTGTTATGCGTTATGCGTTATGCGTTATGCGTTATGCGTTATGCGTTATGCGTTATGCGTTATGCGTTATGCGTTATGCGTTATGCGTTATGCGTTATGCGTTATGCGTTATGCGTTATGCGTTATGCGTTATGCGTTATGCTGGATCCGTTATGCGTTATGCGTTTTGCGTTATTCGTTATGCGTTGTGCTTTATGCGTTATGCGATATTCGTTACGTGTTATGCGTTACGTGTTATGCGTTATGCGTTATGCGTAATGCGTTATGCGTTACGCGTTATGCGTCATGCGTTATGCGTTATGAGTAATGCGTGATCCGTTATGCGTTATGCGATTTGCGTTATGCGTTATGCGTTATGCGTTATGCGTTATGCGTTATGCGTTATGCGTTATGCGTTATGCGTTATGCGTTATGCGTTATGCGTTATGCGTTATGCGTTATGCGTTATGCGTTATGCGTTATGCGTTATGCGTTATGCGTTATGAGTAATGCGTGATCCGTTATGCGTTATGCGATATGCGTTATGCGTTATGCGTTATGCCTTATGAGTAATGCGTGATCCGTTATGCGTTATGCGTTATGCGTTTTGCGTTATGCGTTATGCGTTATGCGTTATGAGTTATGCGTTATGCGTTATGCGTTATGCGTTATGCGTTATGCGTTATGCGTTATGCGTGATGCGTTATGCGTTATGCTTTGTGCGTTATGCGTTATGCGTTATGAGTAATGCGTGATCCGTCATGCGTTATGCGTTATGCTATATGCGTTATGCCTTATGCCTTATGCGTTATACGTAATGCGTTATGCGTTATGAGTAATGCTTGATCCGATATGCGTTATGCGGTATGCGTAATGCGTTATGAGTAATGCTGGATCCGTTATGTGTTATGCGTTATGGATTATGCGTTATGCGTTATGAGTAATGCTGGATCCGTTATGCGTTATGCGTTTTGCGTTATTCGTTATGCGTTGTGCTTTATGCGTTATGCGTTATGGATTATGATTTATGCGATATTCGTTATGTGTTATGCGTTATGCGTTATGCGTTATGCGTTATGCGTTATGCGTTATGCGTTATGCGTTATGCGTTATGCGTTATGCGTTATGCGTTATACGTAATGCGTTATGCGTTATGAGTAATGCTTGATCCGATATCCGTTATGCGTTATGCGTTATGCGTTATGCGTTATGCGTTATGCGTTATGACTAATGCGTGATCCGTTATGCGTTATGGGTTATGCGTTATACGTTATGCGTTTTGCGTTATGCGTTATGCGTTATGCGTGATGCGTTATGCGTTATGCGTTATGCGTTATACGTTATGCGTCATGCGTTATGCGTTATGCGTAATGCGTTATGCGTTGTGCGTTATACGTTATGCGTTATACGTAATGCGTTATGCGTTATGAGTAATGCTTGATCCGATATGCGTTATGCGTTATACGTTAAGCGTTATGCGTTATGCGTTATGCGTTATGCGTTATGCGTTATGCGTTATGCGTTATGCGTTATGCGTTGTGCGTTATGCGTTATGCGTTATGCGTTATGCGTTATGCGTTATGAGTAATGCGTGATCCGTTATGCGTTATGCGATATGCGTTATGCGTTATGCGTTATGCGTTATGAGTAATGCGTGATCCGTTATGCGTTATGCGTTATGCGTTATGAGTAATGCGTGATCCGTTATGCGTTATGCGTTATGCGTTTTGCGTTATGCGTTATGCGTTATGCGTTATGCGTTATGCGTTATGCGTTATGCGTGATGCTTTGTGCGTTATGCGTTATGCGTTATGAGTAATGCGTGATCCGTCATGCGTTATGCGTTATGCGTTATGCGTTATGCGTTATGCGTTATGCGTGATCCGTCATGCGTTATGCGTTATGCGTTATGAGTAATGCTGGATCCGTTATGCGTTATGCGTTTTGCGTTATTCGTTATGCGTTGTGCTTTCTGCGTTATGCGTTATGGATTATGCGTTATGCGATATTCGTTACGTGTTATGCGTTATGCGTTATGCGTTATGCGTTATGCGTTATGCGTTATGCGTTATGCGTTATGCGTTATGCGTTATGCGTTATGCGTTATGCGTTATGCGTTATGCGTTATGCGTTATGCGTTATGCGTTATGCGTTATGCGTTATGCGTTATGCGTTATGCTTTGTGCGTTATGCGTTATGAGTAATGCGTGATCCGTCATGCGTTATGCGTTATGCTATATACGTTATGCCTTATGCCTTATGCGTTAGGCGTTATGCGTTATGCGTTATGAGTTATGCTATATGCGTTATGCCTTATGCGTTAGGCGGTATGCGTTATGCGTTATGCGTTATACGTTATGCGTTATGCTGGATCCGTTATGCGTTATGCGTTTTGCGTTATTCGTTATGCGTTGTGCTTTATGCGTTATGCGATATTCGTTACGTGTTATGCGTTACGTGTTATGCGTTATGCGTTATGCGTAATGCGTTATGCGTTACGCGTTATGCGTCATGCGTTATGCGTTATGAGTTATGCGTGATCAGTTATGCGTTATGCGATTTGCGTTATGCGTTATGCGTTATGCGTTATGCGTTATGCGTTATGCGTTATGCGTTATGCGTTATGCGTTATGCGTTATGCGTTATGCGTTATGCGTTATGCTTTGTGCGTTATGCGTTATGCGTTATGCGTTATGCGTTATGCGTTATGCGTTATGCGTTATGCGTTATGCGTTATGCGTTATGCGTTATACGTAATGCGTTATGCGTTATGAGTAATGCGTGATCCGTCATGCGTTATGCGTTATGCGTTATGAGTAATGCTGGATCCGTTATGCGTTATGCGTTTTGCGTTATTCGTTATGCGTTGTGCTTTCTGCGTTATGCGTTATGGATTATGCGTTATGCGATATTCGTTACGTGTTATGCGTTATGCGTTATGCTGGATCCGTTATGCGTTATGCGTTTTGCGTTATTCGTTATGCGTTGTGCTTTATGCGTTATGCGATATTCGTTACGTGTTATGCGTTATGCGTTATGCGTTATGCGTTACGCGTTATACGTCATGCGTTATGCGTTATGAGTAATGCGTGATCCGTTATGCGTTATGCGATTTGCGTTATGCGTGATCCGTTATGCGTTATGCGTTATGCGTTTTGCGTTATGCGTTATGCGTTATGCGTTATGAGTTATGCGTTTTGCGTTATTCGTTATGCGTTGTGCTTTATGCGTTATGCGTTATGGATTATGATTTATGCGATATTCGTTATGTGTTATGCGTTATGCGTTATGCGTTATGCGTTATGCGTTATGCGTTATACGTTATGCGTTATGCTGGATCCGTTATGCGTTATGCGTTTTGCGTTATTCGTTATGCGTTGTGCTTTATGCGTTATGCGATATTCGTTACGTGTTATGCGTTACGTGTTATGCGTTATGCGTTATGCGTAATGCGTTATGCGTTACGCGTTATGCGTCATGCGTTATGCGTTATGAGTAATGCGTGATCAGTTATGCGTTATGCGATTTGCGTTATGCGTTATGCGTTATGCGTTATGCGTTATGCGTTATGCGTTATGCGTTATGCGTTATGCGTTATGCGTTATGCGTTATGCGTTATGCGTTATGCGTTATGCGTTATGCGTTATGCGTTATGCGTTATGCGTTATGCGTTATGCGTTATGCGTTATGCGTTATGCGTTATGAGTAATGCGTGATCCGTTATGCGTTATGCGATATGCGTTATGCGTTATGCGTTATGCCTTATGAGTAATGCGTGATCCGTTATGCGTTATGCGTTATGCGTTATGCGTTATGCGTTATGCGTTATCCGTTCTGCGTTATACGTTAAGCGTTATGCGTTATGCGTTATGCTTTGTGCGTTATGCGTTATGCGTTATGAGTAATGCGTGATCCGTCATGCGTTATGCGTTATGCTATATGCGTTATGCCTTATGCCTTATGCGTTATACGTAATGCGTTATGCGTTATGAGTAATGCTTGATCCGATATGCGTTATGCGGTATGCGTAATGCGTTATGAGTAATGCTGGATCCGTTATGTGTTATGCGTTATGGATTATGCGTTATGCGTTATGAGTAATGCTGGATCCGTTATGCGTTATGCGTTTTGCGTTATTCGTTATGTGTTGTGCTTTATGCGTTATGCGTTATGGATTATGATTTATGCGATATTCGTTATGTGTTATGCGTTATGCGTTATGCGTTATGCGTTATGCGTTATGCGTTATGCGTTATGCGTTATGCGTTATGCGTTATGCGTTATGACTAATGCGTGATCCGTTATGCGTTATGGGTTATGCGTTATACGTTATGCGTTTTGCGTTATGCGTTATGCGTTATGCGTTATACGTTATGCGTCATGCGTTATGCGTTATGCGTAATGCGTTATGCGTTGTGCGTTATACGTTATGCGTTATACGTAATGCGTTATGCGTTATGAGTAATGCTTGATCCGATATGCGTTATGCGTTATACGTTAAGCGTTATGCGTTATGCGTTATGCTTTGTGCGTTATGCGTTATGCGTTATGAGTAATGCGTGATCCGTCATGCGTTATGCGTTATGCGTTTTGCGTTATTCGTTATGCCTTATGCTTTATGCGTTATGCGTTATGGATTATGCGTTATGTGTTATGCGTTATGCGTTATGCGTTATGCGTTATGCGTTATGCGTGATCCGTCATGCGTTATGCGTTATGCCTTATGCCTTATGCGTTATGCGTTATGCGTTATGCGTTATGCGTTATGCGTTATGCGTTATGCGTTATGCCTTATGCTTTATGCGTTATGCGTTATGGATTATGCGTTATGCGTTATGCGTTATGCGTTATGCGTTATGCGTTATGCGTTATGCGTGATCCGTCATGCGTTATGCGTTATGCCTTATGCCTTATGCGTTATGCGTTATGCGTTATGCGTTATGCGTTATGCGTTATGCGTTATGCGTTATGCGTTATGCGTTATGGGTTATGCGTTTTGCGTTATTCGTTATGCGTTGTGCTTTATGCGTTATGCGTTATGGATTATGCGTTATGCGTTATGAGTAATGCTGGATAAGTTATGCGTTATGCGTTTTGCGTTATTATTATGCGTTGTGCTTTATGCGTTATGCGTTATGGATTATGCGTTATGCGATATTCGTTACGTGTTATGCGTTATGCGTTATGCGTTATGCGTTATGCGTCATGCGTTATGAGTAATGCGTGATCCGTTATGCGTTATGCGTTTTGAGTAATGCGTGATCCGTTATGCGTTATGCGGTATGCGTTATGCGTTATGAGTAATGCTGGATCCGTTATGTGTTATGCGTTATGGATTATGCGTTATGCGTTATGAGTAATGCTGGATCCGATATGCGTTATGCGTTTTGCGTTATTCGTTATGCCTTGTGCTTTATGCGTTATGCGTTATGGATTATGCGTTATGCGTTATGCGTTATGCGTTATACGTTATGCGTTATGCGTTATGCGTTATGCGTTATGCGTTATGCGTTATGCGTTATGCTTTGTGCGTTATGCGTTATGCTTTGTGCGTTATGCGTTATGCGTTATGAGTAATGCGTGATCCGTCATGCGTTATGCGTTATGCCTTATGCCTTATGCGTAATGCGTTATGCGTTATGCGTTATGCGTTATGCGTTATGCGTTATGCGTTATGCGTTATGCGTTATGCGTTATGCGTTATGCGTTATGCGTTATGCGTTATGCGTTATGCGTTATGCGTTATGCGTTATGCGTTATGCGTTATGCGTTATGCGTTATGCGTTATGCGTTATGCGTTATGCGTTATGCGTTATGGGTTATGCGTTTTGCGTTATTCGTTATGCGTTGTGCTTTATGCGTTATGCGTTATGGATTATGCGTTATGCGTTATGCGTTATGAGTAATGCTGGATCCGTTATGCGTTATGCGTTTTGCGTTATTCGTTATGCGTTGTGCTTTATGCGTTATGCGTTATGGATTATGCGTTATGCGATATTCGTTACGTGTTATGCGTTATGCGTTATGCGTTATGCGTTATGCGTTATGCGTCATGCGTTATGAGTAATGCGTGATCCGTTATGCGTTATGCGTTTTGAGTAATGCGTGATCCGTTATGCGTTATGCGTTATGCGTTTTGCGTTATGCGTTATGCGTTATGCGTTATGCGTTATGCGTTTTGCTTTATGCGTTATGCTTTGTGCGTTATGCGTTATGAGTAATGCGTGATCCGTCATGCGTTATGCGTTATGCTATATACGTTATGCCTTATGCCTTATGCGTTAGGCGTTATGCGTTATGCGTTATGAGTTATGCTATATGCGTTATGCCTTATGCGTTAGGCGTTATGCGTTATGCGTTATGCGTTATACGTTATGCGTTATGCTGGATCCGTTATGCGTTATACGTTTTGCGTTATTCGTTATGCGTTGTGCTTTATGCGTTATGCGATATTCGTTACGTGTTATGTGTTACGTGTTATGCGTTATGCGTTATGCGTAATGCGTTATGCGTTACGCGTTATGCGTCATGCGTTATGCGTTATGAGTAATGCGTGATCCGTTATGCGTTATGCGATTTGCGTTATGCGTTATGCGTTATGCGTTATGCGTTATGCGTTATGCGTTATGCGTTATGCGTTATGCGTTATGCGTTATGCGTTATGCGTTATGCGTTATGCGTTATGCGTTATGAGTAATGCGTGATCCGTTATGCGTTATGCGATATGCGTTATGCGTTATGCGTTATACGTTAAGCGTTATGCGTTATGCGTTATGCTTTGTGCGTTATGCGTTATGCGTTATGAGTAATGCGTGATCCGTCATGCGTTATGCGTTATGCTATATGCGTTATGCCTTATGCCTTATGCGTTATACGTAATGCGTTATGCGTTATGAGTAATGCTTGATCCGATATGCGTTATGCGGTATGCGTAATGCGTTATGAGTAATGCTGGATCCGTTATGGGTTATGCGTTATGGATTATGCGTTATGCGTTATGAGTAATGCTGGATCCGTTATGCGTTATGCGTTTTGCGTTATTCGTTATGCGTTGTGCTATATGCGTTATGCGTTATGGATTATGATTTATGCGATATTCGTTATGTGTTATGCGTTATGCGTTATGCGTTATGCGTTATGCGTTATGCGTTATGCGTTATGCGTTATGCGTTATGCGTTATGCGTTATACGTAATGCGTTATGCGTTATGAGTAATGCTTGATCCGATATCCGTTATGCGTTATGCGTTATGCGTTATGCGTTATGCGTTATGCGTTATGCGTTATTCGTTATGACTAATGCGTGATCCGTTATGCGTTATGGGTTATGCGTTATACGTTATGCGTTTTGCGTTATGCGTTATGCGTTATGCGTGATGCGTTATGCGTTATGCGTTATGCGTTATACGTTATGCGTCATGCGTTATGCGTTATGCGTAATGCGTTATGCGTTGTGCGTTATACGTTATGCGTTATACGTAATGCGTTATGCGTTATGAGTAATGCTTGATCCGATATGCGTTATGCGTTATACGTTAAGCGTTATGCGTTATGCGTTATGCTTTGTGCGTTATGCGTTATGCGTTATGAGTAATGCGTGATCCGTCATGCGTTATGCGTTATGCGTTTTGCGTTATTCGTTATGCCTTATGCTTTATGCGTTATGCGTTATGGATTATGCGTTATGTGTTATGCGTTATGCGTTATGCGTTATGCGTTATGCGTTATGCCTTATGCGTTAGGCGTTATGCGTTATGCGTTATGCGTTATACGTTATGCGTTATGCTGGATCCGTTATGCGTTATACGTTTTGCGTTATTCGTTATGCGTTGTGCTTTATGCGTTATGCGATATTCGTTACGTGTTATGTGTTACGTGTTATGCGTTATGCGTTATGCGTAATGCGTTATGCGTTACGCGTTATGCGTCATGCGTTATGCGTTATGAGTAATGCGTGATCCGTTATGCGTTATGCGATTTGCGTTATGCGTTATGCGTTATGCGTTATGCGTTATGCGTTATGCGTTATGCGTTATGCGTTATGCGTTATGCGTTATGCGTTATGCGTTATGCGTTATGCGTTATGCGTTATGAGTAATGCGTGATCCGTTATGCGTTATGCGATATGCGTTATGCGTTATGCGTTATACGTTAAGCGTTATGCGTTATGCGTTATGCTTTGTGCGTTATGCGTTATGCGTTATGAGTAATGCGTGATCCGTCGTGCGTTATGCGTTATGCTATATGCGTTATGCCTTATGCCTTATGCGTTATACGTAATGCGTTATGCGTTATGAGTAATGCTTGATCCGATATGCGTTATGCGGTATGCGTAATGCGTTATGAGTAATGCTGGATCCGTTATGGGTTATGCGTTATGGATTATGCGTTATGCGTTATGAGTAATGCTGGATCCGTTATGCGTTATGCGTTTTGCGTTATTCGTTATGCGTTGTGCTATATGCGTTATGCGTTATGGATTATGATTTATGCGATATTCGTTATGTGTTATGCGTTATGCGTTATGCGTTATGCGTTATGCGTTATGCGTTATGCGTTATGCGTTATGCGTTATGCGTTATGCGTTATGCGTTATGCGTTATGCGTTATACGTAATGCGTTATGCGTTATGAGTAATGCTTGATCCGATATCCGTTATGCGTTATGCGTTATGCGTTATGCGTTATGCGTTATGCGTTATGCGTTATGCGTTATGACTAATGCGTGATCCGTTATGCGTTATGGGTTATGCGTTATACGTTATGCGTTTTGCGTTATGCGTTATGCGTTATGCTTTATGCGTTATGCGTTATGCGTTATGCGTTATACGTTATGCGTCATGCGTTATGCGTTATGCGTAATGCGTTATGCGTTGTGCGTTATACGTTATGCGTTATACGTAATGCGTTATGCGTTATGAGTAATGCTTGATCCGATATGCGTTATGCGTTATACGTTAAGCGTTATGCGTTATGCGTTATGCTTTGTGCGTTATGCGTTATGCGTTATGAGTAATGCGTGATCCGTCATGCGTTATGCGTTATGCGTTTTGCGTTATTCGTTATGCCTTATGCTTTATGCGTTATGCGTTATGGATTATGCGTTATGTGTTATGCGTTATGCGTTGTGCGTTATGCGTTATGCGTTATGCGTTATGCGTGATCCGTCATGCGTTATGCGTTATGCCTTATGCCTTATGCGTTATGCGTTATGCGTTATGCGTTATGCGTTATGCGTTATGCGTTATGCCTTATGCTTTATGCGTTATGCGTTATGGATTATGCGTTATGCGTTATGCGTTATGCGTTATGCGTTATGCGTTATGCGTTATGCGTGATCCGTCATGCGTTATGCGTTATGCCTTATGCCTTATGCGTTATGCGTTATGCGTTATGCGTTATGCGTTATGCGTTATGCGTTATGCGTTATGCGTTATGGGTTATGCGTTTTGCGTTATTCGTTATGCGTTGTGCTTTATGCGTTATGCGTTATGGATTATGCGTTATGCGTTATGAGTAATGCTGGATCCGTTATGCGTTATGCGTTTTGCGTTATTCGTTATGCGTTGTGCTTTATGCGTTATGCGTTATGGATTATGCGTTATGCGATATTCGTTACGTGTTATGCGTTATGCGTTATGCGTTATGCGTCATGCGTTATGAGTAATCCGTGATCCGTTATGCGTTATGCGTTTTGAGTAATGCGTGATCCGTTATGCGTTATGCGGTATGCGTTATGCGTTATGAGTAATGCTGGATCCGTTATGTGTTATGCGTTATGGATTATGCGTTATGCGTTATGAGTAATGCTGGATCCGATATGCGTTATGCGTTTTGCGTTATTCGTTACGCCTTGTGCTTTGTGCGTTATGCGTTATGGATTATGCGTTATGCGTTATGCGTTATGCGTTATGCGTTATGCGTTATGCGTTATGCGTTATGCGTTATGCGTTATGCGTTATGCTTTGTGCGTTATGCGTTATGCTTTGTGCTTTGTGCGTTATGCGTTATGAGTAATGCGTTATGCGTTATGCGTTATGCGTTATGCGTTATGCGTTATGCGTTTTGCGTTATTCGTTATGCGTTGTGCTTTATGCGTTATGCGTTATGGATTATGCGTTATGCGTTATGCGTTATGAGTAATGCTGGATCCGTTATGCGTTATGCGTTTTGCGTTATTCGTTATGCGTTGTGCTTTATGCGTTATGCGTTATATATTATGCGTTATGCGTTATGCGTTATGCGTTGTGCGTTATGCGTTATGCGTTATGCGTTATGCGTGATCCGTCATGCGTTATGCGTTATGCCTTATGCCTTATGCGTTATGCGTTATGCGTTATGCGTTATGCGTTATGCGTTATGCGTTATGCGTTATGCGTTATGCGTTATGCGTTATGCGTTATGCCTTATGCTTTATGCGTTATGCGTTATGGATTATGCGTTATGCGTTATGCGTTATGCGTTATGCGTTATGCGTTATGCGTTATGCGTTATGCGTTATGCGTGATCCGTCATGCGTTATGCGTTATGCCTTATGCCTTATGCGTTATGCGTTATGCGTTATGCGTTATGCGTTATGCGTTATGCGTTATGCGTTATGCGTTATGCGTTATGCGTTATGCGTTATGCGTTATGCGTTATGCGTTATGCGTTATGGGTTATGCGTTTTGCGTTATTCGTTATGCGTTGTGCTTTATGCGTTATGCGTTATGGATTATGCGTTATGCGTTATGAGTAATGCTGGATCCGTTATGCGTTATGCGTTTTGCGTTATTCGTTATGCGTTGTGCTTTATGCGTTATGCGTTATGGATTATGCGTTATGCGATATTCGTTACGTGTTATGCGTTATGCGTTATGCGTTATGCGTCATGCGTTATGAGTAATGCGTGATCCGTTATGCGTTATGCGTTTTGAGTAATGCGTGATCCGTTATGCGTTATGCGGTATGCGTTATGCGTTATGAGTAATGCTGGATCCGTTATGTGTTATGCGTTATGGATTATGCGTTATGCGTTATGAGTAATGCTGGATCCGATATGCGTTATGCGTTTTGCGTTATTCGTTATGCCTTGTGCTTTATGCGTTATGCGTTATGCGTTATGCGTTATGCGTTATGCGTTATGCGTTATGCGTTATGCGTTATGCGTTATGCGTTATGCGTTATGCGTTATGCTTTGTGCGTTATGCGTTATGCTTTGTGCGTTATGCGTTATGAGTAATGCGTGATCCGTCATGCGTTATGCGTTATGCCTTATGCCTTATGCGTTATGCGTTATGCGTTATGCGTTATGCGTTATGCGTTATGCGTTATGCGTTATGCGTTATGCGTTATGCGTTATGCGTTATGCGTTATGCGTTATGCGTTATGCGTTATGCGTTATGCGTTATGCGTTATGCGTTATGCGTTATGCGTTATGGGTTATGCGTTTTGCGTTATTCGTTATGCGTTGTGCTTTATGCGTTATGCGTTATGGATTATGCGTTATGCGTTATGCGTTATGAGTAATGCTGGATCCGTTATGCGTTATGCGTTTTGCGTTATTCGTTATGCGTTGTGCTTTATGCGTTATGCGTTATGGATTATGCGTTATGCGATATTCGTTACGTGTTATGCGTTATGCGTTATGCGTTATGCGTTATGCGTCATGCGTTATGAGTAATGCATGATCATTTATGCGTTATGCGTTTTGAGTAATGCGTGATCCGTTATGCGTTATGCGTTATGCGTTTTGCGTTATGCGTTATGCGTTATGCGTTATGCGTTATGCGTTATGCGTTTTGCTTTATGCGTTATGCGTTATGCGTTATGCGTTATGCGTTATGCGGTATGCATTATGCATTATGCGGTATTCGTTATGCGTTGTGCATTATGCGTTATGCGTTATGCGTTATGCGTTATGCGTTATGCGTTATGCGTTATGCGTTATGCGTTATGCGTTATGCGTTATGCGTTATGCGTTTTGCGTTATTCGTTATGCGTTGTGCTTTATGCGTTATGCGTTATGGATTATGCGTTATGCGTTCTGCGTTATGAGTAATGCTGGATCCGTTATGCGTTATGCGTTTTTGGTTATTCGTTATGCGTTGTGCTTTATGCGTTATGCGTTATGGATTATGCGTTATGCGATATTCGTTACGTGTTATGCGTTATGCGTTATGCGTTATGCGTTATGCGTTATGCGTTATGCGTTATGCGTTATGCGTTATGCGTTATGCGTTATGCGTTATGCGTTATGCGTTATGCGTTATGCGTTATGCGTGATCCGTCATGCGTTATGCGTTATGCCTTATGCCTTATGCGTTATGCGTTATGCGTTATGCGTTATGCGTTATGCGTTATGCGTTATGCGTTATGCGTTATGCGTTATGCGTTATGCGTTATGCGTTATGGGTTATGCGTTTTGCGTTATTCGTTATGCGTTGTGCTTTATGCGTTATGCGTTATGGATTATGCGTTATGCGTTATGAGTAATGCTGGATCCGTTATGCGTTATGCGTTTTGCGTTATTCGTTATGCGTTGTGCTTTATGCGTTATGCGTTATGGATTATGCGTTATGCGATATTCGTTACGTGTTATGCGTTATGCGTTATGCGTTATGCGTCATGCGTTATGAGTAATCCGTGATCCGTTATGCGTTATGCGTTTTGAGTAATGCGTGATCCGTTATGCGTTATGCGGTATGCGTTATGCGTTATGAGTAATGCTGGATCCGTTATGTGTTATGCGTTATGGATTATGCGTTATGCGTTATGAGTAATGCTGGATCCGATATGCGTTATGCGTTTTGCGTTATTCGTTATGCCTTGTGCTTTATGCGTTATGCGTTATGGATTATGCGTTATGCGTTATGCGTTATGCGTTATGCGTTATGCGTTATGCGTTATGCGTTATGCGTTATGCGTTATGCGTTATGCTTTGTGCGTTATGCGTTATGCTTTGTGCGTTATGCGTTATGCGTTATGAGTAATGCGTGATCCGTCATGCGTTATGCGTTATGCCTTATGCCTTATGCGTTATGCGTTATGCGTTATGCGTTATGCGTTATGCGTTATGCGTTATGCGTTATGCGTTATGCGTTATGCGTTATGCGTTATGCGTTATGCGTTATGCGTTATGCTTTGTGCGTTATGCGTTATGCGTTATGAGTAATGCGTGATCCGTCATGCGTTATGCGTTATGCTATATGCGTTATGCCTTATGCCTTATGCGTTATACGTAATGCGTTATGCGTTATGAGTAATGCTTGATCCGATATGCGTTATGCGGTATGCGTAATGCGTTATGAGTAATGCTGGATCCGTTATGGGTTATGCGTTATGGATTATGCGTTATGCGTTATGAGTAATGCTGGATCCGTTATGCGTTATGCGTTTTGCGTTATTCGTTATGCGTTATGCTATATGCGTTATGCGTTATGGATTATGATTTATGCGATATTCGTTATGTGTTATGCGTTATGCGTTATGCGTTATGCGTTATGCGTTATGCGTTATGCGTTATGCGTTATGCGTTATGCGTTATGCGTTATGCGTTATACGTAATGCGTTATGCGTTATGAGTAATGCTTGATCCGATATGCGTTATGCGTTATGCGTTATGCGTTATGCGTTATGCGTTATGCGTTATGCGTTATGCGTTATGACTAATGCGTGATCCGTTATGCGTTATGGGTTATGCGTTATACGTTATGCGTTTTGCGTTATGCGTTATGCGTTATGCGTGATGCGTTATGCGTTATGCGTTATGCGTTATACGTTATGCGTCATGCGTTATGCGTTATGCGTAATGCGTTATGCGTTGTGCGTTATACGTTATGCGTTATACGTAATGCGTTATGCGTTATGAGTAATGCTTGATCCGATATGCGTTATGCGTTATACGTTAAGCGTTATGCGTTATGCGTTATGCTTTGTGCGTTATGCGTTATGCGTTATGAGTAATGCGTGATCCGTCATGCGTTATGCGTTATGCGTTTTGCGTTATTCGTTATGCCTTATGCTTTATGCGTTATGCGTTATGGATTATGCGTTATGTGTTATGCGTTATGCGTTATGCGTTATGCGTTATGCGTTATGCCTTATGCGTTAGGCGTTATGCGTTATGCGTTATGCGTTATACGTTATGCGTTATGCTGGATCCGTTATGCGTTATACGTTTTGCGTTATTCGTTATGCGTTGTGCTTTATGCGTTATGCGATATTCGTTACGTGTTATGTGTTACGTGTTATGCGTTATGCGTTATGCGTAATGCGTTATGCGTTACGCGTTATGCGTCATGCGTTATGCGTTATGAGTAATGCGTGATCCGTTATGCGTTATGCGATTTGCGTTATGCGTTATGCGTTATGCGTTATGCGTTATGCGTTATGCGTTATGCGTTATGCGTTATGCGTTATGCGTTATGCGTTATGCGTTATGCTTTGTGCGTTATGCGTTATGCTTTGTGCTTTGTGCGTTATGCGTTATGAGTAATGCGTTATGCGTTATGCGTTATGCGTTATGCGTTATGGGTTATGCGTTTTGCGTTATTCGTTATGCGTTGTGCTTTATGCGTTATGCGTTATGGATTATGCGTTATGCGTTATGCGTTATGAGTAATGCTGGATCCGTTATGCGTTATGCGTTTTGCGTTATTCGTTATGCGTTGTGCTTTATGCGTTATGCGTTATATATTATGCGTTATGTGTTATGCGTTATGCGTTGTGCGTTATGCGTTATGCGTTATGCGTTATGCGTGATCCGTCATGCGTTATGCGTTATGCCTTATGCCTTATGCGTTATGCGTTATGCGTTATGCGTTATGCGTTATGCGTTATGCGTTATGCGTTATGCGTTATGCGTTATGCGTTATGCGTTATGCCTTATGCTTTATGCGTTATGCGTTATGGATTATGCGTTATGCGTTATGCGTTATGCGTTATGCGTTATGCGTTATGCGTTATGCGTTATGCGTTATGCGTGATCCGTCATGCGTTATGCGTTATGCCTTATGCCTTATGCGTTATGCGTTATGCGTTATGCGTTATGCGTTATGCGTTATGCGTTATGCGTTATGCGTTATGCGTTATGCGTTATGCGTTATGCGTTATGCGTTATGCGTTATGCGTTATGGGTTATGCGTTTTGCGTTATTCGTTATGCGTTGTGCTTTATGCGTTATGCGTTATGGATTATGCGTTATGCGTTATGAGTAATGCTGGATCCGTTATGCGTTATGCGTTTTGCGTTATTCGTTATGCGTTGTGCTTTATGCGTTATGCGTTATGGATTATGCGTTATGCGATATTCGTTACGTGTTATGCGTTATGCGTTATGCGTTATGCGTCATGCGTTATGAGTAATGCGTGATCCGTTATGCGTTATGCGTTATGAGTAATGCGTGATCCGTTATGCGTTATGCGGTATGCGTTATGCGTTATGAGTAATGCTGGATCCGTTATGTGTTATGCGTTATGGATTATGCGTTATGCGTTATGAGTAATGCTGGATCCGATATGCGTTATGCGTTTTGCGTTATTCGTTATGCCTTGTGCTTTATGCGTTATGCGTTATGCATTATGCGTTATGCGTTATGCGTTATGCGTTATGCGTTATGCGTTATGCGTTATGCGTTATGCGTTATGCTTTGTGCGTTATGCGTTATGCTTTGTGCGTTATGCGTTATGAGTAATGCGTGATCCGTCATGCGTTATGCGTTATGCCTTATGCCTTATGCGTTATGCGTTATGCGTTATGCGTTATGCGTTATGCGTTATGCGTTATGCGTTATGCGTTATGCGTTATGCGTTATGCGTTATGCGTTATGCGTTATGCGTTATGCGTTATGCGTTATGCGTTATGCGTTATGCGTTATGCGTTATGCGTTATGGGTTATGCGTTTTGCGTTATTCGTTATGCGTTGTGCTTTATGCGTTATGCGTTATGGATTATGCGTTATGCGTTATGCGTTATGAGTAATGCTGGATCCGTTATGCGTTATGCGTTTTGCGTTATTCGTTATGCGTTGTGCTTTATGCGTTATGCGTTATGGATTATGCGTTATGCGATATTCGTTACGTGTTATGCGTTATGCGTTATGCGTTATGCGTTATGCGTCATGCGTTATGAGTAATGCATGATCATTTATGCGTTATGCGTTTTGAGTAATGCGTGATCCGTTATGCGTTATGCGTTATGCGTTTTGCGTTATGCGTTATGCGTTATGCGTTATGCGTTATGCGTTATGCGTTTTGCTTTATGCGTTATGCGTTATGCGTTATGCGTTATGCGTTATGCGGTATGCATTATGCATTATGCGGTATTCGTTATGCGTTGTGCATTATGCGTTATGCGTTATGCGTTATGCGTTATGCGTTATGCGTTATGCGTTATGCGTTATGCGTTATGCGTTATGCGTTATGCGTTATGCGTTTTGCGTTATTCGTTATGCGTTGTGCTTTATGCGTTATGCGTTATGGATTATGCGTTATGCGTTCTGCGTTATGAGTAATGCTGGATCCGTTATGCGTTATGCGTTTTTGGTTATTCGTTATGCGTTGTGCTTTATGCGTTATGCGTTATGGATTATGCGTTATGCGATATTCGTTACGTGTTATGCGTTATGCGTTATGCGTTATGCGTTATGCGTTATGCGTTATGCGTTATGCGTTATGCGTTATGCGTTATGCGTTATGCGTTATGCGTTATGCGTTATGCGTTATGCGTTATGCGTGATCCGTCATGCGTTATGCGTTATGCCTTATGCCTTATGCGTTATGCGTTATGCGTTATGCGTTATGCGTTATGCGTTATGCGTTATGCGTTATGCGTTATGCGTTATGCGTTATGCGTTATGCGTTATGGGTTATGCGTTTTGCGTTATTCGTTATGCGTTGTGCTTTATGCGTTATGCGTTATGGATTATGCGTTATGCGTTATGAGTAATGCTGGATCCGTTATGCGTTATGCGTTATGCGTTATGCGTTATGCGTTGTGCTTTATGCGTTATGCGTTATGGATTATGCGTTATGCGATATTCGTTACGTGTTATGCGTTATGCGTTATGCGTTATGCGTCATGCGTTATGAGTAATGCGTGATCCGTTATGCGTTATGCGTTTTGAGTAATGCGTGATCCGTTATGCGTTATGCGGTATGCGTTATGCGTTATGAGTAATGCTGGATCCGTTATGTGTTATGCGTTATGGATTATGCGTTATGCGTTATGAGTAATGCTGGATCCGATATGCGTTATGCGTTTTGCGTTATTCGTTATGCCTTGTGCTTTATGCGTTATGCGTTATGGATTATGCGTTATGCGTTATGCGTTATGCGTTATGCGTTATGCGTTATGCGTTATGCGTTATGCGTTATGCGTTATGCGTTATGCTTTGTGCGTTATGCGTTATGCTTTGTGCGTTATGCGTTATGCGTTATGAGTAATGCGTGATCCGTCATGCGTTATGCGTTATGCCTTATGCCTTATGCGTTATGCGTTATGCGTTATGCGTTATGCGTTATGCGTTATGCGTTATGCGTTATGCGTTATGCGTTATGCGTTATGCGTTATGCGTTATGCGTTATGCGTTATGCTTTGTGCGTTATGCGTTATGCGTTATGAGTAATGCGTGATCCGTCATGCGTTATGCGTTATGCTATATGCGTTATGCCTTATGCCTTATGCGTTATACGTAATGCGTTATGCGTTATGAGTAATGCTTGATCCGATATGCGTTATGCGGTATGCGTAATGCGTTATGAGTAATGCTGGATCCGTTATGGGTTATGCGTTATGGATTATGCGTTATGCGTTATGAGTAATGCTGGATCCGTTATGCGTTATGCGTTTTGCGTTATTCGTTATGCGTTGTGCTATATGCGTTATGCGTTATGGATTATGATTTATGCGATATTCGTTATGTGTTATGCGTTATGCGTTATGCGTTATGCGTTATGCGTTATGCGTTATGCGTTATGCGTTATGCGTTATGCGTTATGCGTTATGCGTTATACGTAATGCGTTATGCGTTATGAGTAATGCTTGATCCGA
The DNA here is from genome assembly GCA_916610235.2 of Lasioglossum morio. Lineage (NCBI taxonomy): Eukaryota > Metazoa > Arthropoda > Insecta > Hymenoptera > Halictidae > Lasioglossum > Lasioglossum morio. The sequence goes on along the minus strand of CAKAJA020000586.1, from coordinate 38,404 downwards.
TATCCGTTATGCGTTATGCGTTATGCGTTATGCGTTATGCGTTATGCGTTATGCGTTATGCGTTATGACTAATGCGTGATCCGTTATGCGTTATGCGTTATGCGTTATACGTTATGCGTTTTGCGTTATGCGTTATGCGTTATGCGTGATGCGTTATGCGTTATGCGTTATGCGTTATACGTTATGCGTCATGCGTTATGCGTTATGCGTAATGCGTTATGCGTTGTGCGTTATACGTTATGCGTTATACGTAATGCGTTATGCGTTATGAGTAATGCTTGATCCGATATGCGTTATGCGTTATACGTTAAGCGTTATGCGTTATGCGTTATGCTTTGTGCGTTATGCGTTATGCGTTATGAGTAATGCGTGATCCGTCATGCGTTATGCGTTATGCGTTTTGCGTTATTCGTTATGCCTTATGCTTTATGCGTTATGCGTTATGGATTATGCGTTATGTGTTATGCGTTATGCGTTATGCGTTATGCGTTATGCGTTATGCCTTATGCGTTAGGCGTTATGCGTTATGCGTTATGCGTTATACGTTATGCGTTATGCTGGATCCGTTATGCGTTATGCGTTTTGCGTTATTCGTTATGCGTTGTGCTTTATGCGTTATGCGATATTCGTTACGTGTTATGTGTTACGTGTTATGCGTTATGCGTTATGCGTAATGCGTTATGCGTTACGCGTTATGCGTCATGCGTTATGCGTTATGAGTAATGCGTGATCCGTTATGCGTTATGCGATTTGCGTTATGCGTTATGCGTTATGCGTTATGCGTTATGCGTTATGCGTTATGCGTTATGCGTTATGCGTTATGCGTTATGCGTTATGCGTTATGCGTTATGCGTTATGAGTAATGCGTGATCCGTTATGCGTTATGCGATATGCGTTATGCGTTATGCGTTATACGTTAAGCGTTATGCGTTATGCGTTATGCTTTGTGCGTTATGCGTTATGCGTTATGAGTAATGCGTGATCCGTCATGCGTTATGCGTTATGCTATATGCGTTATGCCTTATGCCTTATGCGTTATACGTAATGCGTTATGCGTTATGAGTAATGCTTGATCCGATATGCGTTATGCGGTATGCGTTATGCGTTATGAGTAATGCTGGATCCGTTATGGGTTATGCGTTATGGATTATGCGTTATGCGTTATGAGTAATGCTGGATCCGTTATGCGTTATGCGTTTTGCGTTATTCGTTATGCGTTGTGCTATATGCGTTATGCGTTATGGATTATGATTTATGCGATATTCGTTATGTGTTATGCGTTATGCGTTATGCGTTATGCGTTATGCGTTATGCGTTATGCGTTATGCGTTATGCGTTATGCGTTATGCGTTATGCGTTATGCGTTATACGTAATGCGTTATGCGTTATGAGTAATGCTTGATCCGATATCCGTTATGCGTTATGCGTTATGCGTTATGCGTTATGCGTTATGCGTTATGCGTTATGCGTTATGACTAATGCGTGATCCGTTATGCGTTATGGGTTATGCGTTATACGTTATGCGTTTTGCGTTATGCGTTATGCGTTATGCGTGATGCGTTATGCGTTATGCGTTATGCGTTATACGTTATGCGTCATGCGTTATGCGTTATGCGTAATGCGTTATGCGTTGTGCGTTATACGTTATGCGTTATACGTAATGCGTTATGCGTTATGAGTAATGCTTGATCCGATATGCGTTATGCGTTATACGTTAAGCGTTATGCGTTATGCGTTATGCTTTGTGCGTTATGCGTTATGCGTTATGAGTAATGCGTGATCCGTCATGCGTTATGCGTTATGCGTTATGCGTTATTCGTTATGCCTTATGCTTTATGCGTTATGCGTTATGGATTATGCGTTATGTGTTATGCGTTATGCGTTGTGCGTTATGCGTTATGCGTTATGCGTTATGCGTGATCCGTCATGCGTTATGCGTTATGCCTTATGCCTTATGCGTTATGCGTTATGCGTTATGCGTTATGCGTTATGCGTTATGCGTTATGCCTTATGCTTTATGCGTTATGCGTTATGCATTATGCGTTATGCGTTATGCGTTATGCGTTATGCGTTATGCGTTATGCGTTATGCGTTATGCGTGATCCGTCATGCGTTATGCGTTATGCCTTATGCCTTATGCGTTATGCGTTATGCGTTATGCGTTATGCGTTATGCGTTATGCGTTATGCGTTATGCGTTATGGGTTATGCGTTTTGCGTTATTCGTTATGCGTTGTGCTTTATGCGTTATGCGTTATGGATTATGCGTTATGCGTTATGAGTAATGCTGGATCCGTTATGCGTTATGCGTTTTGCGTTATTCGTTATGCGTTGTGCTTTATGCGTTATGCGTTATGGATTATGCGTTATGCGATATTCGTTACGTGTTATGCGTTATGCGTTATGCGTTATGCGTCATGCGTTATGAGTAATCCGTGATCCGTTATGCGTTATGCGTTTTGAGTAATGCGTGATCCGTTATGCGTTATGCGGTATGCGTTATGCGTTATGAGTAATGCTGGATCCGTTATGTGTTATGCGTTATGGATTATGCGTTATGCGTTATGAGTAATGCTGGATCCGATATGCGTTATGCGTTTTGCGTTATTCGTTACGCCTTGTGCTTTGTGCGTTATGCGTTATGGATTATGCGTTATGCGTTATGCGTTATGCGTTATGCGTTATGCGTTATGCGTTATGCGTTATGCGTTATGCGTTATGCGTTATGCGTTATGCTTTGTGCGTTATGCGTTATGCTTTGTGCTTTGTGCGTTATGCGTTATGAGTAATGCGTTATGCGTTATGCGTTATGCGTTATGCGTTATGCGTTATGCGTTTTGCGTTATTCGTTATGCGTTGTGCTTTATGCGTTATGCGTTATGGATTATGCGTTATGCGTTATGCGTTATGAGTAATGCTGGATCCGTTATGCGTTATGCGTTTTGCGTTATTCGTTATGCGTTGTGCTTTATGCGTTATGCGTTATATATTATGCGTTATGTGTTATGCGTTATGCGTTGTGCGTTATGCGTTATGCGTTATGCGTTATGCGTGATCCGTCATGCGTTATGCGTTATGCCTTATGCCTTATGCGTTATGCGTTATGCGTTATGCGTTATGCGTTATGCGTTATGCGTTATGCGTTATGCGTTATGCGTTATGCCTTATGCTTTATGCGTTATGCGTTATGGATTATGCGTTATGCGTTATGCGTTATGCGTTATGCGTTATGCGTTATGCGTTATGCGTTATGCGTTATGCGTGATCCGTCATGCGTTATGCGTTATGCCTTATGCCTTATGCGTTATGCGTTATGCGTTATGCGTTATGCGTTATGCGTTATGCGTTATGCGTTATGCGTTATGCGTTATGCGTTATGCGTTATGCGTTATGCGTTATGCGTTATGGGTTATGCGTTTTGCGTTATTCGTTATGCGTTGTGCTTTATGCGTTATGCGTTATGGATTATGCGTTATGCGTTATGAGTAATGCTGGATCCGTTATGCGTTATGCGTTTTGCGTTATTCGTTATGCGTTGTGCTTTATGCGTTATGCGTTATGGATTATGCGTTATGCGATATTCGTTACGTGTTATGCGTTATGCGTTATGCGTTATGCGTCATGCGTTATGAGTAATGCTGGATCCGTTATGCGTTATGCGTTTTGAGTAATGCGTGATCCGTTATGCGTTATGCGGTATGCGTTATGCGTTATGAGTAATGCTGGATCCGTTATGTGTTATGCGTTATGGATTATGCGTTATGCGTTATGAGTAATGCTGGATCCGATATGCGTTATGCGTTTTGCGTTATTCGTTATGCCTTGTGCTTTATGCGTTATGCGTTATGCATTATGCGTTATGCGTTATGCGTTATGCGTTATGCGTTATGCGTTATGCGTTATGCGTTATGCGTTATGCGTTATGCGTTATGCGTTATGCGTTATGCTTTGTGCGTTATGCGTTATGAGTAATGCGTGATCCGTCATGCGTTATGCGTTATGCCTTATGCCTTATGCGTTATGCGTTATGCGTTATGCGTTATGCGTTATGCGTTATGCGTTATGCGTTATGCGTTATGCGTTATGCGTTATGCGTTATGCGTTATGCGTTATGCGTTATGCGTTATGCGTTATGCGTTATGCGTTATGCGTTATGCGTTATGGGTTATGCGTTTTGCGTTATTCGTTATGCGTTGTGCTTTATGCGTTATGCGTTATGGATTATGCGTTATGCGTTATGCGTTATGAGTAATGCTGGATCCGTTATGCGTTATGCGTTTTGCGTTATTCGTTATGCGTTGTGCTTTATGCGTTATGCGTTATGGATTATGCGTTATGCGATATTCGTTACGTGTTATGCGTTATGCGTTATGCGTTATGCGTCATGCGTTATGAGTAATGCATGATCATTTATGCGTTATGCGTTTTGAGTAATGCGTGATCCGTTATGCGTTATGCGTTATGCGTTATGCGTTATGCGTTATGCGTTATGCGTTATGCGTTATGCGTTATGCGTTTTGCTTTATGCGTTATGCGTTATGCGTTATGCGTTATGCGTTATGCGGTATGCATTATGCATTATGCGGTATTCGTTATGCGTTGTGCATTATGCGTTATGCGTTATGCGTTATGCGTTATGCGTTATGCGTTATGCGTTATGCGTTATGCGTTATGCGTTATGCGTTATGCGTTATGCGTTTTGCGTTATTCGTTATGCGTTGTGCTTTATGCGTTATGCGTTATGGATTATGCGTTATGCGTTCTGCGTTATGAGTAATGCTGGATCCGTTATGCGTTATGCGTTTTGGGTTATTCGTTATGCGTTGTGCTTTATGCGTTATGCGTTATGGATTATGCGTTATGCGATATTCGTTACGTGTTATGCGTTATGCGTTATGCGTTATGCGTTATGCGTTATGCGTTATGCGTTATGCGTTATGCGTTATGCGTTATGCGTTATGCGTTATGCGTTATGCGTTATGCGTTATGCGTGATCCGTCATGCGTTATGCGTTATGCCTTATGCCTTATGCGTTATGCGTTATGCGTTATGCGTTATGCGTTATGCGTTATGCGTTATGCGTTATGCGTTATGCGTTATGCGTTATGCGTTATGCGTTATGCGTTATGGGTTATGCGTTTTGCGTTATTCGTTATGCGTTGTGCTTTATGCGTTATGCGTTATGGATTATGCGTTATGCGTTATGAGTAATGCTGGATCCGTTATGCGTTATGCGTTTTGCGTTATTCGTTATGCGTTGTGCTTTATGCGTTATGCGTTATGGATTATGCGTTATGCGATATTCGTTACGTGTTATGCGTTATGCGTTATGCGTTATGCGTCATGCGTTATGAGTAATGCGTGATCCGTTATGCGTTATGCGTTTTGAGTAATGCGTGATCCGTTATGCGTTATGCGGTATGCGTTATGCGTTATGAGTAATGCTGGATCCGTTATGTGTTATGCGTTATGGATTATGCGTTATGCGTTATGAGTAATGCTGGATCCGATATGCGTTATGCGTTTTGCGTTATTCGTTATGCCTTGTGCTTTATGCGTTATGCGTTATGGATTATGCGTTATGCGTTATGCGTTATGCGTTATGCGTTATGCGTTATGCGTTATGCGTTATGCGTTATGCGTTATGCTTTGTGCGTTATGCGTTATGCTTTGTGCGTTATGCGTTATGCGTTATGAGTAATGCGTGATCCGTCATGCGTTATGCGTTATGCCTTATGCCTTATGCGTTATGCGTTATGCGTTATGCGTTATGCGTTATGCGTTATGCGTTATGCGTTATGCGTTATGCGTTATGCGTTATGCGTTATGCGTTATGCGTTATGCGTTATGCGTTATGCGTTATGGGTTATGCGTTTTGCGTTATTCGTTATGCGTTGTGCTTTATGCGTTATGCGTTATGGATTATGCGTTATGCGTTATGCGTTATGAGTAATGCTGGATCCGTTATGCGTTATGCGTTTTGCGTTATTCGTTATGCGTTGTGCTTTATGCGTTATGCGTTATGGATTATGCGTTATGCGATATTCGTTACGTGTTATGCGTTATGCGTTATGCGTTATGCGTTATGCGTTATGCGTCATGCGTTATGAGTAATGCGTGATCCGTTATGCGTTATGCGTGATCCGTTATGCGTGATCCGTTATGCGTTATGCGTTATGCGTTTTGCGTTATGCGTTATGCGTTATGCGTTATGCGTTATGCGTTATGCGTTTTGCTTTATGCGTTATGCGTTATGCGTTATGCGTTATGCGTTATGCGTTATGCGTTATGCATTATACGGTATTCGTTATGCGTTGTGCATTATGCGTTATGCGTTATGCGTTATGCGTTATGCGTTATGCGTTATGCGTTATGCGTTATGCGTTATGCGTTATGCGTTATGCGTTATGCGTTATGCGTTATGCGTTATGCGTTATGCGTTATGCGTTATGCGTTATGCGTTTTGCGTTATTCGTTATGCGTTGTGCTTTATGCGTTATGCGTTATGGATTATGCGTTATGCGTTCTGCGTTATGAGTAATGCTGGATCCGTTATGCGTTATGCGTTTTTGGTTATTCGTTATGCGTTGTGCTTTATGCGTTATGCGTTATGGATTATGCGTTATGCGATATTCGTTACGTGTTATGCGTTATGCGTTATGCGTTATGCGTTATGCGTTATGCGTTATGCGTTATGCGTTATGCGTTATGCTTTATGCGTTATGCGTTATGCGTTATGAGTAATGCGTGATCCGTTATGCGTTATGCGTTATGCGTTTTGCTTTATGCGTTATGCGTTATGTGTTACGTGTTATGCGTTATGCGTTATGCGTAATGCGTTATGCGTTACGCGTTATGCGTCATGCGTTATGCGTTATGAGTAATGCGTGATCCGTTATGCGTTATGCGATTTGCGTTATGCGTTATGCGTTATGCGTTATGCGTTATGCGTTATGCGTTATGCGTTATGCGTTATGCGTTATGCGTTATGCGTTATGCGTTATGCGTTATGCGTTATACGTTAAGCGTTATGCGTTATGCGTTATGCTTTGTGCGTTATGCGTTATGCGTTATGAGTAATGCGTGATCCGTCATGCGTTATGCGTTATGCTATATGCGTTATGCCTTATGCCTTATGCGTTATACGTAATGCGTTATGCGTTATGAGTAATGCTTGATCCGATATGCGTTATGCGGTATGCGTTATGCGTTATGAGTAATGCTGGATCCGTTATGGGTTATGCGTTATGGATTATGCGTTATGCGTTATGAGTAATGCTGGATCCGTTATGCGTTATGCGTTTTGCGTTATTCGTTATGCGTTGTGCTATATGCGTTATGCGTTATGGATTATGATTTATGCGATATTCGTTATGTGTTATGCGTTATGCGTTATGCGTTATGCGTTATGCGTTATGCGTTATGCGTTATGCGTTATGCGTTATGCGTTATGCGTTATGCGTTATGCGTTATACGTAATGCGTTATGCGTTATGAGTAATGCTTGATCCGATATCCGTTATGCGTTATGCGTTATGCGTTATGCGTTATGCGTTATGCGTTATGCGTTATGCGTTATGACTAATGCGTGATCCGTTATGCGTTATGGGTTATGCGTTATACGTTATGCGTTTTGCGTTATGCGTTATGCGTTATGCGTGATGCGTTATGCGTTATGCGTTATGCGTTATACGTTATGCGTCATGCGTTATGCGTTATGCGTAATGCGTTATGCGTTGTGCGTTATACGTTATGCGTTATACGTAATGCGTTATGCGTTATGAGTAATGCTTGATCCGATATGCGTTATGCGTTATACGTTAAGCGTTATGCGTTATGCGTTATGCTTTGTGCGTTATGCGTTATGCGTTATGAGTAATGCGTGATCCGTCATGCGTTATGCGTTATGCGTTTTGCGTTATTCGTTATGCCTTATGCTTTATGCGTTATGCGTTATGGATTATGCGTTATGCGTTATGCGTTATGCGTTGTGCGTTATGCGTTATGCGTTATGAGTTATGCGTGATCCGTCATGCGTTATGCGTTATGCCTTATGCCTTATGCGTTATGCGTTATGCGTTATGCGTTATGCGTTATGCGTTATGCGTTATGCGTTATGCTTTATGCGTTATGCGTTATGGATTATGCGTTATGCGTTATGCGTTATGCGTTATGCGTTATGCGTTATGCGTTATGCGTTATGCGTGATCCGTCATGCGTTATGCGTTATGCCTTATGCCTTATGCGTTATGCGTTATGCGTTATGCGTTATGCGTTATGCGTTATGCGTTATGCGTTATGCGTTATGGGTTATGCGTTTTGCGTTATTCGTTATGCGTTGTGCTTTATGCGTTATGCGTTATGGATTATGCGTTATGCGTTATGAGTAATGCTGGATCCGTTATGCGTTATGCGTTTTGCGTTATTCGTTATGCGTTGTGCTTTATGCGTTATGCGTTATGGATTATGCGTTATGCGATATTCGTTACGTGTTATGCGTTATGCGTTATGCGTTATGCGTCATGCGTTATGAGTAATCCGTGATCCGTTATGCGTTATGCGTTATGAGTAATGCGTGATCCGTTATGCGTTATGCGGTATGCGTTATGCGTTATGAGTAATGCTGGATCCGTTATGTGTTATGCGTTATGGATTATGCGTTATGCGTTATGAGTAATGCTGGATCCGATATGCGTTATGCGTTTTGCGTTATTCGTTACGCCTTGTGCTTTGTGCGTTATGCGTTATGGATTATGCGTTATGCGTTATGCGTTATGCGTTATGCGTTATGCGTTATGCGTTATGCGTTATGCGTTATGCGTTATGCGTTATGCGTTATGCTTTGTGCGTTATGCGTTATGCTTTGTGCTTTGTGCGTTATGCGTTATGAGTAATGCGTTATGCGTTATGCGTTATGCGTTATGCGTTATGGGTTATGCGTTTTGCGTTATTCGTTATGCGTTGTGCTTTATGCGTTATGCGTTATGGATTATGCGTTATGCGATATTCGTTACGTGTTATGCGTTATGCGTTATGCGTTATGCGTCATGCGTTATGAGTAATGCGTGATCCGTTATGCGTTATGCGTTTTGAGTAATGCGTGATCCGTTATGCGTTATGCGGTATGCGTTATGCGTTATGAGTAATGCTGGATCCGTTATGTGTTATGCGTTATGGATTATGCGTTATGCGTTATGAGTAATGCTGGATCCGATATGCGTTATGCGTTTTGCGTTATTCGTTATGCCTTGTGCTTTATGCGTTATGCGTTATGCATTATGCGTTATGCGTTATGCGTTATGCGTTATGCGTTATGCGTTATGCATTATGCGTTATGCGTTATGCGTTATGCTTTGTGCGTTATGCGTTATGCTTTGTGCGTTATGCGTTATGAGTAATGCGTGATCCGTCATGCGTTATGCGTTATGCCTTATGCCTTATGCGTTATGCGTTATGCGTTATGCGTTATGCGTTATGCGTTATGCGTTATGCGTTATGCGTTATGCGTTATGCGTTATGCGTTATGCGTTATGCGTTATGCGTTATGCGTTATGCGTTATGCGTTATGCGTTATGCGTTATGCGTTATGGGTTATGCGTTTTGCGTTATTCGTTATGCGTTGTGCTTTATGCGTTATGCGTTATGGATTATGCGTTATGCGTTATGCGTTATGAGTAATGCTGGATCCGTTATGCGTTATGCGTTTTGCGTTATTCGTTATGCGTTGTGCTTTATGCGTTATGCGTTATGGATTATGCGTTATGCGATATTCGTTACGTGTTATGCGTTATGCGTTATGCGTTATGCGTCATGCGTTATGAGTAATGCATGATCATTTATGCGTTATGCGTTTTGAGTAATGCGTGATCCGTTATGCGTTATGCGTTATGCGTTTTGCGTTATGCGTTATGCGTTATGCGTTATGCGTTATGCGTTATGCGTTTTGCTTTATGCGTTATGCGTTATGCGTTATGCGTTATGCGTTATGCGTTATGCATTATGCATTATGCGGTATTCGTTATGCGTTGTGCATTATGCGTTATGCGTTATGCGTTATGCGTTATGCGTTATGCGTTATGCGTTATGCGTTATGCGTTATGCGTTATGCGTTATGCGTTATGCGTTTTGCGTTATTCGTTATGCGTTGTGCTTTATGCGTTATGCGTTATGGATTATGCGTTATGCGTTCTGCGTTATGAGTAATGCTGGATCCGTTATGCGTTATGCGTTTTTGGTTATTCGTTATGCGTTGTGCTTTATGCGTTATGCGTTATGGATTATGCGTTATGCGATATTCGTTACGTGTTATGCGTTATGCGTTATGCGTTATGCGTTATGCGTTATGCGTTATGCGTTATGCGTTATGCGTTATGCGTTATGCGTTATGCGTTATGCGTTATGCGTTATGCGTTATGCGTGATCCGTCATGCGTTATGCGTTATGCCTTATGCCTTATGCGTTATGCGTTATGCGTTATGCGTTATGCGTTATGCGTTATGCGTTATGCGTTATGCGTTATGCGTTATGCGTTATGCGTTATGCGTTATGCGTTATGGGTTATGCGTTTTGCGTTATTCGTTATGCGTTGTGCTTTATGCGTTATGCGTTATGGATTATGCGTTATGCGTTATGAGTAATGCTGGATCCGTTATGCGTTATGCGTTTTGCGTTATTCGTTATGCGTTGTGCTTTATGCGTTATGCGTTATGGATTATGCGTTATGCGTTATTCGTTACGTGTTATGCGTTATGCGTTATGCGTTATGCGTCATGCGTTATGAGTAATGCGTGATCCGTTATGCGTTATGCGTTATGAGTAATGCGTGATCCGTTATGCGTTATGCGGTATGCGTTATGCGTTATGAGTAATGCTGGATCCGTTATGTGTTATGCGTTATGGATTATGCGTTATGCGTTATGAGTAATGCTGGATCCGATATGCGTTATGCGTTTTGCGTTATTCGTTATGCCTTGTGCTTTATGCGTTATGCGTTATGGATTATGCGTTATGCGTTATGCGTTATGCGTTATGCGTTATGCGTTATGCGTTATGCGTTATGCGTTATGCGTTATGCGTTATGCTTTGTGCGTTATGCGTTATGCTTTGTGCGTTATGCGTTATGCGTTATGAGTAATGCGTGATCCGTCATGCGTTATGCGTTATGCCTTATGCGTTATGCGTTATGCGTTATGCGTTATGCGTTATGCGTTATGCGTTATGCGTTATGCGTTATGCGTTATGCGTTATGCGTTATGCGTTATGCGTTATGCGTTATGCGTTATGCGTTATGCGTTATGGGTTATGCGTTTTGCGTTATTCGTTATGCGTTGTGCTTTATGCGTTATGCGTTATGGATTATGCGTTATGCGTTATGCGTTATGAGTAATGCTGGATCCGTTATGCGTTATGCGTTTTGCGTTATTCGTTATGCGTTGTGCTTTATGCGTTATGCGTTATGGATTATGCGTTATGCGATATTCGTTACGTGTTATGCGTTATGCGTTATGCGTTATGCTTTGTGCGTTATGCGTTATGCGTTATGAGTAATGCGTGATCCGTTATGCGTTATGCGTGATCCGTTATGCGTGATCCGTTATGCGTTATGCGTTATGCGTTTTGCGTTATGCGTTATGCGTTATGCGTTATGCGTTATGCGTTATGCGTTTTGCTTTATGCGTTATGCGTTATGCGTTATGCGTTATGCGTTATGCGGTATGCATTATGCATTATACGGTATTCGTTATGCGTTGTGCATTATGCGTTATGCGTTATGCGTTATGCGTTATGCGTTATGCGTTATGCGTTATGCGTTATGCGTTATGCGTTATGCGTTATGCGTTATGCGTTATGCGTTATGCGTTATGCGTTATGCGTTATGCGTTATGCGTTATGCGTTATGCGTTTTGCGTTATTCGTTATGCGTTGTGCTTTATGCGTTATGCGTTATGGATTATGCGTTATGCGTTCTGCGTTATGAGTAATGCTGGATCCGTTATGCGTTATGCGTTTTTGGTTATTCGTTATGCGTTGTGCTTTATGCGTTATGCGTTATGGATTATGCGTTATGCGATATTCGTTACGTGTTATGCGTTATGCGTTATGCGTTATGCGTTATGCGTTATGCGTTATGCGTTATGCGTTATGCGTTATGCTTTATGCGTTATGCGTTATGCGTTATGAGTAATGCGTGATCCGTTATGCGTTATGCGTTATGCGTTTTGCTTTATGCGTTATGCGTTATGTGTTACGTGTTATGCGTTATGCGTTATGCGTAATGCGTTATGCGTTACGCGTTATGCGTCATGCGTTATGCGTTATGAGTAATGCGTGATCCGTTATGCGTTATGCGATTTGCGTTATGCGTTATGCGTTATGCGTTATGCGTTATGCGTTATGCGTTATGCGTTATGCGTTATGCGTTATGCGTTATGCGTTATGCGTTATGCGTTATGCGTTATACGTTAAGCGTTATGCGTTATGCGTTATGCTTTGTGCGTTATGCGTTATGCGTTATGAGTAATGCGTGATCCGTCATGCGTTATGCGTTATGCTATATGCGTTATGCCTTATGCCTTATGCGTTATACGTAATGCGTTATGCGTTATGAGTAATGCTTGATCCGATATGCGTTATGCGGTATGCGTAATGCGTTATGAGTAATGCTGGATCCGTTATGGGTTATGCGTTATGGATTATGCGTTATGCGTTATGAGTAATGCTGGATCCGTTATGCGTTATGCGTTTTGCGTTATTCGTTATGCGTTGTGCTTTATGCGTTATGCGTTATGGATTATGATTTATGCGATATTCGTTATGTGTTATGCGTTATGCGTTATGCGTTATGCGTTATGCGTTATGCGTTATGCGTTATGCGTTATGCGTTATGCGTTATGCGTTATGCGTTATGCGTTATACGTAATGCGTTATGCGTTATGAGTAATGCTTGATCCGATATCCGTTATGCGTTATGCGTTATGCGTTATGCGTTATGCGTTATGCGTTATGCGTTATGCGTTATGACTAATGCGTGATCCGTTATGCGTTATGGGTTATGCGTTATACGTTATGCGTTTTGCGTTATGCGTTATGCGTTATGCGTGATGCGTTATGCGTTATGCGTTATGCGTTATACGTTATGCGTCATGCGTTATGCGTTATGCGTAATGCGTTATGCGTTGTGCGTTATACGTTATGCGTTATACGTAATGCGTTATGCGTTATGAGTAATGCTTGATCCGATATGCGTTATGCGTTATGCGTTAAGCGTTATGCGTTATGCGTTATGCTTTGTGCGTTATGCGTTATGCGTTATGAGTAATGCGTGATCCGTCATGCGTTATGCGTTATGCGTTTTGCGTTATTCGTTATGCCTTATGCTTTATGCGTTATGCGTTATGGATTATGCGTTATGTGTTATGCGTTATGCGTTGTGCGTTATGCGTTATGCGTTATGCGTTATGCGTGATCCGTCATGCGTTATGCGTTATGCCTTATGCCTTATGCGTTATGCGTTATGCGTTATGCGTTATGCGTTATGCGTTATGCGTTATGCCTTATGCTTTATGCGTTATGCGTTATGGATTATGCGTTATGCGTTATGCGTTATGCGTTATGCGTTATGCGTTATGCGTTATGCGTTATGCGTGATCCGTCATGCGTTATGCGTTATGCCTTATGCCTTATGCGTTATGCGTTATGCGTTATGCGTTATGCGTTATGCGTTATGCGTTATGCGTTATGCGTTATGGGTTATGCGTTTTGCGTTATTCGTTATGCGTTGTGCTTTATGCGTTATGCGTTATGGATTATGCGTTATGCGTTATGAGTAATGCTGGATCCGTTATGCGTTATGCGTTTTGCGTTATTCGTTATGCGTTGTGCTTTATGCGTTATGCGTTATGGATTATGCGTTATGCGATATTCGTTACGTGTTATGCGTTATGCGTTATGCGTTATGCGTCATGCGTTATGAGTAATCCGTGATCCGTTATGCGTTATGCGTTTTGAGTAATGCGTGATCCGTTATGCGTTATGCGTTATGCGTTATGCGTTATGAGTAATGCTGGATCCGTTATGTGTTATGCGTTATGGATTATGCGTTATGCGTTATGAGTAATGCTGGATCCGATATGCGTTATGCGTTTTGCGTTATTCGTTACGCCTTGTGCTTTGTGCGTTATGCGTTATGGATTATGCGTTATGCGTTATGCGTTATGCGTTATGCGTTATGCGTTATGCGTTATGCGTTATGCGTTATGCGTTATGCGTTATGCGTTATGCGTTATGCGTTATGCGTTATGCTTTGTGCTTTGTGCGTTATGCGTTATGAGTAATGCGTTATGCGTTATGCGTTATGCGTTATGCGTTATGGGTTATGCGTTTTGCGTTATTCGTTATGCGTTGTGCTTTATGCGTTATGCGTTATGGATTATGCGTTATGCGTTATGCGTTATGAGTAATGCTGGATCCGTTATGCGTTATGCGTTTTGCGTTATTCGTTATGCGTTGTGCTTTATGCGTTATGCGTTATATATTATGCGTTATGTGTTATGCGTTATGCGTTGTGCGTTATGCGTTATGCGTTATGCGTTATGCGTGATCCGTCATGCGTTATGCGTTATGCCTTATGCCTTATGCGTTATGCGTTATGCGTTATGCGTTATGCGTTATGCGTTATGCGTTATGCGTTATGCGTTATGCGTTATGCCTTATGCTTTATGCGTTATGCGTTATGGATTATGCGTTATGCGTTATGCGTTATGCGTTATGCGTTATGCGTTATGCGTTATGCGTTATGCGTTATGCGTTATGCGTGATCCGTCATGCGTTATGCGTTATGCCTTATGCCTTATGCGTTATGCGTTATGCGTTATGCGTTATGCGTTATGCGTTATGCGTTATGCGTTATGCGTTATGCGTTATGCGTTATGCGTTATGCGTTATGCGTTATGCGTTATGGGTTATGCGTTTTGCGTTATTCGTTATGCGTTGTGCTTTATGCGTTATGCGTTATGGATTATGCGTTATGCGTTATGAGTAATGCTGGATCCGTTATGCGTTATGCGTTTTGCGTTATTCGTTATGCGTTGTGCTTTATGCGTTATGCGTTATGGATTATGCGTTATGCGATATTCGTTACGTGTTATGCGTTATGCGTTATGCGTTATGCGTCATGCGTTATGAGTAATGCGTGATCCGTTATGCGTTATGCGTTTTGAGTAATGCTTGATCCGTTATGCGTTATGCGGTATGCGTTATGCGTTATGAGTAATGCTGGATCCGTTATGTGTTATGCGTTATGGATTATGCGTTATGCGTTATGAGTAATGCTGGATCCGATATGCGTTATGCGTTTTGCGTTATTCGTTATGCCTTGTGCTTTATGCGTTATGCGTTATGCGTTATGCGTTATGCGTTATGCGTTATGCGTTATGCGTTATGCGTTATGCGTTATGCGTTATGCGTTATGCGTTATGCTTTGTGCGTTATGCGTTATGCTTTGTGCGTTATGCGTTATGAGTAATGCGTGATCCGTCATGCGTTATGCGTTATGCCTTATGCCTTATGCGTTATGCGTTATGCGTTATGCGTTATGCGTTATGCGTTATGCGTTATGCGTTATGCGTTATGCGTTATGCGTTATGCGTTATGCGTTATGCGTTATGCGTTATGCGTTATGCGTTATGCGTTATGCGTTATGCGTTATGGGTTATGCGTTTTGCGTTATTCGTTATGCGTTGTGCTTTATGCGTTATGCGTTATGGATTATGCGTTATGCGTTATGCGTTATGAGTAATGCTGGATCCGTTATGCGTTATGCGTTTTGCGTTATTCGTTATGCGTTGTGCTTTATGCGTTATGCGTTATGGATTATGCGTTATGCGATATTCGTTACGTGTTATGCGTTATGCGTTATGCGTTATGCGTCATGCGTTATGAGTAATGCATGATCATTTATGCGTTATGCGTTTTGAGTAATGCGTGATCCGTTATGCGTTATGCGTTATGCGTTTTGCGTTATGCGTTATGCGTTATGCGTTATGCGTTATGCGTTATGCGTTATGCGTTTTGCTTTATGCGTTATGCGTTATGCGTTATGCGTTATGCGTTATGCGGTATGCATTATGCATTATGCGGTATTCGTTATGCGTTGTGCATTATGCGTTATGCGTTATGCGTTATGCGTTATGCGTTATGCGTTATGCGTTATGCGTTATGCGTTATGCGTTATGCGTTATGCGTTATGCGTTTTGCGTTATTCGTTATGCGTTGTGCTTTATGCGTTATGCGTTATGGATTATGCGTTATGCGTTCTGCGTTATGAGTAATGCTGGATCCGTTATGCGTTATGCGTTTTTGGTTATTCGTTATGCGTTGTGCTTTATGCGTTATGCGTTATGGATTATGCGTTATGCGATATTCGTTACGTGTTATGCGTTATGCGTTATGCGTTATGCGTTATGCGTTATGCGTTATGCGTTATGCGTTATGCGTTATGCGTTATGCGTTATGCGTTATGCGTTATGCGTTATGCGTTATGCGTGATCCGTCATGCGTTATGCGTTATGCCTTATGCCTTATGCGTTATGCGTTATGCGTTATGCGTTATGCGTTATGCGTTATGCGTTATGCGTTATGCGTTATGCGTTATGCGTTATGCGTTATGCGTTATGCGTTATTTGTTATGCGTTTTGCGTTATTCGTTATGCGTTGTGCTTTATGCGTTATGCGTTATGGATTATGCGTTATGCGTTATGAGTAATGCTGGATCCGTTATGCGTTATGCGTTTTGCGTTATTCGTTATGCGTTGTGCTTTATGCGTTATGCGTTATGGATTATGCGTTATGCGATATTCGTTACGTGTTATGCGTTATGCGTTATGCGTTATGCGTCATGCGTTATGAGTAATGCGTGATCCGTTATGCGTTATGCGTTTTGAGTAATGCGTGATCCGTTATGCGTTATGCGGTATGCGTTATGCGTTATGAGTAATGCTGGATCCGTTATGTGTTATGCGTTATGGATTATGCGTTATGCGTTATGAGTAATGCTGGATCCGATATGCGTTATGCGTTTTGCGTTATTCGTTATGCCTTGTGCTTTATGCGTTATGCGTTATGGATTATGCGTTATGCGTTATGCGTTATGCGTTATGCGTTATGCGTTATGCGTTATGCGTTATGCGTTATGCGTTATGCGTTATGCTTTGTGCGTTATGCGTTATGCTTTGTGCGTTATGCGTTATGCGTTATGAGTAATGCGTGATCCGTCATGCGTTATGCGTTATGCCTTATGCCTTATGCGTTATGCGTTATGCGTTATGCGTTATGCGTTATGCGTTATGCGTTATGCGTTATGCGTTATGCGTTATGCGTTATGCGTTATGCGTTATGCGTTATGCGTTATGCGTTATGCGTTATGGGTTATGCGTTTTGCGTTATTCGTTATGCGTTGTGCTTTATGCGTTATGCGTTATGGATTATGCGTTATGCGTTATGCGTTATGAGTAATGCTGGATCCGTTATGCGTTATGCGTTTTGCGTTATTCGTTATGCGTTGTGCTTTATGCGTTATGCGTTATGGATTATGCGTTATGCGATATTCGTTACGTGTTATGCGTTATGCGTTATGCGTTATGCGTTATGCGTTATGCGTCATGCGTTATGAGTAATGCGTGATCCGTTATGCGTTATGCGTGATCCGTTATGCGTGATCCGTTATGCGTTATGCGTTATGCGTTTTGCGTTATGCGTTATGCGTTATGCGTTATGCGTTATGCGTTATGCGTTTTGCTTTATGCGTTATGCGTTATGCGTTATGCGTTATGCGTTATGCGGTATGCATTATGCATTATACGGTATTCGTTATGCGTTGTGCATTATGCGTTATGCGTTATGCGTTATGCGTTATGCGTTATGCGTTATGCGTTATGCGTTATGCGTTATGCGTTATGCGTTATGCGTTATGCGTTATGCGTTATGCGTTATGCGTTATGCGTTATGCGTTATGCGTTATGCGTTTTGCGTTATTCGTTATGCGTTGTGCTTTATGCGTTATGCGTTATGGATTATGCGTTATGCGTTCTGCGTTATGAGTAATGCTGGATCCGTTATGCGTTATGCGTTTTTGGTTATTCGTTATGCGTTGTGCTTTATGCGTTATGCGTTATGGATTATGCGTTATGCGATATTCGTTACGTGTTATGCGTTATGCGTTATGCGTTATGCGTTATGCGTTATGCGTTATGCGTTATGCGTTATGCTTTATGCGTTATGCGTTATGCGTTATGAGTAATGCGTGATCCGTTATGCGTTATGCGTTATGCGTTTTGCTTTATGCGTTATGCGTTATGCGTTATGCGTTATGCGTTATGCGTTATGCGTTATGCGGTATGCATTATGCATTATGCGGTATTCGTTATGCGTTGTGCATTATGCGTTATGCGTTATGCGTTATGCGTTATGCGTCATGCGTTATGAGTAATGCGTGATCCGTTATGCGTTATGCGTTTTGAGTAATGCGTGATCCGTTATGCGTTATGCGGTATGCGTTATGCGTTATGAGTAATGCTGGATCCGTTATGTGTTATGCGTTATGGATTATGCGTTATGCGTTATGAGTAATGCTGGATCCGATATGCGTTATGCGTTTTGCGTTATTCGTTATGCCTTGTGCTTTATGCGTTATGCGTTATGGATTATGCGTTATGCGTTATGCGTTATGCGTTATGCGTTATGCGTTATGCGTTATGCGTTATGCGTTATGCGTTATGCTTTATGCGTTAGGCGTTATGCTTTATGCGTTATGAGTAATGCGTGATCCGTCATGCGTTATGCGTTATGCTATATGCGTTATGCCTTATGCTTTATGCGTTAGGCGTTATGCTTTATGCGTTATGAGTTATGCTACATGCGTTATGCCTTATGCCTTATGCGTTAGGCGTTATGCGTTATTCGTTATGCGTTATGCGTTGTGCGTTATGCGTTATGCGTTATGCGTTATGCGTTATGCGTTATGCGTTATGCGTTATGCATTATGCTTTGTGCGTTATGCGTTATGCGTTATGAGTAATGCGTGATCCGTCATGCGTTATGCGTTATGCTATATGCGTTATGCCTTATGCTTTATGCGTTAGGCGTTATGCTTTATGCGTTATGAGTTATGCTATATGCGTTATGCCTTATGCCTTATGCGTTAGGCGTTATGCGTTATTCGTTATGCGTTATGCGTTGTGCGTTATGCGTTATGTGTTATGCGTTATGCGTTATGCGTTATGCGTTATGCGTTATGCATTATGCTTTGTGCGTTATGCGTTATGCGTTATGAGTAATGCGTGATCCGTCATGCGGTATGCGTTATGCTATATGCGTTATGCCTTATGCCTTATGCGTTAGGCGTTATGCGTTATGCGTTATGCGTTATGCGATATGCGTTATGCGTTATGCGTTATGCGTTATGCGTTATGCGTTATGCGTTATGCGTTATGCGTTATGCGTTATGCGTTATGCGTTATGCGTTATGCGTTATGCTTTGTGCGTTATGCGTTATGAGTAATGCGTGATCCGCCATGCGTTATGCGTTGTGCTATATGCGTTATGCCTTATGCCTTATGCGTTAGGCGTTATGCGCTATGCGTTATGCGTTATGCGATATGCGTTATGCGTTATGCGTTATGCGTTATGCGTTATGCGTTATGCGTTATGCGTTATGCGTTATGCGTTATGCGTTATGCGTTATGCTTTGTGCGTTATGCGTTATGAGTAATGCGTGATCCGTCATGCGTTATGCGTTATGCTATATGCGTTATGCCTTATGCCTTATGCGTTAGGCGTTATGCGTTATGCGTTATGAGTTCTGCTATATGCGTTATGCCTTATGCCTTATGCGTTAGGCGTTATGCGTTATGCGTTATGCGTTATGCGTTATGCGTTATGCGTTATGCGTTATGCGTTATGCGTTATGCGTTATGCGTTATGCGTTATGCGATATGCGTTGTGCGTTATGCGTTATGCGTTATGCGTTATGCGTTATGCGTTATCCGTTATGCGTTATACGTTAAGCGTTATGCGTTATGCGTTATGCTTTGTGCGTTATGCGTTATGCGTTATGAGTAATGCGTGATCCGTCATGCGTTATGCGTTATGCGTTATGCGTTATGCGTTATGCGTTATGCGTTATGCGTTATGCGTTATGCGTTATACGTAATGCGTTATGCGTTATGAGTAATGCTTGATCCGATATCCGTTATGCGTTATGCGTTATGCGTTATGCGTTATGCGTTATGCGTTATGACTAATGCGTGATCCGTTATGCGTTATGGGTTATGCGTTATACGTTATGCGTTTTGCGTTATGCGTTATGCTTTATGCGTTGTGCGTTATACGTTATGCGTTATACGTAATGCGTTATGCGTTATGAGTAATGCTTGATCCGATATGCGTTATGCGTTATACGTTAAGCGTTATGCGTTATGCGTTATGCGTTATGCGTTATGCGTTATGCGTTATGCGTTATGCGTTATGCGTTATGCGTTATGCTTTGTGCGTTATGCGTTATGCGTTATGCGTTATGCGTTATGCGTTATGCGTTATGCGTTATGCGTTATGCGTTATGCGTTATGCGTTATGCGTTATGCGTTATGCGTTATGCGTTATGAGTAATGCGTGATCCGTCATGCGTTATGCGTTATGCGTTATGAGTAATGCTGGATCCGTTATGCGTTATGCGTTTTGCGTTATTCGTTATGCGTTGTGCTTTCTGCGTTATGCGTTATGGATTATGCGTTATGCGATATTCGTTACGTGTTATGCGTTATGCGTTATGCTGGATCCGTTATGCGTTATGCGTTTTGCGTTATTCGTTATGCGTTGTGCTTTATGCGTTATGCGATATTCGTTACGTGTTATGCGTTATGCGTTATGCGTTATGCGTTATGCGTTACGCGTTATGCGTCATGCGTTATGCGTTATGAGTAATGCGTGATCCGTTATGCGTTATGCGATTTGCGTTATGCGTGATCCGTTATGCGTTATGCGTTATGCGTTTTGCGTTATGCGTTATGCGTTATGCGTTATGAGTTATGCGTTTTGCGTTATTCGTTATGCGTTGTGCTTTATGCGTTATGCGTTATGGATTATGATTTATGCGATATTCGTTATGTGTTATGCGTTATGCGTTATGCGTTATGCGTTATGCGTTATGCGTTATGCGTTATACGTAATGCGTTATGCGTTATGAGTAATGCTTGATCCGATATCCGTTATGCGTTATGCGTTATGCGTTATGCGTTATGACTAATGCGTGATCCGTTATGCGTTATGGGTTATGCGTTATACGTTATGCGTTTTGCGTTATGCGTTATGCGTTATGCGTGATGCGTTATGCGTTATGCGTTATGCGTTATACGTTATGCGTCATGCGTTATGCGTTATGCGTAATGCGTTATGCGTTGTGCGTTATACGTTATGCGTTATACGTAATGCGTTATGCGTTATGAGTAATGCTTGATCCGATATGCGTTATGCGTTATACGTTAAGCGTTATGCGTTATGCGTTATGCTTTGTGCGTTATGCGTTATGCGTTATGAGTAATGCGTGATCCGTCATGCGTTATGCGTTATGCGTTATGAGTAATGCTGGATCCGTTATGCGTTATGCGTTTTGCGTTATTCGTTATGCGTTGTGCTTTCTGCGTTATGCGTTATGGATTATGCGTTATGCGATACTCATTACGTGTTATGCGTTATGCGTTATGCGTTATGCGTTATGCGTTATGCGTTATGCGTTATGCGTTATGCGTTATGCGTTATGCGTTATGCGTTATGCGTTATGCGTTATGCGTTATGCGTTATGCTTTGTGCGTTATGCGTTATGAGTAATGCGTGATCCGTCATGCGTTATGCGTTATGCTATATACGTTATGCCTTATGCCTTATGCGTTAGGCGTTATGCGTTATGCGTTATGAGTTATGCTATATGCGTTATGCCTTATGCGTTAGGCGTTATGCGTTATGCGTTATGCGTTATACGTTATGCGTTATGCTGGATCCGTTATGCGTTATGCGTTTTGCGTTATTCGTTATGCGTTGTGCTTTATGCGTTATGCGATATTCGTTACGTGTTATGCGTTATGCGTTATGCGTTATGCGTTATGCGTTACGCGTTATGCGTCATGCGTTATGCGTTATGAGTAATGCGTGATCCGTTATGCGTTATGCGATTTGCGTTATGCGTTATGCGTTATGCGTTATGCGTTATGCGTTATGCGTTATGCGTTATGCGTTATGCGTTATGCGTTATGCGTTATGCGTTATGCGTTATGCGTTATGCGTTATGCGTTATGCGTTATGCGTTATGCGTTATGCGTTATGCGTTATGCGCTATGCGTTATGCATTATGCGTTATGCGTTATGCGTTATGCGTTATGCGTTATGAGTAATGCGTGATCCGTCATGCGTTATGCGTTATGCGTTATGAGTAATGCTGGATCCGTTATGCGTTATGCGTTTTGCGTTATTCGTTATGCGTTGTGCTTTCTGCGTTATGCGTTATGGATTATGCGTTATGCGATATTCATTACGTGTTATGCGTTATGCGTTATGCGTTATGCGTTATGCGTTATGCGTTATGCGTTATGCGTTATGCGTTATGCGTTATGCGTTATGCGTTATGCGTTATGCGTTATGCGTTATGCGTTATGCGTTATGCGTTATGCTTTGTGCGTTATGCGTTATGAGTAATGCGTGATCCGTCATGCGTTATGCGTTATGCTATATACGTTATGCCTTATGCCTTATGCGTTAGGCGTTATGCGTTATGCGTTATGAGTTATGCTATATGCGTTATGCCTTATGCGTTAGGCGTTATGCGTTATGCGTTATGCGTTATACGTTATGCGTTATGCTGGATCCGTTATGCGTTATGCGTTTTGCGTTATTCGTTATGCGTTGTGCTTTATGCGTTATGCGATATTCGTTACGTGTTATGCGTTATGCGTTATGCGTTATGCGTTATGCGTTACGCGTTATGCGTCATGCGTTATGCGTTATGAGTAATGCGTGATCCGTTATGCGTTATGCGATTTGCGTTATGCGTTATGCGTTATGCGTTATGCGTTATGCGTTATGCGTTATGCGTTATGCGTTATGCGTTATGCGTTATGCGTTATGCGTTATGCGTTATGCGTTATGCGTTATGCGTTATGCGTTATGCGTTATGCGTTATGCGTTATGAGTAATGCGTGATCCGTTATGCGTTATGCGATATGCGTTATGCGTTATGCGTTATGCGTTATGAGTAATGCGTGATCCGTTATGCGTTATGCGTTATGCGTTTTGCGTTATGCGTTATGCGTTATGCGTTATGAGTTATGCGTTATGCGTTATGCGTTATGCGTTATGCGTTATGCGTGATGCGTTATGCGTTATGCGTTATGCGTTATGCGTTATGCGTTATGCGTTATCCGTTATGCGTTATACGTTAAGCGTTATGCGTTATGCGTTATGCTTTGTGCGTTATGCGTTATGCGTTATGAGTAATGCGTGATCCGTTATGCGTTATGCGATATGCGTTATGCGTTATGCGTTATGCGTTATGAGTAATGCGTGATCCTTTATGCGTTATGCGTTATGCGTTTTGCGTTATGCGTTATGCGTTATGCGTTATGAGTTATGCGTTATGCGTTATGCGTTATGCGTTATGCGTTATGCGTGATGCGTTATGCGTTATGCGTTACGCGTTATGCGTCATGCGTTATGCGTTATGAGTAATGCGTGATCCGTTATGCGTTATGCGATTTGCGTTATGCGTTATGCGTTATGCGTTATGCGTTATGCGTTATGCGTTATGCGTTATGCGTTATGCGTTATGCGTTATGCGTTATGCGTTATGCGTTATGCGTTATGCGTTATGCGTTATGCGTTATGCGTTATGAGTAATGCGTGATCCGTTATGCGTTATGCGATATGCGTTATGCGTTATGCGTTATGCGTTATGAGTAATGCGTGATCCGTTATGCGTTATGCGTTGTGCGTTTTGCGTTATGCGTTATGCGTTATGCGTTATGAGTTATGCGTTATGCGTTATGCGTTATGCGTTATGCGTTATGCGTGATGCGTTATGCGTTATGCGTTATGCGTTATGCGTTATGCGTTATCCGTTATGCGTTATACGTTAAGCGTTATGCGTTATGCGTTATGCTATATGCGTTATGCCTTATGCCTTATGCGTTATACGTAATGCGTTATGCGTTATGAGTAATGCTTGATCCGATATGCGTTATGCGGTATGCGTAATGCGTTATGAGTAATGCTGGATCCGTTATGTGTTATGCGTTATGGATTATGCGTTATGCGTTATGAGTAATGCTGGATCCGTTATGCGTTATGCGTTATTCGTTATGCGTTGTGCTTTATGCGTTATGCGTTATGGATTATGATTTATGCGATATTCGTTATGTGTTATGCGTTATGCGTTATGCGTTATGCGTTATGCGTTATGCGTTATGCGTTATGCGTTATGCGTTATGCGTTATGCGTTATGCGTTATACGTAATGCGTTATGCGTTATGAGTAATGCTTGATCCGATATCCGTTTTGCGTTATGCGTTATGCGTTATGCGTTATGCGTTATGCGTTATGCGTTATGCGTTATGGGTTATGCGTTATACGTTATGCGTTTTGCGTTATGCGTTATGCGTTATGCGTGATGCGTTATGCGTTATGCGTTATGCGTTATACGTTATGCGTCATGCGTTATGCGTTATGCGTAATGCGTTATGCGTTGTGCGTTATACGTAATGCGTTATACGTAATGCGTTATGCGTTATGAGTAATGCTTGATCCGATATGCGTTATGCGTTATACGTTAAGCGTTATGCGTTATGCGTTATGCTTTGTGCGTTATGCGTTATGCGTTATGAGTAATGCGTGATCCGTCATGCGTTATGCGTTATGCTATATGCGTTATGCCTTATGCCTTATGCGTTATACGTAATGCGTTATGCGTTATGAGTAATGCTTGATCCGATATGCGTTATGCGGTATGCGTTATGCGTTATGAGTAATGCTGGATCCGTTATGTGTAATGCGTTATGGATTATGCGTTATGCGTTATGAGTAATGCTGGATCCGATATCCGTTATGCGTTTTGCGTTATTCGTTATGCCTTATGCTTTATGCGTTATGCGTTATGGATTATGCGTTATGCGTTATGCGTTATGCGTTATGCGTTATGCGTTATGCGTTATGCGTTATGCGTTATGCGTTATGCGTTATGCTTTGTGCGTTATGCGTTATGCGTTATGCGTTATGCGTTATGCGTTATGCGTTATGCGTTATGAGTAATGCGTGATCCGTCATGCGTTATGCGTTATGCGTTATGAGTAATGCTGGATCCGTTATGCGTTATGCGTTATGAGTAATGCGTGATCCGTCATGCGTTATGCGTTATGCGTTATGAGTAATGCTGGATCCGTTATGCGTTATGCGTTTTGCGTTATTCGTTATGCGTTGTGCTTTCTGCGTTATGCGTTATAGATTATGCGTTATGCGATATTCGTTACGTGTTATGCGTTATGCGTTATGCGTTATGCGTTATGCGTTATGCGTTATGCGTTATGCGTTATGCGTTATGCGTTATGAGTTATGCGTTATGCGTTATGCGTTATGCGTTATGCGTTATGCGTTATGCGTTATGCGTTATGCTTTGTGCGTTATGCGTTATGAGTAATGCGTGATCCGTCATGCGTTATGCGTTATGCTATATACGTTATGCCTTATGCCTTATGCGTTAGGCGTTATGCGTTATGCGTTATGAGTTATGCTATATGCGTTATGCCTTATGCGTTAGGCGTTATGCGTTATGCGTTATGAGTTATACGTTATGCGTTATGCTGGATCCGTTATGCGTTATGCGTTTTGCGTTATTCGTTATGCGTTGTGCTTTATGCGTTATGCGATATTCGTTACGTGTTATGCGTTATGCGTTATGCGTTATGCGTTATGCGTTATGCGTTATGCGTTGTGCGTTATGCGTTATGCGTTATGCGTTATGCGTTATGCGTTATGCGTTATGCGTTATGCATTATGCTTTGTGCGTTATGCGTTATGCGTTATGAGTAATGCGTGATCCGTCATGCGTTATGCGTTATGCTATATGCGTTATGCCTTATGCTTTATGCGTTAGGCGTTATGCTTTATGCGTTATGAGTTATGCTATATGCGTTATGCCTTATGCCTTATGCGTTAGGCGTTATGCGTTATTCGTTATGCGTTATGCGTTGTGCGTTATGCGTTATGCGTTATGCGTTATGCGTTATGCGTTATGCGTTATGCGTTATGCGTTATGCATTATGCTTTGTGCGTTATGCGTTATGCGTTATGAGTAATGCGTGATCCGTCATGCGGTATGCGTTATGCTATATGCGTTATGTCTTATGCCTTATGCGTTAGGCGTTATGCGTTATGCGTTATGCGTTATGCGATATGCGTTATGCGTTATGCGTTATGCGTTATGCGTTATGCGTTATGCGTTATGCGTTATGCGTTATGCGTTATGCGTTATGAGTTATGCTACATGCGTTATGCCTTATGCCTTATGCGTTAGGCGTTATGCGTTATTCGTTATGCGTTATGCGTTGTGCGTTATGCCTTATGCGTTAGGCGTTATGCGCTATGCGTTATGCGTTATGCGATATGCGTTATGCGTTATGCGTTATGCGTTATGCGTTATGCGTTATGCGTTATGCGTTATGCGTTATGCGTTATGCGTTATGCGTTATGCGTTATGCTTTGTGCGTTATGCGTTATGAGTAATGCGTGATCCGTCATGCGTTATGCGTTATGCTATATGCGTTATGCCTTATGCCTTATGCGTTAGGCGTTATGCGTTATGCGTTATGAGTTATGCTATATGCGTTATGCCTTATGCCTTATGCGTTAGGCGTTATGCGTTATGCGTTATGCGTTATGCGTTATGCGTTATGCGTTATGCGTTATGCGTTATGCGTTATGCGTTATGCGTTATGCGTTATGCGTTATGCGTTATGCGATATGCGTTGTGCGTTATGCGTTATGCGTTATGCGTTATGCGTTATGCGTTATGCGTTATCCGTTATGCGTTATACGTTAAGCGTTATGCGTTATGCGTTATGCTTTGTGCGTTATGCGTTATGCGTTATGAGTAATGCGTGATCCGTCATGCGTTATGCGTTATGCTATATGCGTTATGCCTTATGCCTTATGCGTTATACGTAATGCGTTATGCGTTATGAGTAATGCTTGATCCGATATGCGTTATGCGGTATGCGTAATGCGTTATGAGTAATGCTGGATCCGTTATGTGTTATGCGTTATGGATTATGCGTTATGCGTTATGAGTAATGCTGGATCCGTTATGCGTTATGCGTTTTGCGTTATTCGTTATGCGTTGTGCTTTATGCGTTATGCGTTATGGATTATGATTTATGCGATATTCGTTATGTGTTATGCGTTATGCGTTATGCGTTATGCGTTATGCGTTACGCGTTATGCGTCATGCGTTATGCGTTATGAGTAATGCGTGATCCGTTATGCGTTATGCGATTTGCGTTATGCGTTATGCGTTATGCGTTATGCGTTATGCGTTATGCGTTATGCGTTATGCGTTATGCGTTATGCGTTATGCGTTATGCGTTATGCGTTATGCGTTATGCGTTATGCGTTATGCGTTATGCGTTATGAGTAATGCGTGATCCGTTATGCGTTATGCGATATGCGTTATGCGTTATGCGTTATGCGTTATGAGTAATGCGTGATCCGTTATGCGTTATGCGTTATGCGTTTTGCGTTATGCGTTATGCGTTATGCGTTATGAGTTATGCGTTATGCGTTATGCGTTATGCGTTATGCGTTATGCGTGATGCGTTATGCGTTATGCGTTATGCGTTATGCGTTATGCGTTATCCGTTATGCGTTATACGTTAAGCGTTATGCGTTATGCGTTATGCTTTGTGCGTTATGCGTTATGCGTTATGAGTAATGCGTGATCCGTTATGCGTTATGCGATATGCGTTATGCGTTATGCGTTATGCGTTATGAGTAATGCGTGATCCTTTATGCGTTATGCGTTATGCGTTTTGCGTTATGCGTTATGCGTTATGCGTTATGAGTTATGCGTTATGCGTTATGCGTTATGCGTTATGCGTTATGCGTTATGCGTTATGCGTTATGCGTTACGCGTTATGCGTCATGCGTTATGCGTTATGAGTAATGCGTGATCCGTTATGCGTTATGCGATTTGCGTTATGCGTTATGCGTTATGCGTTATGCGTTATGCGTTATGCGTTATGCGTTATGCGTTATGCGTTATGCGTTATGCGTTATGCGTTATGCGTTATGCGTTATGCGTTATGCGTTATGCGTTATGCGTTATGAGTAATGCGTGATCCGTTATGCGTTATGCGATATGCGTTATGCGTTATGCGTTATGCGTTATGCGTTATGAGTAATGCGTGATCCGTTATGCGTTATGCGTTATGCGTTTTGCGTTATGCGTTATGCGTTATGCGTTATGAGTTATGCGTTATGCGTTATGCGTTATGCGTTATGCGTTATGCGTGATGCGTTATGCGTTATGCGTTATGCGTTATGCGTTATGCGTTATCCGTTATGCGTTATACGTTAAGCGTTATGCGTTATGCGTTATGCTATATGCGTTATGCCTTATGCCTTATGCGTTATACGTAATGCGTTATGCGTTATGAGTAATGCTTGATCCGATATGCGTTATGCGGTATGCGTAATGCGTTATGAGTAATGCTGGATCCGTTATGTGTTATGCGTTATGGATTATGCGTTATGCGTTATGAGTAATGCTGGATCCGTTATGCGTTATGCGTTTTGCGTTATTCGTTATGCGTTGTGCTTTATGCGTTATGCGTTATGGATTATGATTTATGCGATATTCGTTATGTGTTATGCGTTATGCGTTATGCGTTATGCGTTATGCGTTATGCGTTATGCGTTATGCGTTATGCGTTATGCGTTATGCGTTATGCGTTATGCGTTATACGTAATGCGTTATGCGTTATGAGTAATGCTTGATCCGATATCCGTTATGCGTTATGCGTTATGCGTTATGCGTTATGCGTTATGCGTTATGCGTTATGCGTTATGGGTTATGCGTTATACGTTATGCGTTTTGCGTTATGCGTTATGCGTTATGCGTGATGCGTTATGCGTTATGCGTTATGCGTTATACGTTATGCGTCATGCGTTATGCGTTATGCGTAATGCGTTATGCGTTGTGCGTTATACGTAATGCGTTATACGTAATGCGTTATGCGTTATGAGTAATGCTTGATCCGATATGCGTTATGCGTTATACGTTAAGCGTTATGCGTTATGCGTTATGCTTTGTGCGTTATGTGTTATGCGTTATGAGTAATGCGTGATCCGTCATGCGTTATGCGTTATGCTATATGCGTTATGCCTTATGCCTTATGCGTTATACGTAATGCGTTATGCGTTATGAGTAATGCTTGATCCGATATGCGTTATGCGGTATGCGTTATGCGTTATGAGTAATGCTGGATCCGTTATGTGTAATGCGTTATGGATTATGCGTTATGCGTTATGAGTAATGCTGGATCCGATATGCGTTATGCGTTTTTCGTTATTCGTTATGCCTTATGCTTTATGCGTTATGCGTTATGGATTATGCGTTATGCGTTATGCGTTATGCGTTATGCGTTATGCGTTATGCGTTATGCGTTATGCGTTATGCGTTATGCTTTGTGCGTTATGCGTTATGCGTTATGCGTTATGCGTTATGCGTTATGCGTTATGAGTAATGCGTGATCCGTCATGCGTTATGCGTTATGCGTTATGAGTAATGCTGGATCCGTTATGCGTTATGCGTTATGAGTAATGCGTGATCCGTCATGCGTTATGCGTTATGCGTTATGAGTAATGCTGGATCCGTTATGCGTTATGCGTTTTGCGTTATTCGTTATGCGTTGTGCTTTCTGCGTTATGCGTTATAGATTATGCGTTATGCGATATTCGTTACGTGTTATGCGTTATGCGTTATGCGTTATGCGTTATGCGTTATGCGTTATGCGTTATGCGTTATGCGTTATGCGTTATGAGTTATGCGTTATGCGTTATGCGTTATGCGTTATGCGTTATGCGTTATGCGTTATGCGTTATGCGTTATGCGTTATGCGTTATGCGTTATGCGTTATGCGTTATGCGTTATGCGTTATGCTTTGTGCGTTATGCGTTATGAGTAATGCGTGATCCGTCATGCGTTATGCGTTATGCTATATACGTTATGCCTTATGCCTTATGCGTTAGGCGTTATGCGTTATGCGTTATGAGTTATGCTATATGCGTTATGCCTTATGCGTTAGGCGTTATGCGTTATGCGTTATGCGTTATACGTTATGCGTTATGCTGGATCCGTTATGCGTTATGCGTTTTGCGTTATTCGTTATGCGTTGTGCTTTATGCGTTATGCGATATTCGTTACGTGTTATGCGTTATGCGTTATGCGTTATGCGTTATGCGTTATGCGTTATGCGTTATGCGTTATGCGTTATGCGTTATGCGTTATGCGTTATGCGTTATGCGTTATGCGTTATGCATTATGCTTTGTGCGTTATGCGTTATGCGTTATGAGTAATGCGTGATCCGTCATGCGTTATGCGTTATGCTATATGCGTTATGCCTTATGCTTTATGCGTTAGGCGTTATGCTTTATGCGTTATGAGTTATGCTATATGCGTTATGCCTTATGCCTTATGCGTTAGGCGTTATGCGTTATTCGTTATGCGTTATGCGTTGTGCGTTATGCGTTATGCGTTATGCGTTATGCGTTATGCGTTATGCGTTATGCGTTATGCGTTATGCATTATGCTTTGTGCGTTATGCGTTATGCGTTATGAGTAATGCGTGATCCGTCATGCGGTATGCGTTATGCTATATGCGTTATGCCTTATGCCTTATGCGTTAGGCGTTATGCGTTATGCGTTATGCGTTATGCGATATGCGTTATGCGTTATGCGTTATGCGTTATGCGTTATGCGTTATGCGTTATGCGTTATGCGTTATGCGTTATGCGTTATGCGTTATGAGTTATGCTACATGCGTTATGCCTTATGCCTTATGCGTTAGGCGTTATGCGTTATTCGTTATGCGTTATGCGTTGTGCGTTATGCCTTATGCGTTAGGCGTTATGCGCTATGCGTTATGCGTTATGCGATATGCGTTATGCGTTATGCGTTATGCGTTATGCGTTATGCGTTATGCGTTATGCGTTATGCGTTATGCGTTATGCGTTATGCTTTGTGCGTTATGCGTTATGAGTAATGCGTGATCCGTCATGCGTTATGCGTTATGCTATATGCGTTATGCCTTATGCCTTATGCGTTAGGCGTTATGCGTTATGCGTTATGAGTTATGCTATATGCGTTATGCCTTATGCCTTATGCGTTAGGCGTTATGCGTTATGCGTTATGCGTTATGCGTTATGCGTTATGCGTTATGCGTTATGCGTTATGCGTTATGCGTTATGCGTTATGCGTTATGCGATATGCGTTGTGCGTTATGCGTTATGCGTTATGCGTTATGCGTTATGCGTTATGCGTTATCCGTTATGCGTTATACGTTAAGCGTTATGCGTTATGCGTTATGCTTTGTGCGTTATGCGTTATGCGTTATGAGTAATGCGTGATCCGTCATGCGTTATGCGTTATGCTATATGCGTTATGCCTTATGCCTTATGCGTTATACGTAATGCGTTATGCGTTATGAGTAATGCTTGATCCGATATGCGTTATGCGGTATGCGTAATGCGTTATGAGTAATGCTGGATCCGTTATGTGTTATGCGTTATGGATTATGCGTTATGCGTTATGAGTAATGCTGGATCCGTTATGCGTTATGCGTTTTGCGTTATTCGTTATGCGTTGTGCTTTATGCGTTATGCGTTATGGATTATGATTTATGCGATATTCGTTATGTGTTATGCGTTATGCGTTATGCGTTATGCGTTATGCGTTATGCGTTATGCGTTATGCGTTATGCGTTATGCGTTATGCGTTATGCGTTATACGTAATGCGTTATGCGTTATGAGTAATGCTTGATCCGATATCCGTTATGCGTTATGCGTTATGCGTTATGCGTTATGCGTTATGGGTTATGCGTTATACGTTATGCGTTTTGCGTTATGCGTTATGCGTTATGCGTGATGCGTTATGCGTTATGCGTTATGCGTTATACGTTATGCGTCATGCGTTATGCGTTATGCGTAATGCGTTATGCGTTGTGCGTTATACGTTATGCGTTATACGTAATGCGTTATGCGATATGAGTAATGCTTGATCCGATATGCGTTATGCGTTATACGTTAAGCGTTATGCGTTATGCGTTATGCGTTATACGTTAAGCGTTATGCGTTATGCGTTATGCGTTATGCGTTATGCGTTATGCGTTATGCGTTATGCGTTATGCGTTATGCGTTATGCGTTATGCTTTGTGCGTTATGCGTTATGCGTTATGCGTTATGCGTTATGCGTTATGCGTTATGCGTTATGCGTTATGCGTTATGCGTTATGCGTTATACGTAATGCGTTATGCGTTATGAGTAATGCGTGATCCGTCATGCGTTATGCGTTATGCGTTATGAGTAATGCTGGATCCGTTATGCGTTATGCGTTTTGCGTTATTCGTTATGCGTTGTGCTTTCTGCGTTATGCGTTATGGATTATGCGTTATGCGATATTCGTTACGTGTTATGCGTTATGCGTTATGCTGGATCCGTTATGCGTTATGCGTTTTGCGTTATTCGTTATGCGTTGTGCTTTATGCGTTATGCGATATTCGTTACGTGTTATGCGTTATGCGTTATGCGTTATGCGTTATGCGTTACGCGTTATACGTCATGCGTTATGCGTTATGAGTAATGCGTGATCCGTTATGCGTTATGCGATTTGCGTTATGCGTGATCCGTTATGCGTTATGCGTTATGCGTTTTGCGTTATGCGTTATGCGTTATGCGTTATGAGTTATGCGTTTTGCGTTATTCGTTATGCGTTGTGCTTTATGCGTTATGCGTTATGGATTATGATTTATGCGATATTCGTTATGTGTTATGCGTTATGCGTTATGCGTTATGCGTTATGCGTTATGCGTTAGGCGTTATACGTAATGCGTTATGCGTTATGAGTAATGCTTGATCCGATATCCGTTATGCGTTATGCGTTATGCGTTATGCGTTATGCGTTATGACTAATGCGTGATCCGTTATGCGTTATGGGTTATGCGTTATACGTTATGCGTTTTGCGTTATGCGTTATGCGTTATGCGTGATGCGTTATGCGTTATGCGTTATGCGTTATACGTTATGCGTCATGCGTTATGCGTTATGCGTAATGCGTTATGCGTTGTGCGTTATACGTTATGCGTTATACGTAATGCGTTATGCGTTATGAGTAATGCTTGATCCGATATGCGTTATGCGTTATACGTTAAGCGTTATGCGTTATGCGTTATGCTTTGTGCGTTATGCGTTATGCGTTATGAGTAATGCGTGATCCGTCATGCGTTATGCGTTATGCTATATGCGTTATGCCTTATGCCTTATGCGTTATGCGTTATGCGTTATGCGTTATGCGTTATGCGTTATGCGTTATGCGTTATGCGTTATGCGTTATGCGTTATGCGTTATGCGTTATGCGTTATGCGTTATGCGTTATGCGTTATGCGTTATGCGTTATGCGTTATGCGTTATGCGTTATGCGTTATGCGTGATCCGTCATGCGTTATGCGTTATGCGTTATGAGTAATGCTGGATCCGTTATGCGTTATGCGTTTTGCGTTATTCGTTATGCGTTGTGCTTTCTGCGTTATGCGTTATGGATTATGCGTTATGCGATATTCATTACGTGTTATGCGTTATGCGTTATGCGTGATCCGTTATGCGTTATGCGATTTGCGTTATGCGTTATGCGTTATGCGTTATGCGTTATGCGTTATGCGTTATGCGTTATGCGTTATGCGTTACGCGTTATGCGTTATGCGTTATGCGTTATGCGTTATCCGTTATGCGTTATGCGTTATGCGTTATGCGTTATGCGTTATGAGTAATGCGTGATCCGTTATGCGTTATGCGATATGCGTTATGCGTTATGCGTTATGCGTTATGAGTAATGCGTGATCCGTTATGCGTTATGCGTTATGCGTTTTGCGTTATGCGTTATGCGTTATGCGTTATGAGTTATGCGTTATGCGTTATGCGTTATGCGTTATGCGTTATGCGTGATGCGTTATGCGTTATGCGTTATGCGTTATGCGTTATGCGTTATCCGTTATGCGTTATACGTTAAGCGTTATGCGTTATGCGTTATGCTTTGTGCGTTGTGCGTTATGCGTTATGAGTAATGCGTGATCCGTTATGCGTTATGCGATATGCGTTATGCGTTATGCGTTATGCGTTATGAGTAATGCGTGATCCTTTATGCGTTATGCGTTATGCGTTTTGCGTTATGCGTTATGCGTTATGCGTTATGAGTTATGCGTTATGCGTTATGCGTTATGCGTTATGCGTTATGCGTGATGCGTTATGCGTTATGCGTTACGCGTTATGCGTCATGCGTTATGCGTTATGAGTAATGCGTGATCCGTTATGCGTTATGCGATTTGCGTTATGCGTTATGCGTTATGCGTTATGCGTTATGCGTTATGCGTTATGCGTTATGCGTTATGCGTTATGCGTTATGCGTTATGCGTTATGCGTTATGCGTTATGCGTTATGCGTTATGAGTAATGCGTGATCCGTTATGCGTTATGCGATATGCGTTATGCGTTATGCGTTATGCGTTATGAGTAATGCGTGATCCGTTATGCGTTATGCGTTATGCGTTTTGCGTTATGCGTTATGCGTTATGCGTTATGAGTTATGCGTTATGCGTTATGCGTTATGCGTTATGCGTTATGCGTTATGCGTTATGCGTTATGCCTTATCCGTTATGCGTTATACGTTAAGCGTTATGCGTTATGCGTTATGCTATATGCGTTATGTCTTATGCCTTATGCGTTATACGTAATGCGTTATGCGTTATGAGTAATGCTTGATCCGATATGCGTTATGCGGTATGCGTAATGCGTTATGAGTAATGCTGGATCCGTTATGTGTTATGCGTTATGGATTATGCGTTATGCGTTATGAGTAATGCTGGATCCGTTATGCGTTATGCGTTTTGCGTTATTCGTTATGCGTTGTGCTTTATGCGTTATGCGTTATGGATTATGATTTATGCGATATTCATTATGTGTTATGCGTTATGCGTTATGCGTTATGCGTTATGCGTTATGCGTTATGCGTTATGCGTTATGCGTTATGCGTTATGCGTTATGCGTTATACGTAATGCGTTATGCGTTATGAGTAATGCTTGATCCGATATCCGTTATGCGTTATGCGTTATGCGTTATGCGTTATGCGTTATGCGTTATGCGTTATGGGTTATGCGTTATACGTTATGCGTTTTGCGTTATGCGTTATGCGTTATGCGTGATGCGTTATGCGTTATGCGTTATGCGTTATACGTTATGCGTCATGCGTTATGCGTTATGCGTAATGCGTTATGCGTTGTGCGTTATACGTAATGCGTTATACGTAATGCGTTATGCGTTATGAGTAATGCTTGATCCGATATGCGTTATGCGTTATACGTTAAGCGTTATGCGTTATGCGTTATGCTTTGTGCGTTATGCGTAATGCGTTATGAGTAATGCGTGATCCGTCATGCGTTATGCGTTATGCTATATGCGTTATGCCTTATGCCTTATGCGTTATACGTAATGCGTTATGCGTTATGAGTAATGCTTGATCCGATATGCGTTATGCGTGATGCGTTATGCGTTATGCGTTATGCGTTATACGTTATACGTCATGCGTTATGCGTTATGAGTAATGCGTGATCCGTTATGCGTTATGCGATTTGCGTTATGCGTGATCCGTTATGCTTTATGCGTTATGCGTTTTGCGTTATGCGTTATGCGTTATGCGTTATGAGTTATGCGTTTTGCGTTATTCGTTATGCGTTGTGCTTTATGCGTTATGCGTTATGGATTATGATTTATGCGATATTCGTTATGTGTTATGCGTTATGCGTTATGCGTTATGCGTTATGCGTTATGCGTTAGGCGTTATACGTAATGCGTTATGCGTTATGAGTAATGCTTGATCCGATATCCGTTATGCGTTATGCGTTATGCGTTATGCGTTATGCGTTATGACTAATGCGTGATCCGTTATGCGTTATGGGTTATGCGTTATACGTTATGCGTTTTGCGTTATGCGTTATGCGTTATGCGTGATGCGTTATGCGTTATGCGTTATGCGTTATACGTTATGCGTCATGCGTTATGCGTTATGCGTAATGCGTTATGCGTTGTGCGTTATACGTTATGCGTTATACGTAATGCGTTATGCGTTATGAGTAATGCTTGATCCGATATGCGTTATGCGTTATACGTTAAGCGTTATGCGTTATGCGTTATGCTTTGTGCGTTATGCGTTATGCGTTATGAGTAATGCGTGATCCGTCATGCGTTATGCGTTATGCTATATGCGTTATGCCTTATGCCTTATGCGTTATGCGTTATGCGTTATGCGTTATGCGTTATGCGTTATGCGTTATGCGTTATGCGTTATGCGTTATGCGTTATGCGTTATGCGTTATGCGTTATGCGTTATGCGTTATGCGTTATGCGTTATGCGTTATGCGTTATGCGTTATGCGTTATGCGTTATGCGTTATGCGTGATCCGTCATGCGTTATGCGTTATGCGTTATGAGTAATGCTGGATCCGTTATGCGTTATGCGTTTTGCGTTATTCGTTATGCGTTGTGCTTTCTGCGTTATGCGTTATGGATTATGCGTTATGCGATATTCATTACGTGTTATGCGTTATGCGTTATGCGTGATCCGTTATGCGTTATGCGATTTGCGTTATGCGTTATGCGTTATGCGTTATGCGTTATGCGTTATGCGTTATGCGTTATGCGTTATGCGTTACGCGTTATGCGTTATGCGTTATGCGTTATGCGTTATGCGTTATGCGTTATGCGTTATGCGTTATGCGTTATGCGTTATGCGTTATGCGTTATGAGTAATGCGTGATCCGTTATGCGTTATGCGATATGCGTTATGCGTTATGCGTTATGCGTTATGAGTAATGCGTGATCCGTTATGCGTTATGCGTTATGCGTTTTGCGTTATGCGTTATGCGTTATGCGTTATGAGTTATGCGTTATGCGTTATGCGTTATGCGTTATGCGTTATGCGTGATGCGTTATGCGTTATGCGTTATGCGTTATGCGTTATGCGTTATCCGTTATGCGTTATACGTTAAGCGTTATGCGTTATGCGTTATGCTTTGTGCGTTATGCGTTATGCGTTATGAGTAATGCGTGATCCGTTATGCGTTATGCGATATGCGTTATGCGTTATGCGTTATGCGTTATGAGTAATGCGTGATCCTTTATGCGTTATGCGTTATGCGTTTTGCGTTATGCGTTATGCGTTATGAGTTATGCGTTATGCGTTATGCGTTATGCGTTATGCGTTATGCGTGATGCGTTATGCGTTATGCGTTACGCGTTATGCGTCATGCGTTATGCGTTATGAGTAATGCGTGATCCGTTATGCGTTATGCGATTTGCGTTATGCGTTATGCGTTATGCGTTATGCGTTATGCGTTATGCGTTATGCGTTATGCGTTATGCGTTATGCGTTATGCGTTATGCGTTATGCGTTATGCGTTATGAGTAATGCGTGATCCGTTATGCGTTATGCGATATGCGTTATGCGTTATGCGTTATGCGTTATGAGTAATGCGTGATCCGTTATGCGTTATGCGTTATGCGTTTTGCGTTATGCGTTATGCGTTATGCGTTATGAGTTATGCGTTATGCGTTATGCGTTATGCGTTATGCGTTATGCGTGATGCGTTATGCGTTATGCGTTATGCGTTATGCGTTATGCGTTATCCGTTATGCGTTATACGTTAAGCGTTATGCGTTATGCGTTATGCTATATGCGTTATGCCTTATGCCTTATGCGTTATACGTAATGCGTTATGCGTTATGAGTAATGCTTGATCCGATATGCGTTATGCGGTATGCGTAATGCGTTATGAGTAATGCTGGATCCGTTATGTGTTATGCGTTATGGATTATGCGTTATGCGTTATGAGTAATGCTGGATCCGTTATGCGTTATGCGTTTTGCGTTATTCGTTATGCGTTGTGCTTTATGCGTTATGCGTTATGGATTATGATTTATGCGATATTCATTATGTGTTATGCGTTATGCGTTATGCGTTATGCGTTATGCGTTATGCGTTATGCGTTATGCGTTA
>CAKAJA020000585.1:0-180289 GCA_916610235.2 Lasioglossum morio | reverse complement strand
TTTTGCACTGCACCTTTATTTAATTATTTGATAATAAGCACGTTTTTCTCACTACTACTTTGTCATCCTAACCTCTCTTTTTTTCAGGGAAACCACGCTCTGCTACCATGTTAGGTTTTATGGGACGCGAAAGAAAAGGTTTTATCTTGGTTTTAACTATGAACAACACTCATATATATTTATATATTCTTTTCCTATACACAACTTCTTCTTCGTAATACAGTGACACTTGTACTTCCTTTCTCCTTCACTATTTTACTCGTACTAAGGTTCTCGCCTTTTCGAGCGCTGCCTATCGCACACACACACACACATACATATAGATTTATTCCCACATTCCAACATATATGACGCGTATATAACGTATATGAAGCGTATATGACGCGTATATGGCGTATATCAAGCATATATAACGTACATCACGCGTATATGACGTATATAACTCGTATATGACGTATATGACTCGTATATAACGTATATGACGTGTATATAACGTATATGACGCGTATATAACGTATATGACGAGTATATAATGTATATGACGCGTATATAACGTATATGAAGCGTATATGACGTATATGACGCGTATATGGCGTATATCAAGCATATATAACGTACATCACGCGTATATGACGTATATAACTCGTATATGATGTATATGTGGCGTATATAACGTATATGAAGTGTATATAACGTATATGAGGCGTATATAACGTATAACACGCGTATATATGGTATATGACGTGTATATAACGCATACGACTCGTATATAACGCATATGTCGCGTAGATAACGTATATGACTCGTATATGATGTATATGACGAGTATATAACGTATATGTCGCGTATTCCGTATATAACGCGCACATATCGTATATGACGCGTATATAACGTGTATGACGCGTACATAATGTATATGACGCGTATATAACGTATATGAAGCGTATATGACGTATATGACGCGTACATGACGTACATCAAGCTTATATAACGTACATCACGCGTATATGTCTTCTATGACTCGTATATAACGTATATGACGTGTATATAACGTATATGAGGCGCATATAACGGATATAACGAGTATGTAACGTATATGTCGGGTATATAACGTATATGACGCGCACATAACGTATATGACACGTATGTAACGTATATGACGCGTATATAATGAATATGACGCCTATATGACGCATATGAAGCGTATATAAGGCATATAAAGCGTATATAACGTATATGACGCGTATATAACGTATATGTAGCGCACATAACGTATATGACCCGTATATAACGTATATGACGTGCATATTATGTATATGACGCGTATATAACGTATATGTCGCGTATATAATGTATATGACGAAAATATAAAGCATACGACTCGTATATGAAGCATATGTCGCGTATATAATGTCTGATGCGCGTATATAACGTATATGACTCGTATATGATGTATATGACGAGTATATAACGTATATGACGCGTATATAACGTATGTGTCGCGTATATAACGTATATGACGCGTATATAGCGCATACGACTCGTGTCTGACGCATATGTCGCGTATGTAAAGTCTGATGTCGCGTATATAACGTATATGACGCGTGTATAACGTATATGACTCGTATATGATGTATATGACGAGTATATAACGTATATGACGCATATATAACGTATATAACGCGTATATAACGTATATGTCGCGTATATAACGTATATGACGTGTATATAACGTATATGACGCGTATATAATGTATATGAATCGTATATAACGTATATGACGCGTATATAACGTATATGTCGCGTATATAACGTCTGATGCGCGTATATTACGTATATGATGTATATGACGAGTATATAACGTATATGACGCGTATATAACG
Organism: Lasioglossum morio; assembly: GCA_916610235.2. NCBI lineage: Eukaryota > Metazoa > Arthropoda > Insecta > Hymenoptera > Halictidae > Lasioglossum > Lasioglossum morio. Next base: position 178,406 of record CAKAJA020000585.1, on the reverse strand, counting down.
AATACGACTCGTATATGAAGCATATGTCGCGTATATAACGTCTGATGCGCGTATATTACGTATATGATGTATATGACGAGTATATAACGTATATGACGCGTATATAACGTATATGTCGCGTATATAACGTATATGACGTGTATATAACGTATATGAGGCGTATATAACGTATATGACGCGCACATAACGTATATGACACGTATACAACGTATATGACGCGTATATAATGAATATGACGCGTATATAACGCATATGAAGCGTATATAACGCATATAAAGCGTATATAACGTATATGACGCGTATATAACGCGTACGACTCGTATATGAAGCATATGTCGCGTATATAACGTCTGATGCGCGTATACAGGGTGTCCCAAAACTACCCTAGGACCCGAAAACGGGAGGTTCCTTGGGTCATTTGAAGCGACATTTTCCTTTGCAAAAATGGCGTCCGCGGCTTTGTTTAGGAGTTATTAACGAAAAACACGGACCAATCAGAGCGCGCCCTGGGCCGCCGTGCCGCGCGGCACCGGCAGCCGAGCGTTGGTGGTACGCCGTGACATCGCAACAAACAAGAGTTTCTCGGTTATGTAAATTCTCTCCGATTTCAACGAGCTTTTGATATGTGGTCAAGACCATTATTCTGAACAACATTTTTCTTTAAAGTTTTTGGCTGTCGGCTTTAGTTTACGAGATAATCGCGCGAATAACTTTACCCGAACGAGAGAAGAAGCAGAAACTGATTGTTTTAAAAACTCACTTGCATCATTCAGCCATAAATCCATTTGCTGCTTCGAAATGTGTGTCAATGAGTCAGTCGGTGACGAACTGCACAGATGTCTGCAGGTGTGTCTGCAGAACTGAACGAAGTTCCATCGTACCTCGGCGCCTGTGGGTGACGGACGCAGCGATAGAGGTTCGTTTTGTAAAGATTACTTAAGTTATTTTTTCTCGCGGTTGTTACCCCTTTATTCCATACATTCTGAGGAAGGTAACTGTTTATTTTATTTATAATTATTTTAATTTTTCACCCTGCTTTTTCACACCTTTCTCGGACCACCTTTCGCTGCTGTGACCACTTGATTCCGTCAGTTTACTGTTTTCGGTGTCTCGTTTTCGCGGCGATTATTTTTGCTACTTCTGTTTTCGCGTATACGCTATTTCTGTTTTTCTTCCTAAACTTCTCTTAGTGAAAGAACGCATGGTCCTACCTTTTTTCAGCTATTCCTTGTATTTCGTATTCACGCTCTTCTCCTTCCTTCGGGCCCGTTTGCTCTGCTTTCAATTCTAACGTTTGTTTCACGTTTTCACTAATCACTTCAGTTTGTTGCCACGATTTTCCACGATTGTTCGTATTTATCCGCGATTTTTGCACTTGTTCGCGATCGTGCGTAATCTTAATCGCGATTGTTTTCACTTGTTCGCGTAAATTAATCGCGGTCGTTTGCAATTGTTCGCGAAAGTACGTACATTAATCGCGATTGTTTGCAATTGTTCGCGAAAGTACGTGAATTAATCGCGGTCGTTTGTAATTGTTCGCGGTCGTTCGTAGTTTGGTCGCGATCCACACGCGATCTTTTTCCGTTTCGAACTGAGGCTATTTCTCGGTTTCTACCCTTGCGTCGAATCTTGGTTTCGCGTTTCCTTCTATTTCCGCGGGTGGGGAGAGGACCGCCCTCGGAAGTTTGGGGCTCTCGCGTATATTTTCGTGTTGGGTCCCGCCCTAGAAGAGATCGATCTCAGAATTTCGATCTCAATTGGCCATGCTTGACGTCGAGGCGCAGCACGTGTTGATTTTTTCAACGACGTGTTTCGCCTCGCTTGTCTCTCAATTTTCGCTGGCCCGTTTACCTAAGCCGTCTCGTGCCGATGAACAATGATCCCTTTTTTCTGGCCTGCGTTTACCCTACGTTCGACTATATCTCTAATTTTCGTTTATGCAGGGGACCCTACTTTTTCCTGCATTTTGTCATTCCTCTATTCTGTTTACATTTGTAAATGCTGCATTTTGTCCTCTGATTTTCGCGTTTATTGTTGTTGTCGTTTGTCGGACTTCCCGTTTGTTAACCGTTCTCTGTCCTTTCTTTACTGCTTTCGGAATTTTCAGTTTATCGTCTACGCGTCTCATTTTCGTTTTTCGGTTCGCGTCCCTGTTCGTTCATTTGTCGTTGCCTCTCGATCGCTTAGTATTCGTCTGTGTAACTCTTCGCGTTTTTCTTTTTCCTTTTTTGATTACAATTTATTCTAACCCAACCCTTTCATTGTGCGAGGGCTAGGTTAGTTAAACAAAAACAAAAGTTATTCCGCGCGTTCGATCCCCGGGAATCGGAAGTTTCTTTTTTTGCGGCGTTTCCCGTGGCTCGTCGATCGGTAATCGAGGCTCGATCGTCGTCGTGGTCTTCGAGACGATCGAAAGTTGCCTCTCCGATTGAAAATTAATTATTTCCGTCACGCCGGTTCGCATGATCGCATCGTTGTTCGGCGCTTCATGTTCCCCTCGCGGTCGAGCGCGACTCGCCTAGCTTCATTGTTTACAATTCGAAGGGTGCACGTGGTCGCTTCGCGCGCGTGTCGCGCCCGTGTCCGTTCGACTTGTATCATTTCGTGACTTCGGTATTTGTTCGTAATTAAATCGCGGTCCTGTTCTATCTCCTAGTAGTTGTATCGTTCTGGTCTAATTACAAACTAATCGCAATTTTCATGAATGCTATTATTTGTCTTGAATTTTCAATTTCTATTGTATTATCGTGACTGTTATATTTACTGATTCTATTTTTATTTTTAGATTTATCCTGCAATTCGGAATTTGCTGTTCATCGTCCTGGCATTTTGTGATTGCTGAACGTGTACGTGTCTAATCACGAGGTTGGTAGTTGAATTGATTAATTATTCGACGTTTTCTTGTTTGTACGAGCATTTCCTTTTTTGGACGTGCTCGTGCAAACAGTATTTGTTTATTGCGACTAGTTTTTTATTACTTTTAGTAATTCACATTACTAACGTATAAATCAATTTATATTACTAATTATATTACTAATACACTTTACTAATATATAATCTGTGAAATGAATTACTAATGGTAATTTAACTTATTTTATTGCTATATTGCTTCTACCTGTTGCTTCAAATATATTTATCTTTGTTTTTCTTTTTCTTCTATGTACGGGGTCTTGTAACTGCCTGTCGACCTGCCATGTGTTCATCGCTAATTTGTTTGTTCATGCAAACCTCATTCTTTTGATTTACTGCGACGATTTCGACTATTTCCTGCAGTTGCCTGACGGGATCAAGCTATCAGTTTATGTGCAGGCATTCGTGGTCAATTAGTTCGATTGTATCTGTGAGATTTTGTTTTGAAAGTTTTGTTGACATTGAGTTTTTCTCTTAATATTGTTGGTTTCAAGATTTTATTCGTGCGAGTTCTAATGTTATTTCTGTGAATTTGTAAGATTTGAAGAGTTTGAAGAATTGAAAAATTTAGGAATTGAAAATTGAAAAGTTTTCAGTCTTTTGTATTCTGCAATTATGTTTGATATTTTACTGTTAATTTGGATTCTATTTAGCCTGTTATTTCTATCTCACAGATACTGTTCTATATTCGCGAGTGTCTGCGCTATTCGATTATGATTTGACATTTTGTTTGTTTTATTCTTATTGGTGCTACGTCGGTGATTGTAGCGTTCTATTTTCAACATCGCGTATTCTATGTTCTTTTCTAATTTGGAAATGTAATTTATGTCGTTTATTCGAGAAGTGAAATGCTAGCTGTTTAGACAATTTTTATTTGGTTGTTTGGTAACTTATATATTCTGTATCTATCTCATTCCTCACTGAGTGAGGGATGAGATAGTTTGTTATTTACGTTAACTGGACAGCTAGTTCTCCCGAAGGGTTCCCGCCCTCATCTTGCGACAAGTTACGACGTTTATTCAATTATTAATTATACGCGTTTACGTGAACTTGTCGCGCGATGATTTTCACAAAATTTCAGTTAATTAGCTATTCATTTATTTACTTTACAGGTGTCAAATCATCATCGAGGTCGTCGGAGATGTTCGAGATTGTTGTTGACACGAGTTGAGAAAAGTGAGAACAAGCAGAGTGAGCTGAACGAAGTTCCATCGTACCTCGTCGCGATAGAGGTTCGTTTTGTAAAGATTACTTAAATTATATTTTCTCGCGGTTGTTACCCCTTTATTCCATACATTCTGAGGAAGGTAACTGTTTATTTTATTTATAATTATTTTAATTTTTCACCCTGCTTTTTCACACCTTTCTCGGACCACCTTTCGCTGCTGTGACCACTTGATTCCGTCAGTTTACTGTTTTCGGTGTCTCGTTTTCGCGGCGATTATTTTTGCTACTTCTGTTTTCGCGGATACGCTATTTCTGTTTTTCTTCCTAAACTTCTCTTAGTGAAAGAACGCATGGTCCTACCTTTTTTCAGCTATTCCTTGTATTTCGTATTCACGCTCTTCTCCTTCCTTCGATCTAAGTGACTAGCCTATCCTTAACTTAACTAAACTATACACAACTCGGCAGTTATTGTACTGGTTCCCTCTACTCTGTTTCTAAAATATTCGGTAGGAGTCCAATAAGCTTGTATGCTAAATAGTCCAAGGACTATTGGTACTCTTCCTTATTTCTCTTATATTTCTTTGGTCCACCTTTTTTTGGTGCCCAGTGGCGTAGTGCTCCAGGGGCAGTCTAGAAATCAGGAACAGCTTAATTTTTAATTTTTTGTTCGAATTTTATTCTCTTTAAGCTGTTTTCTTTTATTAGCTTTTTCCTTTTCTACCAGCAATCTAATTTTGGGAGTTAGCTCTTAAATCTTCTTTTATACCTAAATTACACGAGTCCAGATCGCCTGGTTCATGTCAGACACCGATTTAGTATAGGCGAGTTCACTTATGCTTCTCCCCTATACTTCCCCTTTTATTTCCTGCGAAAAGAAGGTACTGCTAGTACGTTTGATATTTCTTTTCCCCAGACCCTCTAATTATTGCCCTTAGAGCTTCTGAACCTTCGTCCGTATTTCTATTTTAACTTTAGATTCTACTTTTTCTTAATTTACCTCTTATATGACTATAATTTATTATCCAAAACTAATTCTTTCGTCTAGTAGCAACGGTATACATTAGAACTGTTCGTGTACTATATACATTCCTTTGGGTAGCTTCCCATTATAATTTAGTTAGTTTAATATTATACATTATTAGCTATTCTATATTTTCTCTCTATATATCCTACGGATTCCTACTATTTATTCGAGTTATGTGACCGTAGCAAAGCAATATATGATACATTACAACTTACGGTTCTGCCTCTCGGAATTCGTCTCGGTAATCCTATTTTCCTTTTTTTTTCTACACTGAATTCCTTAGTTTGTATGGGACACTTTCTCTCTTATTCTTGCCTATAGGCTCGCCTTTCGGCTCGCCTCACTCACTTAACCGTTTAATCGTATGTCCGTAAACTGCTTTTACTTTACTATATACGACCGATATCTTTACGCACTCTACTCCTTAGTCTGCTACCTTTTTGCTTTAATAATTAAGCTCGCCTAATACCGAATTTCAAACTTCTGATCAGTAAGCATTCGTTTCAATTATAATTTTTATCAAAACCGTACCGTACTGTTATCATAAGAGTTTGAAACCTCACTGAGTTCGCTGTTTTTCTTTATTTCATTCGACCCTGTGTTGGAGGACAGGCCTTCCCCCCCTTGTTCTTTCGCGGAGTGTTTTATTTTACTCCTCGTGTCAGGGACTTTTTTCTCCCTATACTTTTAAGGTGATACCCCATACTTACGTGTATGGTATTCTCTGTCTTTCTCTATTTATATAGAGCCGTATATTCCTTTTCCTTGCCGTGTTTACTGATGCTGTTACCTTGTAGTTGTATACCTATTTATGTACTAAATCGTTTCATATGTAAGAGTGCCACTACTACCACTGTCCTCTCAATGTTTCTTCTATTTCTCTATATTCGTGTGTCTTGTTACTGGAACGTCTTCTAGGTCATTTTATGTCTAAGTCCGTATCCTTCTTTTATATCTCTATCTGTATGTGTGTGTGTCCATTTTAAGTGTGTATGTATGTAGACTTCTCTGTTTCCTTTTTCTTTACTCTCTACTGGTATGTTAGCTTATTTCTTCTGTGCTTCCCGACATCTTTCGGTCTTTCTGTGTACTTCCTATATTATTTGCCTTTCGCTGTCTGTTTCACTGCTTTAACTATCTATCTGTCTGTTTTCGATTTACTTTCAACTTGTACCTCTTCTTATAGCTTGTCCGGGAGCCGCGGTTTCAGTCATTATCATTTCTGGACAGTACCGATCGACATCGTTCCAAGTCCGCTGGTTCTCGCACCTCTTTTCCGAGTTTTCTCTAGGCTGAGTTTTTGGTAAGTATTACATACTCACTTTCTTCCTATATTTTTGTTTTTATTGATTATTAATTCACTCCTGACTTTAGCTTATATTTTACTCTTATCATTTCCATTTCATTTATCTTTTTTCATTTGTCTTTGGGGAAGGAATATTAGCTTACGGGTTAGTAGCTATGGCCGAAGCAACTTCTTCATCACGTGCTTCGACCCCTTCGTCGGAATCGGATGACGAGCCAGTGGTTTCTGACGTAAGTATTTACATAATTTTTCTTATTTATTCATTATTGTCTTATCCCGTTATTTCTATATTTTGTATTTTTTGGCTATCCATTTACTTTTTGTGCATGAATCTATATGTTGCCTAAATCTAATTCTAACTCTTTGCTTATTATGCAACTTCTTGTTCTTTCATTACTTCCATAGTTCTTATTACTTCTTATAATCCCTTAATAATTCTTCTTTAATCATTTTTCTTTTTCTTTTTTATTTTTAGGAAACTAGGGCTAACGCTGGCGCCCCTCCCGTTTTATCACGTCAACGGATCAGGCACATGGTCCATTTGATGTTTTATACTGGGAGCCCCGCAAGGGAGTGCCTGGAAAAAATTAATGGGGCTTACGGGGACCGGACCGTCGCCGGTCCACCGTCTACGATCTTTACAAGCAATTTCGTGAGGGGCGGACACGGATGGGGGCCAGTCCCCGCAGTGGCCGTCCTCGACTTTATGATTTGAATGACCATCTCGTTGCCATCATCCAGCATTCACCCCAGCTAGGTGTTCGGGCTATCGCATCGATGCTGATGGTCGGCGCTTCCACCGTTTGTCGTCGACTCAAGGAGTTGCAGTATCATCGTCGCAGGTCCCAGTTTGTATTTTCTCCTTCTGCTCAAGCTCGTGAGGTACGCGTGGAGTCGTGCGTCCAATTAATGTTACGCAATTTTGACGAACCGTTTTTAAATCGTATGATCACCTGCGATGAGCGCTGGGTGGTTTTCCCTTACCGTGCGCCACCTTCCGCCTGGACGCGAAAGGGTGAACGAATTTATTCGCCCTTTGTGAATCGTCCGATTCCTCCAAAGCAAAAGGTAAGCGTTTGGTGGTGTGCGGCCGGTATATTACTGGTGCACTTTTTCGAACCCGAGGAAGAGCTAACGGGACGAAAGCACGGGATGCTTTTTGCCGAGGCCTTAGAGGCTTATTACCGGTTTTATCCTGGTGGGTTAACCCCGGTACTCCTCCAGGATAGTGCGGGTCCTCATACTTCCGCCGTGGCGAGGATTTTTTACGATGATGCCGGGGTCGAGGTTCTCACCCATCCTCCTCGTTCACCGGATCTATCTCCAACAGATTATCTACTTTTTCGCGGTTTTAATAACTATCGCAATCGCCTGCATTTAGCAGCCCTAAGCGAGGATAGTATTAAGTCGTGGTTTTTACGTTTTATTGGTGGGGTACCCGCGTCCAGCCTGTATAAAGGGATCCATGAGCTTCCCCGGCGGTGGGAAGCTTGTATATCCACCGATGGCGAGCGTATAACTGAGCTCTAAAAAAGTTTTGTCCCTTTATATCCCTGGACACGGGGACCCTTGTTTCCATTATTTACATATAGTCTAACTAAGCTTGTTTAATTTCGTTTCTTTTCGTATCTCATATTTAGCATACTAAGATTACCGAAATAAGTTAGTCGTAGTTCATTATTATAGTTTAATTTAGTTTAATTTAATTTAATTTACTAACTCCTAGGGGATGAATATTTTGTTTAATTATAACTCATGTTTTCTTTTTTGTTTCATTATATAATCGTCTTTATATGCCAGTGCTATTTCTTTAAGTTGTTTATTATCCGATTTAATATATTAATAAATATATCTGTATTATTTCGTTCTTACTATTTGTGAACTTCGCGCTAATTACTTTGTTTATTACTACTAATAATGCAGCTCTTATGTTATGTGTCATTTTCTTAATTATATAAGTTCCAGATTTTGAATAAAACAAATTCGTTAATCATACGTATTCTGTGTCTTATTTTATTTAAGATCCCGTATTCTTCTCAGTTCGTTATAACCTTCCTAAAGTATCCTATAACTTCTTAGGCTTCCATCTCGCCCTTCTAAATCTTCTATTCCTATATTTCCTTTTTCACTTTTCTATCCTATTCTGTATTCAGATCCTATTACCCTTTTGAATCCGTACCTGGAGTATCCTTTATTCTTTTTTATTTTGTACCTTTTTAGTCCAGATACTTTTGAACCTAATCTTTTATTGCAATTAATCCATTGTTTTAGTAGAGAGACCTATGTCTTACTGTTCTCTAGTGTTTTTCTTATATTCTAACTACTACGAACCTTTTATTCATTGTAGAAACTAAGCAAATGTCTCAGACTTGTTGTTTCGCCCGAGTCCAGTTATTTTGGATACAAGTAACTCTGCTGTTTACTAGCCCTCAGCTAGTACAAGTATTATTACCTTCTGCTTGATTCGACTAATGGTCTCTTATTCTTACAGCCTGCATTGATTATTTACCGACCCAGCAAATTATTTTTACTAAAGTCTGTTTCAAAAGTCCTTGGTCCGTTTCCTTACTATTCTACCTCTAAAGTGTCTATGGTTTATGGAACGTTATCGATCCTTTATGTTTTTTCACTAAAACCTTGCTCTATCGCTTATAATTTTAAAAAGTAATGTTAAGAACTTATTTTTTCTTTACGTTTTGTACTATTCTCGCATAATTTCCTTGTAAAACGCCTTATTTTGGTTTTTCAGCTTTCTTAGTCTTTATCGTTCGGGTCAGTTGGCTATATTACGCCGCGTGGCCGTTCTTTCTCAATAAGTGGAAATAAAAGTTAAGTCGTGTTATAGAAACCAACCTCCTATTATACTGTTATCCTGTTACGGTGTTACGTGCCTATTTGTAATTTACTAGTGTTATTTCAATCTGAAAATTAATTTCTGCTAACCTACTTCCAACGCCATGTGGGTTTTTGAGGTTATACTTTTTCGTTCGCGTATATTTCTTATTTTAATTCTTAGTTATTTATGTAACCTTGATTACCTTCTTGGTTTTACCTCTAAATTCTGAATCACATACTGGTGAATACTATTCTGTGCTTATTTGAGACTTGACTAATTTTCAGAGGTCGAATCCCCCTTTCAGCGTCTTATTGTTTCTCTAGAGTCCAGAAACTTTTGAACCTAATCTTTTATTATAATTAATTCATTAGTTTAGAAGAGAGACCTATATTCTGCTTTCCTCTAGTGTTTTTCTTGTATTCTAACTACTAGAAGCCTTTAATTCGTTGTAGAAACTAAGCAATTGTCTCAGACTTGTTGTTTCACCCGAGTCCAGTTACTTTTGGATACAGGTGACTGCTATTTACTAGCCCTCAGCTAGTGCAAGTATTATTATCTTCTGTTTGATTCGACTAATGGTCTCTTATTCTTACGTCCTGCATTGATTATTTACCGACCCAGCAAATTATTTTTACTAAAGTCTGTTTCAAAAGTCCTTGGTCCGTTTCCTTACTATACTACCTCTAAAGTGTCTATGGTTTATGGAATGTTATCTATCCTTTATGTTTTTTCATTAAAACCTTGCTCTATCGCTTATAACTGTAAAATGTAATGTTAATAACTTATTTTTCCTCTACCTTTTGTAATATTCTCGCATAATTTCCTTATAAAACGCCTTATTTTGGTTTTTCAACTTTCTTAGCTTTTGTCGTTCGGATCAGTTGGCTATATTACGCCGCGTGGCCGTTCTTTCTAAGTAAGTGGAAATAAAAGTTAAGTCGTGTTATAGAAGCCAACCTCCTATTGTACTGTTACCCTGTTACGGTGTTGCGTGCCTATTTGTAGATTACTAGTGCTATTTCAATCTGAAAATCAATTTCTGTTAACCTACTTCCAACGCCATGTGGGTTTTTGAGGTTATACTTTTTCGTTCGCTTATATTTCTTATTTTAATTCTTAGTTATTTATGTAACCTTGATTACCTTCTTGGTTTTACCTCTAAATTCGGGATCACATACTGGTGAATACTATTCTGTGCTTATTTGAGACTAGTCTAATTTTCAGGGGTCAAATCGCCCTTTCAGCGTCTTGTTGTTTCTCTAGAGTCCAGAAACTTTTGAACCTAATCTTTTATTATAATTAATTCATTAGTTTAGAAGAGAGACCTATATTCTGCTGTCCTCAAGTGTTTTTCTTGTATTCTAACTACTAGAAGCCTTTTATTAGTTGTAGAAACTAAGCAATTGTCTCAGATTTGTTGTTTCATCCGAGTCCAGTTACTTATGGATACAGATAACTCTGCTATTTACTAGCCCTCAGCTAGTGCAAGTGTTATTACCTTCTGATTGATTCGACTAATGGTTTCTTATTCTTGCATCCTACATTGGTTGTTTATCGACCCACCAAATTATTTTTACTAAAGTCTGTTTCAAAAGTCCTTGGTTCGTTTCCTTGCTATTCTATAGCAATGTGTCTATAATTATTCATCTAATGTGTCTATAATTTATGGAACGTTGTCGATCCTTTATGTTTTTTCGCTAAAATCTTGCTCTATCGCTTATAATTTTTAAAAAGTAATGTTAAGAATTTATTTTTCCTTTACCTTTTGTAATATTCTCGCCTAATTTCCTTATAAAACGCCTTATTTTGGTTTCTCAACTTTCTTGGCCTTGTCGTTCGGGTCAGTTGGCTATATTACGCCGCGTGGCCGTTCTTTCTCAGTGAATAGAAATAGAAGTTAAGTCGTGTTATAGAATCTAACTTCCTATTGTACTGTTATCTTATCGAGGTGTTACGTGCCTATTTATATTTTTCTAATGCTATTTCAATCTAAAAATTAGTTTATGCTAACCTACTTCCAACGCCATGCAGGTTTTTTGAGGTTATGCTTTTTCGTTCTCGTATATTTCTTGTTTAATTCTAAGTTATTTGTGTTACCTTGATTACCTTCTTAGTTTTACATCTAGATTCGAGATAACATACGGGTGAGTGCTATTCTGAGCTTATTTGAAACTTGGCTAATTTTAGGGGTCAAATCCCCCTTTTAGCGTCTTGTTGTTTCTCTAGAGTCCAGAAACTTTTGATCCTAGTCTTTTATTGCGATTAATCCATTTATTTAATAAAGAGACCCCTATCCTACTGTCTTCTAGTGTTTTCCTTATTTTCCTATCTCCTAGAAGCCTTTTATTCCTATAGAAACTAGGCAATTGTCTCAGACTTATTGTTTCGTCTGAGTCTAGTTACTTTTGACTGAGCGTGGCTCTTCTATTTTACTAGCTCTAAGCTAGCGCAGGTGTTTTCCCCTTCTACTTGACTTAGCTAATTATCTCCTATTCTATTGTCCTGCATTGGTTATTTATCTACACAACCAAATATTTTTCCTCGAGATTGTTTCAGGAGTCCTTTCAGGATCCTATTATTTCTCTAGAGTCCAGAAAATTTTGAACCTAATCTTTTATTGCTATTATGCCATTTATTTAGCATAGAGACCCTTATCCTTCTTGCATCTAATATACTCCTAATCCTATCTCCCAAAGAAAAACCTTTTATTCATTATGGACGCTAGACAGTAATCTCGGACCTGTCGTAACGCCCTTGTCCGATTACTTTTTACTAAAATTACTGGTATTGATTTTTACATTTTTTCATGTTAATCCTACCTCTTATATATATGCTTACTAGCTATTAGCCTATCTATTGTTATCCGGCATTTCTTATCTATTCGCATGAATTTATCCTTGAATCTATTTCTAATTTCTCTGTTTTCGTTTTTTCAAAATCAGATTCGTGTCTTGTCCATTATTTATGGGACTTCCGAGGGTAAGCCCGTCGGAAGTTGGAACCGTACATCATCCTTATTGTATCTAACTTATATCTACTTATTGCAAGATATTATCAAACTATCTGACTAATATTAATCATATTATTCTCTAATTTCTAATTAATGTATTAGTCAGTCCTAAACTAATCGGCATGAGAGGTTATATATAAAATACAACTTATAACTACTGACAGTGTTCGCGCGCTATTTACAACTCCGTGTCTTAACTTAACGAAAAACGTTTGTGTCTTATAAACTAACTTATCTTTTTGTAGGCTTCTTAAGGTTTACTGGGTGCATTTTATTGGTCCGCAGTCCGGGTCCTGATGCTTCCTCTTTTTTCCAACTGGACTACTTGATATGTCCTACTTCCATATGGGCTGACACTTCTTCAGGAATGTTGAAGGGACCGGTTCCGCTCGACGAGCCTATTTCGCAGCCCTTCTTTCTCCTTTCGGTTAGTGTGGTTCCCTTTTATGGAAGATTGTTATTGTTCTAGGGACCTTGGTACCCTAGACTGCGTCCTTTGGCACCCTTTGTCCTTTGTTAATATAATCTGTCACTCGTTCCATTCTATGACAGATAAATCGATTAAATCAGTAAAGTTATTATTATCTGTTCCGATACCTACCCTTTCGTTTCTGCCCCTTATTCTTTCCTCCTCCTCTTTTTTCCTGAGGACATCTCCACAGAATTCTGAGAATGCTTTCCATTTCTCAGCCGAATTTATTATTTCTTCCATTACTAATTCTGGAGAGATCTCCCCAGGATTTATACCCAACCTTTGTATCATTGTCTCCCTTTCGTTCCTCCATTCATCGCAGCAAAAGAGGGTATGCTCCGGTGTATCCTTTATTCCTGGATGGTACCAGCAATTATCATTGTCTGTCTTACCTATCTTTTTCCTGAACACATTGAATACCCCATGTCCAGATAGGGCCTGCGTAAGGTGGAAGTTGAGAGTTCCGTGCTTCCTTGTGCACCATTTCCCTAAATCTGGAATAAGCCTATATGTTCATCTTCCGGTTTTATTCTGATCCCATTCCTTTTGCCATTCCTCGTTCGATCTGATCCTTGCAGTTTTCTTAATCCATTTTTTTATGGCAATCCTTCTACTGTTTGGGTCTTCTTCCCAGTCCCTTTCCTGTAGGAACGCTTGAATGTCCGGTAGATGTCTTTCTTCTTCAGGGAAATCATATCTTTCTTCATGTTCCTGTCTTTCTACTGACCTATCCCTATAGGTACCTCTTCTTATTCTTCTAGCCGCTAGTCTGTTTGATCTTCTTTCTGTTGTTTCATTTTCTTTTGTTAAGAAGGCCTCTTCCCAGTCAAAGATTGCCTTCCTTTCTCTTATCTTAATACTCCATGGCAGGAGTCCAGTTAAGGTGGCTAGTGCTTCTAGAGATACCGTTCTGTAGGCCGAAGCAACTCTTGCTAGTCCGATTCTTTGCGTGTTCCTCAATAATCTCTTGTTGGCTGAGAGCGTAGCCGATTCTGCCCAAATAGGTGATCCGTACAGTACTATGGATTCCAGAATCATAAAATATAATTTCCTGGCTCCATTCCTAAGTCCGCCCTGGTTTTTCATTAATCCTGTTAGTGCTGCCATAGTCTTTATGCCTTTGTTAGTGGCTATCTTTAGGTGATGGGTAAAATTTTTTTTATTATCAAAGTGAATCCCTAAGTATCTTAAATTGCTTGTCGGTGTTATATCTGCATTACCTATTCTATATGAGAAATTCGCTGGTAGTCTTTTTTTGTTAGTCATAATAATCTCTGTTTTTTGTGCCGCTAATTCTAGTCCGATTTTTTCTAGCCAGTTGTTCACTTCGCCTACAGCGTTTTCTGTTTTCTCTTTTAGGGCTCCTACCCTCGAACTTTCTGTCATGATTAGGATGTCGTCTGCAAATGCGACCACCTTTACCCCTTTTTTCCAGTTTCTTTTGAGGAGGCCATCATAGACCAGGTTCCAGAAGAATGGACCGAGCACCGAGCCTTGTGGGACACCCATTTCCATGTCTATGGTAACTCTATCTCCTATAGTTTCGCATATGACTTTCCTATCCAAGAAATAGTCCCTAGTAATTTGAACTAGATATTCCGGAACTTTCCTTTCTTCCAGTTCCCTGATAATTTCCTTCCATTTGAGGGTATTAAACGCGTTTTTTATGTCCAGGGCTATTAGACTCGAGTATCTTTGTCTAATCACCCCTTCTTTAATATTTTTAGCCACTTCATCCATTGCGTGTACTGTAGATTTACCCATTGTAAAACCAAACTGGTTTTTTTCGAATGGGTTATCGCCTAGGTGTTTCGTAAATTTTATTTTCAGTACATATTCGAATAGCTTTGCAATAGCATTGATAATGCAGATTGGTCTATACGCTGAAGGATTGTCCTGATCTTTTCCTGGTTTTCTCAGCAAGATGGTTCTAGCAGTTTTCCAATCCTGAGGCATTCTACCCTTCCTGAGAATACTACTGAAGAGAGCCGCGAACACGTCTGGCCTGGCTGTCGCGAGATCTTTAATAATTTCCGGGGAGGTTCCATCTAGACCAGCAGCTTTTTTTGCTACAATGCGTTTAGCTGCTGCCGTTATTTCCTCGTTGTTACCTGCTATGTCTTCGTATTGATTATTTGTCTGAGTCTGTTCCTGAACTCCTTCTTCCTCATTATTATTTTTTTTCTATATTGTCCAGAAACTTGTGAGTCATTCCGAATTTCTCGGTTTTGCTGGACTCTAGGGAACAGTACTTCCATCACTTTTTTCATGAAGTCCAATGATATCGTAGCTGGCGGGGTTGACATTTTGACCCTTTTCATGATAGTTTTATACGGCTTTCCCCATATATCTTTATTGATTTCCTCGCAGAAATCTTTCCATTTCTCTTCTTTTGCTTTAGTGATCTCCTTTCTTAGTTCTTTCAGAACAATTTTATATACTATTTCTTTTGTATCTGCCTCATCTTTAGTCTTCCTTCCTTTCTTGACTTCCCTTCTGGCTCTTTGTGCTTTTCTTCTAGCTTTCCTCGCTTTAATCCTCAGTTCTTCTATCTTTTGATTCCACCAGACGTTTTTATAGGTGTTTGAATTATTACTCCTATCATTAATCTTTAGGGTAGAATCCAGGACTCGGGTCATCAGGTTGTAGATGTTATCAATTTCGTCTTCGTTATAGAAGGTTCTATGTCAGTAGGTAATATAGGCGGGTTCTACGATCAGACTTATCATTGTAGGTAGATTCCTACCTTACCGACGCAGCTGAAAAGTCGGTTCTGTTCCATACTAACTTAGCTTATAACACAACCAAATTTTGCGGGGGAAGGGGGTGGGGGATTACCTTATTGCCCGACCATATTTGCGGGGGAGGGGGAGGGGGTATCTCGCACGTGCAAAGTGCAGCGTCAGCTTTTTGGGTAACCTTGAACGTGTTCGTCGGAGAGGGGTAAGGGGGAGGGGGGTTTTTCACAGTATGTAATATGATACCCCGTCTTGAACGTTTTCGTAGGAGAGGGGCAAGGGGGAGGGGGGTTTCGCAGTATGTAATATGATAGCCCATCGCACGTGCAAAACTGCAGCGTCAGCTTTTGAATAACCTTGAACGTCAGCTTTTTGAGTAAAGTTGAACGTGTGATGAGTCATGAGTGATGAGTCATCTGTAATATGATACCTCTTTTCAAGGACTTCGCAGTATGTAAAATGATACCCCGTCGCACGTGCAAAACTGCAGCGTCAGCTTTTTGAATAACCTTGAACGTCAGCTTTTTGAGTAAAGTTGAACGTGTGATGAGTCATGCGTGATGAGTCATCTGTAATATGATACTTCTTTTCAAGAACAGTTTCTCATGTTCGTAAGGTAGGGGGAAGGGGGAGGGGTGGGGGTTTTGTAATATGATACCCCATAGCAACAGGAATTTCGCACGTGCAAAACTGCAGCGTCAGCTTTTTTTGAATAACCTTTCGCGATATCTGACCACCGCCTCTGTTTTCACTCAGTCTTTTCATTATCATTTCTTTCCTCTTCTTCATAGAGGTAGTCATAGAATTGAAGAGTCGTAGAATCGCGTCCGAACGTGTTCGAACGTGTTCGAACGTGCTTCTTACCTATGGGGGAGGGGTTGACCGTGATTTTTTCAAAGACTGTTTCCCACGAAAACACGTGCACTTTCGTTTAAGACGATTGTCCTGAACGATGTAAGAGTGAGAGAGAGAGAGAGAGAGAGAGAGAGAGACCGTTCACGATGTAAGGGAGAGAGAGAGAGAGAGAGAGAGAGACCATTCACGATGTAAGAGAGAGAGTTTTTAATGAACAGAACGGTATAGAGTTTCTCCTTATCTTTTCGACGCGACTACCGCGAAATAGCGCGAGCCCGTTTCAGAGCAGTATAGAGTTTCTTTTTCGATGTAAGATCATGTCCAAACATCTTTTCTAGTATCGCGAGCGGAGATTTCGTTCCCCTCTTTTTTAGAAATTAATACGAATAAGAATTTACGTGCTCAAGATGTTTTGAATCAAGATTTTATGAATAATTTGATTGAATTTGCTGACGGATTCAAGTTACTTAAAAATATTCGTTCATCGCCAAGCATATTGGGAACAAAAAAAGAAAGAGTTACTAGCAATGATCCGTCAATTGAGTAAACCCACTTTCTTTACGACAGTGTCGGCTGCAGAAAGTTACTGGCCTGAGTTATTACAAACATTTATGAAATATCGCGATGGTGGTAAAACATTATCTGTACAAGGCGCACTCAATTTGGATTACAATACCGAAACTGATCTAATTAGAAATGATCCCGTTACATGCGCTCGATATTTCGATCATAGAGGCACATAAGCTTATGTGGTTATTAAGACAAAAACAAAGTAATTTCGGAGAATATGAGGTTGTGAATAGTTATGAACGAGTGGAAATTCAGCAACGTGGAAGTCCACATGAACATATGTTTCTGTGGTTGAAATGAGCACCTATGTACAATAGTGTTAAAGATAGACACGATCATATTGGTAACAAAGAATTGATTGATTTAATTGCCCGATTTATCACATATAGATATGACGATAATATTGCATATATTAAATTTCAAATGTACAAAACATAATCATAGTTGTTACAAAGGACAAAAAAATTAGCTACGTCGATTTTATATGCCTTATCCAGTAATGAGAAGAACGATGATTCTTGAACCATTAAATAAAAAAACTGAAATGACGCCTAAATCCTATAAACTTATTGATGAATTAATAAATGAATTTTATAAGAAAAAATAGTTATGAGCTATGATGAAGTAGTTTAAAAAAAAAACGGATATTTTTAAAAACGATCCCAGCCTTGAAGTAAATATTAATGGTTATAATGCAGATATCTTACAATTATTCGAATCGAATATGGAATTACAGTTTGTACTTGACAAATATTCGGCGGTGAGTTATGTAACCAATTACATTAGTAAAATTGAAGGAGGTTTATCAAAATTATTAAGGGAAGCTGCTATTGATTGTGATAATAAACAATAAGAACGTTAGAGAAAAAATTTCGAAATATTACCAATGCTTTTTAAATAGTAATTTAATGTCTGCACAAGAAGCAGCCAATCGTGTTTTATCATTACCTTTACAAAGCAAAGTAGAAAGGCAGTATACATGAATACCAATCCGATATCAGAACGTGTATTAATGTTATAATCTGAGAATGCTTTAAAAAATTAAATGAAGACTCCACCGAAATTTATATGGATGATATATTTGATAATTATAGTAGAAGAGATATTGATTTACATGATATGTGCATTGCTGAGTTTGCAACGAATTATCAAAAAAGATCATGAAAAAAGGAACAAGAGGAAGGTGATGCTGACAATAATGAGGAAAATGACGAAGTAAGTGATTTCAGACTTCGACAGGAAACAGCTATTATTGGATACAGACGATATAAATAAAAAAATTTTATACCTTTTTTTATTTAATAAAAGTATATATTTAGATACTGTGAGTAAAATAAAATTAATAATTTTATATATTTATTAATTACTTAAAATTAATACTTAATAACGTTTTTTCTTTTTGCAGACTCAATGAAGAAACATATATAATCAATACAATTATTTTTTAATAAAAAATCTTATATTCATTACATTAGTTTTTTCATTTTTTTAAATTTATTTTATCACGTTCGAGCGACGATTCTTTCGCGATTCCACAGACATCCATACCACGAGGGTTTGGCGGGATTGTATCCGGATCGACTCCGATCGGTACGTTGCCGCAGTTCACCCCGCAAACGTATCCGCAGGATCTTGACCAGGCGCGATGCTCCGTCATAGGATCATCATCCTCTTCCCATCGAGTCAGCTGTATGCCGCATTCGAAACATTCAACGAAATCCTCATCACCCAGATGGAAAAATCCTGCAGCGGCGAGTTTCTCCGATTGGACGATGTGTGAGTAACGCCAGTCGTGAAAACTTTGTAGTCTGTCGCGTTCGAGACGATAATCGGGTGGTGGTGTTGCGTGATCGGTTGTTGCGACGGCACCCTCGGATTTCGTAATCATTGTGATACTCTGTGTGAAAAAAAATCAAAAACGTAAAAGGAGGTGTCGTGTTTTACGGTTTTGACTCGCGGGAAAAATTCAAAGATGTAGACGGGTTTTTATAACTGATACTTTACGTGTTTTTATGATTGCTAACCCATGCTCGAAATGTTTGTACTTCGCGCAGACAGCAATGATACGGTTCCGTTTTGACGTTTTTTACCGGTTGCCAACAGTGAAGTCGACACGGTTCGCCGTCAGCAATTTTATACATAGGATCGTGAACTAGTACATCGTATTTCGGACAGTTGTAATCTTCTAAATTTATCGAGTTTATTTGCATTTGCCGAAGGATGTCTCTCTCGAAACATCCACCTTTGTATGCTACGACAGGATTCGCGTAATCGCACATAAAATTTCGTATAACTTCAAATATATCGTGTTGTTGATAGTTTTCATAGCCGAAATCTTTAAATGGAATCCCATGCACGAAATTGCTGACATACCATGCAGACTTTTTGTCAGCGTCGGATAAACAACGAAAGTTCCTTCCCAAGCGAAATTCAGAGAGTTCGAACGAGCCGTCGCGACAAACATCGATCATGGCTAATTCTTTGCATATAAATCTTTTTTTCACAATGAATCCGTCCATGTCAATGATGTGAGTAATTTGATCCATCTAAATAAAAGAATGTTTTTTCACTAGATTTTTACATCGTTTTTTAAAAACTTTTTTTATTGTACTTACCGTCAAAGAAAAGGGGGAATGCGCGAAGTTGACCGGTCGGATGATAAGATCATACACGCGATGTAACGTCGTATAGCGACTGTGATTGTATACGTTTTTTTATGACGAGTAGCGAGCAATTTATAATGAATACCCCTACCACCATATCTCGCTCTATGGTGGAGGGAGGTGATATTATTACTATAATTTTTTCTTTTTAATAAATACGAGTTTAATTGTATGAGGAGGAGGAGGAGGAGAATTGTTTTTAAATTTTAAAAAATAAGATCACTCACATAATATTATTTCATTTGATAAAGTATATATTTTTTGTCAACATAACAGCGGTTTAAGTAATTTTTCGAACAATGTTCATTAATGGACTGTCCTCCACGATGCGGTCATGTATCATCAAGCAGTAGGCTGTTGTCGATCGGGGAACGTTGGTTCGACATTAAAATTCAATTCGCACGTCAATCGTAGCATTTCTTAACGTTTAGTTTTGTCGGGAACAATCGAGAACAACGAGCGGACCATATCGCAGGAAATCCATGTTCAAATACAGTGGACGAAATTTCTATAAGAACTCTACTATTTTTGAACAAAATGTTCAAGTATTTTGATAATACGATTAAAGGAAGGCTAGAAAATAATTAAGGAATATAAGAAAGCAGAAATCAATATTCTGAATCCAAAAGAACTGCTTTATTTTATTGGGTTTAGATCAGACAATGTGACGGTCAGTTCATTAGTTGCAAATTCTTTTGTCTAAACCACTCCGGAGTCTTCTTAGCATTGTGTATCACCGCGTTATCTTGTTGAAAAATAACGTTGTAGTCATGATTTTTTCTCTACAAAGCAAAGAGGTAAAAAATAAGGGAATGAAGAGAAAACAGATGTAACAATCACAAATCGAAAAAATGAATCCTGAAAGTTTCACAATTTTTGATGAATGTATAATGATCACGGACCAGCATATCGAACAAAATAATTATGAATATGCAGCGTCTGCAGAATGTTTCCTCAATGATGGTTATATCTATACTTTAGTAACAGCCGAATGTAAAGAAGTCATAAAACCCGATTGTTATTTTACAAGATAAACATATTAATTTATTTCATGAAATTATGAGCAAAAATCTAAACGAGCGTGGAGTATACAATTTTGCTGAAGATACAGGTAAAGTTCGAGCTTTTGAGTAATTTACAAGAGATCCCTGAACATGAGACGAATATTCAGATAATATACACTGCTGAACTTGGAGAAAAGGTAGTAAAACATTGGATTTGCATAAGATCTGAAGGCAACGGCAATGTACACATTTATGACAGTTTTAATGCTAATGATTTGAACCATGATGTAATAGATTATTTGAATATCCTTTATAAATATAATAAGAAATATATATATTTCACGTCAGGTACAGGTACAGGTACAGGTACAGGTACAGGTACAGGTACAGCTACAGCTACAGCTACAGCTACAGGTACACCAACAGGTACAGGTACAGGTACAGGTACAGGTACAGATACAGCTACAGGTACAGGTACAGTATGGCGGTTGAACAGTACGCAGTATGCCTGTTGTACAGTACGCAGTATGCCTGTTGTACAGTACGCAGTATGGCTGTTGTACATCTATCCATGAATCTCTCAAGATCGGTCGATGTATTTCTTTTTACATGTTCACGATTAATATCTTAATATTGTCATGAAAGCTTATTCCAAAGTTCTCCAGCCGATCGTCGTCAATGATGTTGTCCATATCGTCTTTTCACCTTCTCCTTCAAGGCATCGAACGTTTGCATTTGCTACTAATCAACAGCACAGGTACAGGTACAGGTACAGGTACAGGTACAGGTACAGTATGGCGGTTGAACAGTACGCAGTATGCCTGTTGTACAGTACGCGGTATGGCTGTTGTACAGTATGCAGTATGATTTCTCAAGATATGTCGGTCGGTCGGTTGGTCGGTTGGTCGGTCGGTCGGTCGGTCGGTCGGTCGGTCGGTCGGTCGGTCGGTCGGTCGGTTGGTCGGTTGGTTGGTCGGTCGGTCGGTCGGTCATGAAGGCCTATTCCAAAGTTCTCCAGCCGATCGTCATCAGCGATATCGTCTTTTCACCTTCTCCTTCAAGGCCTCGAACGTTTGCATTTGCGACTCATCCACAGCACAGGTACAGGCACAGGTAGAGGTACAGGTACAGGTACAGGTACAGGTACAGGTACAGGTACAGGTACAGGTACAGGTACAGGTACAGGTACAGGTACAGGTACAGGTACAGGTACAGCTACAGCTACAGCTACAGCAACAGGTACAGGTACAGGTACAGATACAGCTACATCAACAGGTACAGGTACAGATACAGCTACAGGTACAGGTACAGGTACAGATATAGCTACAGGTACAGGTACAGTATGACGGTTGAACAGTACGCAGTATGCCTGTTGTACAGTACGCAGTATGGCTGTTGTACATCTATCCATGAATCTCTCAAGATCGGTCGATGTATTTCTTTTTACATGTTCACGATTAATATCGTAATATTGTCATGAAAGCTTATTCCAAAGTTCTCCAGCCGATCGTCGTCAATGATGTTGTCCATATCGTTTTTTCACCTTCTCCTTCAAGGCATCGAACGTTTGCATTTGCTACTAATCAACAGCACAGGTACAGGTACAGGTACAGGTACAGGTCAGCATAGCTACAGCTACAGATACAGGTACAGCAACAGGTACAGCTACAGGTACAGGTACAGCTACAGGTACAGTATGGCGGTTGAACAGTACGCAGTATGCCTGTTGTACAGTACGCAGTATGGCTGTTGTACATCTATCCATGAATCTCTCAAGATCGGTCGATGTATTTCTTTTTACATGTTCACGATTAATATCTTAATATTATCATGAAAGCTTATTCCAAACTTCTCCAAACGATCGTCGTCAATGATGTTGTCCATATCGTCTTTTCGCCTTCTCCTTCAAGGCCTCGAACGTTTGCATTTGCGACTCATCCACAGCACAGGTACAGGTGCAGGTAAAGGTACAGGCACAGGTACAGGTACAGGTACAGGTAGAGTGCGCGTGCAGGTATAACACATCTACAGTACGTAGCACTGTCTAGAAACTGAAATGGAAACCGAGGGAGGGAAGGCTTGGTGGTTGGGGTTAGGATAGCATTAGGATAGGGATACGATAGGGTTAGGATAGCATTAGGACAGGGCTAGGATAGGGTTAGGATAGGCGAGGGGGATGCCGAAAAAATAGACGAAACGACTGGTCATCATACGTGATGAGCTAGCTCTTCACGTACGCTGACCAGTCACATGCGACTGCATGTGACCAGTCGTTTCGTCTATTTTTTCGGCATCCCCCTCGCCTATCCTAACCCTATCCTAGCCCTATCCTAATGCTATCCTAACCCTATCGTATCCCTATCCTAATGCTATCCTAACCCCAACCACCAAGCCTTCCCTCCCTCGGTTTCCATTTCAGTTTCTAGACAGTGCTACGTACTGTAGATGTGTTATACCTGCACGCGCACTGTACCTGTACCTGTACCTGTACCTGTGCCTGTACCTTTACCTGCACCTGTACCTGTGCTGTGGATGAGTCGCAAATGCAAACGTTCGAGGCCTTGAAGGAGAAGGCGAAAAGACGATATGGACAACATCATTGACGACGATCGGTTGGAGAAGTTTGGAATAAGCTTTCATGATAATATTAAGATATTAATCGTGAACATGTAAAAAGAAATACAACGACCGATCTTGAGAGATTCATGGATAGATGTACAACAGCCATACTGCGTACTGTACAACAGGCATACTGCGTACTGTTCAACCGCCATACTGTACCTGTAGCTGTACCTGTACCTGTAGCTGTACCTGTTGCTGTACCTGTATCTGTAGCTGTAGCTATGCTGACCTGTACCTGTACCTGTACCTGTACCTGTGCTGTTGATTAGTAGCAAATGCAAACGTTCGATGCCTTGAAGGAGAAGGTGAAAAAACGATATGGACAACATAATTGACGACGATCGGCTGGAGAACTTTGGAATAAGCTTTCATGACAATATTACGATATTAATCGTGAACATGTAAAAAGAAATACATCGACCGATCTTGAGAGATTCATGGATAGATGTACAACAGCCATACTGCGTACTGTACAACAGGCATACTGCGTACTGTTCAACCGTCATACTGTACCTGTACCTGTAGCTATATCTGTACCTGTACCTGTACCTGTACCTGTTGATGTACCTGTAGCTGTATCTGTACCTGTACCTGTTGATGTACCTGTATCTGTACCTGTATCTGTACCTGTTGCTGTAGCTGTAGCTGTAGCTGTACCTGTACCTGTACCTGTACCTGTACCTGTACCTGTACCTGTACCTGTACCTGTACCTGTACCTGTACCTCTACCTGTGCCTGTACCTGTGCTGTGGATGAGTCGCAAATGCAAACGTTCGAGGCCTTGAAGGAGAAGGTGAAAAGACGATATCGCTGATGACGATCGGCTGGAGAACTTTGGAATAGGCCTTCATGACCGACCGACCGACCGACCAACCAACCGACCAACCGACCGACCGACCGACCGACCGACCGACCGACCGACCGACCGACCGACCGACCGACCGACCAACCGACCAACCGACCGACCGACCGACCGACCGACCGACCGACCTACCGACCGACCGACATATCTTGAGAAATCATACTGCATACTGTACAACAGCCATACCGCGTACTGTACAACAGGCATACTGCGTACTGTTCAACCGCCATACTGTACCTGTACCTGTAGCTGTACCTGTACCTGTACCTGTACCTGTTGCTGTACCTGTAGCTGTAGCTGTAGCTATGCTGACCTGTACCTGTACCTGTACCTGTACCTGTACCTGTACCTGTGCTGTTGATTAGTAGCAAATGCAAACGTTCGATGCCTTGAAGGAGAAGGTGAAAAGACGATATGGACAACATCATTGACGACGATCGGCTGGAGAACTTTGGAATAAGCTTGTAACGAGTCCGGAAATCTCGTTACAACCGGATCTCTCCCTCGTTGCTGAATGGCTCGCCGAGCCAGGGTTCGCGGCGAGGGAAGCGGACGGAAACGGTAGTTCGGGTGAGGAGCGAAATGAACAAAACACTCGATATAGTTTTTGTGTCTCACGGGGCCGCGACTCGCGAAGATGCCGATCGCGATAGGTTCGCGGGTGCGCGTACACGGATTCGCGGTTCGCGGATCTGGCGGTCGGCGACGGGCGACGGCTCGTCGAGGCAGATGAGCGGACTCTCCGCGACGGCTCGTCGACTTACTAGGGTACGGGAACCGGCGGCTCGCGGTAACGGGTATTCAGGGTCGGTCAGGTCAGCGGTAACGGTGAGAGTCGCTCGACGGCGCGTTGAGCGGGCGAGGAGGCAACGGCGCGTTGCACCGGGTGTTCCGACGGCTCGTGGGAACGGCGACGGGAACTTCGGCTCGAAGCTTTTGAAGGATTCGCTCGACGGCGCGCTGAGCGGGCGAGGAAGCAACGGCGCGTTGCCCGGGGTTTCACCGGCTCGTGAAACGGTGACAGGAGCTTCGACGGCGCGTGAAGCGAAGGTTAGAATCGTTCACGGCGCGTGAGACGGGCGAGGATACAGCGGCGCGCTGCAAAAGATGTCTCGACGGCTCGTGGAGACGGCGGAAGGAACTTCGGCGCGAAGCTGTTTCGAAGGATTCGTTCGACGGCTCGTGGAACGGGCGAGGAAGCAACGGCGCGCTGCAAAAGGTGTCTCGACGGCTCGTGGAGACGGCGACGGGAACTTCGGCGCGAAGCTGTTACGGTGGACGGTGCGGATGCAACGGCGCGTTGCTCGGGTATCGGGAACGGTCAGGTCGGGAGATTGACGGCTCGTCAAGGCAAGGCGCTTACCGGTGGTCCGCTCAGTCTAGGCGGCTCGCCAGCTGGACTCAGAAAGAGAGCGAGTCGTCTTCCGCGTTGCCTTTTATAGGCAAATTCGGTGATTACTGCGGGGGGCGCGGGTTGCGGTGTGCACGAGCGATTCGCGGAATTGCTCGTGCGGCGTCTGCTTCGGGGCGCGAAAACGCGGGAAGACGCGTAATACAATGTCGCGCCTGGTTATGAGGCGTGAAATCGCTTCGCGCGGATTCGGGTTCGGTCGGGATCGGTCGGCGCGCTTCGGCTGTACGCGAGTCTTCGCGTTCGTAACAGAGCTGTACCGAGCCCGCTGTACAGGTCTGTTACACCCCCCTCCCTCTTCGGGGTGACGAACGAGCGGCCGTGAGACCTTTTATTAAAAAACCAATTATACACTATCTACTTATAAACTAGCGCAGTCTTTTAGCCTACGGTACGGGTGGGATCAGGCAAAACACAGGGACTCTGGGAACAACAACACAGTTTTATTTATACCGTAGTCAGGTGATGCTGTCCTATAAATGTAGCAACGATTGTCTTAAATCTATACATCTCGCAACGTCAGTCTTTGGTACCCTGGCCCGGCTCGGGTGTGATTGTCAGTCTTATGACGTACTAAAAGAAATAATACCTTTTTTGCATCCTGTGCGTGAAAAGAAAAAAAAAAAATACTATGATACAGTCCTGGCCTGAACGGCTGAAAAGAAAAGAAAACGAAAAGAAAAATATATGTATACTATAATCGGTCGGACGGCTATGTGGCGATGTTTTCTCGCCTCTTGTCACAAAATACAGTCTGTATCAAACGAGTAGAAAGACGGAGCAGATTGCATCAGCTGTAATATCGCTTATCTTACCATTACTAAAATAACCGCATGGACTAGCCATATCTATCGTTGTATAGATATAATGATGATACGCGCAAACATAATAATAATAAAAGAAAGTAATATAAAAATAAGAACTTTAGGTTACCCTCGGCGCGAGGGTTGATCGCGGCACGCGACCTGTGCGCTAATCGAGCGCTACGTCCGGAACCCTCCGTTTGCACCGGCGAAGGAGACCGTTTTTCTTAAAAAACAGAATCCACCGCTCCTGCGGTGTGGACGCCCGGTACTGCCCTGTCTTTACATAATAGTTGGGCACTTCCACTCGTCTGCCCGTAGGTAGCTGGTACCAGGCAGTGTTTCCCGGTACCGGTTTTCCGTCGTATGGTACCGACGGCGGAGCACCGGGGAGGCGCTCCCCGGACAGGACTGGTCGGCCCCCGTTGCCCGGTTGCTCACACCGCATCGGTGTTGGCTTCGGTCGTTGTGATGGCCCTGGCTTCGGCGGAAGTGCGGGCTTCGGTGAGCCGGTGGCAGTGGCCACTGGTGTCCCCGCTGGGGCGTCGGCAGGACCCACCCCCAGGATGGCCGGTATGGAAGTCGCCGCTGGTGGCCTCCTCGCCGGAGACCGCGCTGGTGGCCGCTCTCCAGCCGTGGTAGCTGGTCTCTTGGCGGGCGGCAGTGGTGGCGTTGTGTCCGGCTCGGTCAAGTCGATCAGTGGCAGATGCTCTGTCCAGTGTCGGCTCGGTAGGGGACCTTGGCGGGGCCCCTTCTTTCGCCGGTGGTCCGGCTTGGCTGGCGGGGTCACCGCTTTGGTCCACCACGTCGGTGGCTCGGCCTTCCGCCCGGTGACCGGGAATGGGTCGAACGGGCCGACCGGGTTGGCTGAGGCCGATGATGGCCCGGCTGCGGTGGTGTCGGTGCTGGTGGCCGGGCTGCGCTGTTTCGCAGCTAGCTCCAGTTCGGCCTTGTGTTTCATCAGGCCCTTGAGCCACGTGACGGACCGGATGGTCCGTATCCGTGGGCCGTGTCGGCGGTGGGGTGATTGCCCCGGCGGCATGGCTGGTCCCCCGGTTTGCTGGTCGGTGCGGATTGTCGTACTGGCCAACGGCGTTGCCGGTGGCGGGTCCGTCGGTCTCTGTTGCTCCGCATCCGGTGCCGCGGCGGTGGTTGCGGCGGTCGGCTCGACCGGTTTTGTTGTTCGCGGTGCTGATGTGGCCTCCCCGGTGTTCCCGGTCGGCTCGACCGGTGCGGCCTCCAGGCTGGGTAGGCGGATCGTCGGTGTTCGGGGCCGCTCGTCGAGGTTCGGCTCCTCCAGCAGGTCGGCGAGTTCCTTGACCCACGGTTCCATGTTCGCCGTGTCTGTTGTATCTGTCCTACTACAGAAAGAAATGCTGGGAATTATTTTTCGGGGTCGACCTCGGCGACGAGGAGCTGGTACGGTGGCGGGGTCGGGGGGTGGTGGAGACGTGCCGCTCGGTTCCGCATCGTCCCCAGCGTGGGTCGCGGCTCGCGTTTCGGAGTCCGGTTCCACCGCAGGCTTTAAATCCTGGACGTGGATATGGCGGACCCATTTGTTTTGGTCGTTTCGCAAATCGACGATGACCGGCGAGACGATTTTTCCGACGGTGTATGGACCGGTGTACTTCGGCGCGAGCTTCGCGTTGACTCCGGCCGCTTTATCGGACAGCGTATGTTCGCGTTTCCAGACGCGGTCTCCGACGGCTGGGCGCCAGTCGCGGTGTCGGAGGTCATAGTACTTCGCTTGCCGACCGAATGCGCGTGCTAAGTGCAGTTTCGCGAGCTCCTGCGCTTCCCGGAGATTCTTCCATCGTTGTTTAGGCGCATCGTTCGGATCTTCGGTCGTCGATTGTCCTGGTGTTCGGAGTTCTCTTCCTTGGTTGAGGTACGCAGGGCTGTGCCCGGTCGACTCATGCCAGGCGGTGTTGACGGCAAAGCGAGCTTCTTCGATCTTCTCGTCCCACTGATTGTGCCGGGCGCCGGTATATTGAGCGAGCATCGTTTTCACGACCTTGTTGGCTCGCTCGACCGGGTTGCAGTGGGGCGAGTATGGCGGCGTCTTCCGGTGGACGGTTCCGGCGGCTTCGAGCAGAGCGGTGAACGGTCCCCCGATGAACTGGCGGCCATTATCGGTGATGACCACCTCGGGAGCCCCGTGACGGAGGATGACTTCCTTCTGGATTGCGGCGGCGACGGCGGAACTGGTGGCCTTTCGGAGCGGTACAAGCTCCACCCATTTGGTGAAGCGGTCGAGGGCGACCAGCAGCCAGATGTTCCCTTGGCGTGACCTTGGCAATGGTCCGACGAGGTCGATGGACACCGTATGCCATGGTCTGGTCCCCGGGTTGGCGTGGAGGTGCCCCGCAGGTTGCTGCGGTGGCGATTTGTACCGCTGGCAGCTGGCACAGCTGCGAACGTAACGGGCGGTCTCCCGAAACATTCCTGGCCAATAAAAACGCTGAGCCACGCGAACGATGGTCTTCGCGACCCCCAGATGTCCAGCGGTGGGGTCGTCGTGATACTTTCGGAGTATCTCTTCTCGCTCGCCGGTGGGCACGCAGATCTTCCAGGCGTCTCCCGGCTCGGGCTCGTTGTAATCGAGCTGATGCAGTACGTGCCGCTGCAGTTTTCCGTCCTGGATTCGGAAGTCGGTGACGGATGACGGATTGTTTTGGACGGCTTCGACTTTCTTCTCGTACCACGTGTCGGGGCGCTGTTTCGGTCGGAGCAGGTTGACGCCCGCCGTGGGCGTGTTTCGGGACAGCGCGTCCGCCACGTGGTTCAATTTCCCTGGTCGGTATCGGACATCGAAGTTGTACTGCTGCAGCTCGAGCGCCCATCTGGCCAGGCGTCCGGTCGGATTTTCTATTTGCCGGAGCCACCGGAGTGCCTGATGATCGGTGACCACGGTGAAGTGGTATCCCTCGACGTACGGCTTCATTTTCCGTATTCCCCATACGACGGCGAGGCATTCCTTCTCCGTGGCGCTGTATTTTCGCTCGGTGGCGCTCAGCGTGTGGCTGGCGTAGCGATGACGTGCTCGTCGTTCTCTGGACCTTGCGTGAGCACGATCCCCAGGCCGCTGTCACTGGCGTCCGTTTGGAGCGTGAACGGCTGCGTGAAATCCGGACAAGCGAGAACCGGCGCGGCCACAAGCTTTTCCTTCATTGTCCGGAACGCAGTTTCTTCTTCTTCTGTCCATCTCCATTTGGCGTTCTTCCGGGTGAGCCTTGTCAGCGGTTCCATAATCTCGGCGAAATTCGGCACGAATCTTCGGTACCATGCCGCCATGCCGTGGAATCGACGAACGTCTCGAATTGTCTTCGGAGCGGTCAGCTGTGCGATCGCGCTCGTCTTCTCAGGATCGGTCCGGATGCCTTGCTGGTCCACGATATGGCCGAGATAGCGGAGACTATCGACGCAAAATCGGCATTTCTCCGGATTGAGACGCAGGCCGGCGGCGCGGAGACGGCGAAAGACCTCGCGTAGATGGCGTCGGTGTTCGCGGATGCTCCGCCTGACGACGATGATATCGTCGAGGTAGGCGAAGGCGTTTGGCTCCATTTCCGGACCGATGACGTTGTCCAGGAGGCGCTGGAACGTGGCGGGCGCCGAATGGAGTCCAAACGGCATCACCGTAAATTGAAAGAGCCCTCTTCCGGGCACGGTGAAGGCGGTGAGCGGTCGACTTGCTGCGTCTAACGGGACCTGCCAATATCCGTTCTTCAAATCCAGTGTTGTTAAGAACTTGGCCCCTCGTAATTTGTCGAGGGTGGCCTGGATATGTGGCAGCGGATACGCGTCCTTCTCGGAGCGGTCATTCAGGCGACGGAAGTCGACGCAGAAGCGTGGTTTGCCGTCTTTCTTCTTGACGACGACCACCGGCGAGCTCCATGGGCTGCTGGATCGCTCGATGACTCCGTCTCGCAGCATCTTGTCGACCTCCTCGTCGATTACGGCCTGCATCACCGGATTGCGGGGGCGGTATCGTTGCTTGAGCGGTGTCTCGTTGAGCAACTTGATCCGGTGGTGCACCAGCGTGGTGCGCCCGGCCACGGAAGAGAACTTCGCCAGTTCCTGCTCCAGAAATTGTTGGAATGGCTCTCGTTCGTCCTCCTTCATTTTTCGGAGTCCCATCTGGAGGCAGGGTTCGGCCAGACAGTCGGTGGCCCAAGTGGCTACCTCGGGTGGCGGTCGGACGGTTAAACGGAGCGCGGCGATGGCCTGTATCCCGAGCAGCACGGGTGGGCCCATCTTCGGTAAAACGGTGAAATCTTCGGTGTGTTCGACGTCTCCCACGCGGAACGTTAAACGGATGGTGCCGGATGGATGCATTTCCGATCCGTCGGCGAGTCAGATCCGTTGGTATCCGTCGGTGGGTCGAATTCCTCGTTCGCGGGCCCATTCCATGGCCTCTGCATTGATGCACGAGAGCTGTGCTCCGGTGTCCAGCATGGCATCAATTTCCCGTCCGAGTACGACGATTGGCAGAAGCGGCCTGGGCGTGTAACGGATCGGCGGGCCCGGGTTTACTGGCGCCGGCTCGGCGACGTCGGGCCCCGTGGCCCGTTTCCCGGCGGGTGGCAATCACGGGTCAACACTTCGTCGCGGCCACATCGCGAGCAAAACTTCCTGTACGCGTTCCGGCACTCGGAACGGTAATGTCCGCGTTGCTTGCACCGCCAGCAGTGGGTCATCGGATCGTACGGACCCTCTGATTTTTCGGAGCGGCCGGTTCCTGGCGTGGTGCTGAGGCGAGCGAGCCGCGATTCAATAGGATCAGTGACTGCGACACTACGTTCGGCGGCTTCGGCTGCGTGAATCGGCACGGCACGTGTTGCGATTCTCCGCTCCGCAGGACTCTCCTCGGCGTTTTCGGACGCCTGCTCAATCTGCTAGACGCGCGCTAGGAGATCTCGGGGGTTCTTCACATCCGGACGGTAAATGAGTTTCCGGTGCTCCGGCCGCATATTCTCGAACAGCAGATCTAGGCGGTGGCGGTCGTCCATCTGTGCCCGTCGCATGAGCATGATTATGGAATTCATGAACTCATGGAAGGGTTCGTTCGGACGTTGGCGCCGTGTTCGAGCCTCGTTCTCTTGCTGGAACCGGGAACGATTCGATGCAAATACTTGCACAAACTCGTCCGAGAACTCGGCCCATGTGTTGATGTCGGCTCGACTGTTGCGGTACCAGACCTGGGCCGATCCTCGCAGTAATTCTGGTACTCCACGGAGCAGGTCGGCATCGGTGAGATCGTACGTGCTCTGGAGCTCGGACATTCGCTCCAAGAACGATAGCGGATCCTTCCCATCGGTGACGTTACCGGACTTTCGGAGTCGGTCGATGCTCCGATACGGATCGGCTTTCTCGGTGACAGCTGTCACCTTATCACTGCTGGGTGCCATACTCCGGGTGCTGACGCCTTCCTTCGGCTCCGCCATTTCTGGAGGCTCGTTGGTTTGCCGCTGGACGTACTCCGTTAACCGTTGGCGTAGTTCCTCAGCGGTCCCGGTCGTTGACAGATTGCTACGTTGTAGCTCGGCGACCAGTTGATCCTTTGTCAGACGGATCCGTTTCATCCAGTCTGCTCTTCCTTCGGCTGGTCGAAGTTCCCGTCGATTTCCGCTAGGTGGCGGCGCGGTCCCTTGTCACTTCGCGATCGCGACGCACGATTCACCTTCCGTATTTCGGCACTAGATGTCCGTCACCGTTGTTCCGCGGCACTTCGCGTGGTCACTAGTTTCACCCCGTGTCACTAGATGTCGCGCGCGGCACTGTCTTCACTGTTGGTCTTCGGTTGGCGACACTGGAACTCGCGGCTCGCGTTTTTCGCGGCGAGTTAACCTTCAAGACCACGTGGCCGGTTAACCTAGAAACTCGCGACGCGCCACGTGGTTGCCGCGCGCACGTGGTTGAAACACGCACCCGGTTGACACGTTTCGCGGTTTGTTCGCGACACTTTTTAAAGTCCCTGTTCGGGCGCCATGTAACGAGTCCGGAAATCTCGTTACAACCGGATCTCTCCCTCGTTGCTGAATGGCACGCCGAGCCAGGGTTCGCGGCGAGGGAAGCGGACGGAAACGGTAGTTCGGGTGAGGAGCGAAATGAACAAAACACTCGATATAGTTTTTGTGTCTCACGGGGCCGCGACTCGCGAAGATGCCGATCGCGATAGGTTCGCGGGTGCGCGTACACGGATTCGCGGTTCGCGGATCTGGCGGTCGGCGACGGGCGACGGCTCGTCGAGGCAGGTGAGCGGACTCTCCGCGACGGCTCGTCGACTTACTAGGATACGGGAACCGGCGGCTCGCGGCGACGGGTATTCAGGGTCGGTCAGGTCGGCGGGAAAGGTGAGAGTCGCTCGACGGCGCGTTGAGCGGGCGAGGAGGCAATGGCGCGTTGCACCGGGTGTTCCGACGGCTCGTGGGAACGGCGACGGGAACTTCGGCGCGAAGCTATCGAAGGATTCGTTCGACGGCGCGTTGAACGGGCGAGGATACAACGGCGCGTTGCAACGGGGTTCCGACGGCTCGCGGAACGGCGACGGGAACTTCGACGGCGCGTGAAGCGTAGGTTGGTATCGTCCGACGGCGCGTGGGACGGGCGAGGAGGCAACGGCGCGTTGCACCGGGGGTTCCGACGGCTCGTGGGAACGGCGACGGGAACTTCGGCGCGAAGCTGTGTAAAGGATTCGTTCGACGGCTCGTTGAACGGGCGAGGATGCAAGCGGCGCGCTGCAAAAGAGGTTCCGACGGCTCGTGGGAACGGCGACGGGAACTTCGGCGCGAAGCTGTTACGGCGGACGGTGCGGATGCAACGGCGCGTTGCTCGGGTATCGGTAACGGTCAGGTCGGGAGATTGACGGCTCGTCAAGGCAAGGCGCTTACCGGTGGTCCGCTCAGTCTAGGCGGCTCGCCAGCTGGACTCAGAAAGAGAGCGAGTCGTCTTCCGCGTTGCCTTTTATAGGCAAATTCGGTGATTACTGCGGGGGGCGCGGGTTGCGGTGTGCACGAGCGATTCGCGGAATTGCTCGTGCGGCGTCTGCTTCGGGGCGCGAAAACGCGGGAAGACGCGTAATACAATGTCGCGCCTGGTTATGAGGCGTGAAATCGCTTCGCGCGGATTCGGGTTCGGTCGGGATCGGTCGGCGCGCTTCGGCTGTACGCGAGTCTTCGCGTTCGTAACAGAGCTGTACCGAGCCCGCTGTATAGGTCTGTTACAAGCTTTCATGACAATATTAAGATATTAATCGTGAACATGTAAAAAGAAATACATCGACCGATCTTGAGAGATTCATGGATAGATGTACAACAGCCATACTGCGTACTGTACAACAGGCATACTGCGTACTGTACAACAGGCATACTGCGTACTGTTCAACCGCCATACTGTACCTGTACCTGTAGCTGTATCTGTACCTGTACCTGTACCTGTACCTGTTGGTGTACCTGTAGCTGTAGCTGTAGCTGTAGCTGTACCTGTACCTGTACCTGTACCTGTACCTGTACCTGTACCTGACGTGAAATATATATATTTCTTATTATATTTATAAAGGATATTCAAATAATCTATTACATCATGGTTCAAATCATTAGCATTAAAACTGTCATAAATGTGTACATTGCCGTTGCCTTCAGATCTTGTGCAAATCCAATGTTTTACTACCTTTTCTCCAAGTTCAGCAGTGTATATTATCTGAATATTCGTCTCATGTTCAGGGATGTCTTGTAAATTACTCAAAAGCTCGAACTTTACCTGTATCTTCAGCAAAATTGTATACTCCACGCTCGTTTAGATTTTTGCTCATAATTTCATGAAATAAATTAATATGTTTATCTTGTAAAATAACAATCGGGTTTTATGACTTCTTTACATTCGGCTGTTACTAAAGTATAGATATAACCATCATTGAGGAAACATTCTGCAGACGCTGCATATTCATAATTATTTTGTTCGATATGCTGGTCCGTGATCATTATACATTCATCAAAAATTGTGAAACTTTCAGGATTCATTTTTTCGATTTGTGATTGTTACATCTGTTTTCTCTTCATTCCCTTATTTTTTACCTCTTTGCTTTGTAGAGAAAAAATCATGACTACAACGTTATTTTTCAACAAGATAACGCGGTGATACACAATGCTAAGAAGACTCCGGAGTGGTTTAGACAAAAGAATTTGCAACTAATGAACTGACCGTCACATTGTCTGATCTAAACCCAATAAAATAAAGCAGTTCTTTTGGATTCAGAATATTGATTTCTGCTTTCTTATATTCCTTAATTATTTTCTAGCCTTCCTTTAATCGTATTATCAAAATACTTGAACATTTTGTTCAAAAATAGTAGAGTTCTTATAGAAATTTCGTCCACTGTATTTGAACATGGATTTCCTGCGATATGGTCCGCTCGTTGTTCTCGATTGTTCCCGACAAAACTAAACGTTAAGAAATGCTACGATTGACGTGCGAATTGAATTTTAATGTCGAACCAACGTTCCCCGATCGACAACAGCCTACTGCTTGATGATACATGACCGCATCGTGGAGGACAGTCCATTAATGAACATTGTTCGAAAAATTACTTAAACCGCTGTTATGTTGACAAAAAATATATACTTTATCAAATGAAATAATATTATGTGAGTGATCTTATTTTTTAAAATTTAAAAACAATTCTCCTCCTCCTCCTCCTCATACAATTAAACTCGTATTTATTAAAAAGAAAAAATTATAGTAATAATATCACCTCCCTCCACCATAGAGCGAGATATGGTGGTAGGGGTATTCATTATAAATTGCTCGCTACTCGTCATAAAAAAAACGTATACAATCACAGTCGCTATACGACGTTACATCGCGTGTATGATCTTATCATCCGACCGGTCAACTTCGCGCATTCCCCCTTTTCTTTGACGGTAAGTACAATAAAAAAAGTTTTTAAAAAACGATGTAAAAATCTAGTGAAAAAACATTCTTTTATTTAGATGGATCAAATTACTCACATCATTGACATGGACGGATTCATTGTGAAAAAAAGATTTATATGCAAAGAATTAGCCATGATCGATGTTTGTCGCGACGGCTCGTTCGAACTCTCTGAATTTCGCTTGGGAAGGAACTTTCGTTGTTTATCCGACGCTGACAAAAAGTCTGCATGGTATGTCAGCAATTTCGTGCATGGGATTCCATTTAAAGATTTCGGCTATGAAAACTATCAACAACACGATATATTTGAAGTTATACGAAATTTTATGTGCGATTACGCGAATCCTGTCGTAGCATACAAAGGTGGATGTTTCGAGAGAGACATCCTTCGGCAAATGCAAATAAACTCGATAAATTTAGAAGATTTCAACTGTCCGAAATACGATGTACTAGTTCACGATCCTATGTATAAAATTGCTGACGGCGAACCGTGTCGACTTCACTGTTGGCAACCGGTAAAAAACGTCAAAACGGAACCGTATCATTGCTGTCTGCGCGAAGTACAAACATTTCGAGCATGGGTTAACAATCATAAAAACACGTAAAGTATCAGTTATAAAAACCCGTCTACATCTTTGAATTTTTCCCGCGAGTCAAAACCGTAAAACACGACACCTCCTTTTACGTTTTTGATTTTTTTTCACACAGAGTATCACAATGATTACGAAATCCGAGGGAGCCGTCGCAACAACCGATCACGCAACACCACCACCCGATTATCGTCTCGAACGCGACAGACTACAAAGTTTTCACGACTGGCGTTACTCACACATCGTCCAATCGGAGAAACTCGCCGCTGCAGGATTTTTCCATCTGGGTGATGAGGATTTCGTTGAATGTTTCGAATGCGGCATACAGCTGACTCGATGGGAAGAGGATGATGATCCTATGACGGAGCATCGCGCCTGGTCAAGATCCTGCGGATACGTTTGCGGGGTGAACTGCGGCAACGTACCGATCGGAGTCGATCCGGATACAATCCCGCCAAACCCTCGTGGTATGGATGTCTGTGGAATCGCGAAAGAATCGTCGCTCGAACGTGATAAAATAAATTTAAAAAAATAAAAAAACTAATGTAATGAATATAAGATTTTTTATTAAAAAATAATTGTATTGATTATATATGTTTCTTCATTGAGTCTGCAAAAAGAAAAAACGTTATTAAGTATTAATTTTAAGTAATTAATAAATATATAAAATTATTAATTTTATTTTACTCACAGTATCTAAATATATACTTTTATTAAATAAAAAAAGGTATAAAATTTTTTTATTTATATCGTCTGTATCCAATAATAGCTGTTTCCTGTCGAAGTCTGAAATCACTTACTTCGTCATTTTCCTCATTATTGTCAGCATCACCTTCCTCTTGTTCCTTTTTTCATGATCTTTTTTGATAATTCGTTGCAAACTCAGCAATGCACATATCATGTAAATCAATATCTCTTCTACTATAATTATCAAATATATCATCCATATAAATTTCGGTGGAGTCTTCATTTAATTTTTTAAAGCATTCTCAGATTTTAACATTAATACACGTTCTGATATCGGATTGGTATTCATGTATACTGCCTTTCTACTTTGCTTTATAAAGGTAATGATAAAACACGATTGGCTGCTTCTTGTGCAGACATTAAATTACTATTTAAAAAGCATTGGTAATATTTCGAAATTTTTTCTCTAACGTTCTTATTGTTTATTATCACAATCAATAGCAGCTTCCCTTAATAATTTTGATAAACCTCCTTCAATTTTACTAATGTAATTGGTTACATAACTCACCGCCGAATATTTGTCAAGTACAAACTGTAATTCCATATTCGATGCGAATAATTGTAAGATATCTGCATTATAACCATTAATATTTACTTCAAGGCTGGGATCGTTTTTAAAAATATCCGTTTTTTTTTTTAAACTACTTCATCATAGCTCATAACTATTTTTTCTTATAAAATTCATTTATTAATTCATCAATAAGTTTATAGGATTTAGGCGTCATTTCAGTTTTTTTATTTAATGGTTCAAGAATCATCGTTCTTCTCATTACTGGATAAGGCATATAAAATCGACGTAGCTAATTTTTTTGTCCTTTGTAACAACTATGATTATGTTTTGTACATTTGAAATTTAATATATGCAATATTATCGTCATATCTATATGTGATAAATCGGGCAATTAAATCAATCAATTCTTTGTTACCAATATGATCGTGTCTATCTTTAACACTATTGTACATAGGTGCTCATTTCAACCACAGAAACATATGTTCATGTGGACTTCCACGTTGCTGAATTTCCACTCGTTCATAACTATTCACAACCTCATATTCTCCGAAATTACTTTGTTTTTGTCTTAATAACCACATAAGCTTATGTGCCTCTATGATCGAAATATCGAGCGCATGTAACGGGATCATTTCTAATTAGATCAGTTTCGGTATTGTAATCCAAATTGAGTGCGTCTTGTACAGATAATGTTTTACCACCATCGCGATATTTCATAAATGTTTGTAATAACTCAGGCCAGTAACTTTCTGCAGCCGACACTGTCGTAAAGAAAGTGGGTTTACTCAATTGACGGATCATTGCTAGTAACTCTTTCTTTTTTTGTTCCCAATATGCTTGGCGATGAACGAATATTTTTAAGTAACTTGAATCCGTCAGCAAATTCAATCAAATTATTCATAAAATCTTGATTCAAAACATCTTGAGCACGTAAATTCTTATTCGTATTAATTTCTAAAAAAGAGGGGAACGAAATCTCCGCTCGCGATACTAGAAAAGATGTTTGGACATGATCTTACATCGAAAAAGAAACTCTATACTGCTCTGAAACGGGCTCGCGCTATTTCGCGGTAGTCGCGTCGAAAAGATAAGGAGAAACTCTATACCGTTCTGTTCATTAAAAACTCTCTCTCTTACATCGTGAATGGTCTCTCTCTCTCTCTCTCTCTCTCTCTCCCTTACATCGTGAACGGTCTCTCTCTCTCTCTCTCTCTCTCTCTCTCTCACTCTTACATCGTTCAGGACAATCGTCTTAAACGAAAGTGCACGTGTTTTCGTGGGAAACAGTCTTTGAAAAAATCAAGGTCAACCCCTCCCCCATAGGTAAGAAGCACGTTCGAACACGTTCGAACACGTTCGGACGCGATTCTACGACTCTTCAATTCTATGACTACCTCTATGAAGAAGAGGAAAGAAGTGATAATGAAAAGACTGAGTGAAAACAGAGGCGGTGGTCAGATATCGCGAAAGGTTATTCAAAAAAAGCTGACGCTGCAGTTTTGCACGTGCGAAATTCCTGTTGCTATGGGGTATCATATTACAAAACCCCCACCCCTCCCCCTTCCCCCTACCTTACGAACATGAGAAACTGTTCTTGAAAAGAAGTATCATATTACAGATGACTCATCACGCATGACTCATCACACGTTCAACTTTACTCAAAAAGCTGACGTTCAAGGTTATTCAAAAAGCTGACGCTGCAGTTTTGCACGTGCGACGGGGTATCATTTTACATACTGCGAAGTCCTTGAAAAGAGGTATCATATTACAGATGACTCATCACTCATGACTCATCACACGTTCAACTTTACTCAAAAAGCTGACGTTCAAGGTTATTCAAAAGCTGACGCTGCAGTTTTGCACGTGCGATGGGCTATCATATTACATACTGCGAAACCCCCCTCCCCCTTGCCCCTCTCCTACGAAAACGTTCAAGACGGGGTATCATATTACATACTGTGAAAAACCCCCCTCCCCCTTAACCCTCTCCGACGAACACGTTCAAGGTTACCCAAAAAGCTGACGCTGCACTTTGCACGTGCGAGATACCCCCTCCCCCTCCCCCGCAAATATGGTCGGGCAATAAGGTAATCCCCCACCCCCTTCCCCCGCAAAATTTGGTTGTGTTATAAGCTAAGTTAGTATGGAACAGAACCGACTTTTCAGCTGCGTCGGTAAGGTAGGAATCTACCTACAATGATAAGTCTGATCGTAGAACCCGCCTATATTACCTACTTATGTCCCAAATTCTCTTCGTCTATTCCGATTCTGAATTTTTCTGCTGCTTCTTTAAGTTTGTCATTTTCTACTTTCCATCTTGGTCTGAAGTTCATTTTGTTAGGTATTTCTTCCAGCATTCTTATTTCTGTTATTATATATCTATGGTCCGAGTCTGATTCTATATCCAGTACTTTAGACTGGATGTCGTATCCGTTTATGTCTGATATTGCTAAGAAGTCTATGTTAGATTTCCTATTCCCGTGTAAAAAGGTCGGTCCGCCCTTGGGTTTTATTGGGAATAGGTTGAATTTTAGGAGTTCCTCAACCACCCTGCATCCTCTCCAATTGGTTTTGTCCGCGCCCCACATTGGTGATTGTGCGTTAAAATCCCCTGCTATGATTATCTTCTTCCCTTTTGATCTTTGTTCCACTGCGTATTTAATAATTTCTTCTAATTCTAAGATGTAGTCGTTTTTATTTAGACTTGGTCTTAAATATATGCTTATAACCGTGAAGTTACCAAGGCTGACAGCCGTGTAATTTCTTTCTTCTTTATCTCCATCTTCAAACCTCGCAAGTCCATTTATTCCAGTAACCCATACTGCAGTTGAATTGCCTTATCCAAAAACATATGGACCCGGGTTGAATAACGGGTCCGCTATCATCACGATGTCCACTTTATATGACACAGCAGTTCTGTCCAATAAGTAATGGGCATTCCTGCAGTGATGCAAATTAATTTGCAAGATTCTTAGCGTGAAGGTTAAATTTGTCCCCTACCATACGCGGCCGCCATCGCTTTTTTGAATTGCGGACAATTTAAGGCCCCAGCAACATGGTCTGCATTCGCGGCCGGTATTCCGGCTTTTACGCACAAAAGGCAGCTTTTAGCTGCTTGGCAGCCATTAATTTGGTGTCCTAAAGCCCCGCATCTTCTGCAGAGCTCATTACCATTCAATTTTACTTTGCATTCGTATGACATATGGCCGAAATCGTGACACCTAAAACACCTTGTTATATTAACCGCTCTGTTAATTCTACAGATATTGTACCCGATTCTAATCTTGTTATTTTCTCCTATAGTATCCATCATTTCTGATGGTATCACTGCTATCGCCGATCTGGTTCCTCCATAGCCAAATCTAAGTGTTTTGACCTCTATATCCTTAGTCATCCCGTTATCTAAATTCAGGGCTTCGCCAAGAGCTGCAGCTACCTCTTCTTTTCCTTCTAGTGTCGAGTCTAAGTCTTTGATTTCAATTGAGACCCTCGGCGACAGTTTCCTTACCTTGTGTTCTTCGCCGAGGATTTTCTTTGCCGTTTCTTCTAATCTGGACGTTTCCGTATTCTTAGCAAATTCCATAATTAGATCCCCGCCTCTAGATCTTCTAACATTCTGTATGCCTACCATTTTATCCGCGGCTTCTTTTTTAAGGGTTTTCAGAAGATCGGCGTACGTCCTGCCTTCGGAAGCTTTTATCAGAATGGCGTCATTCTTCGGTGGGTTCGGGAATCTAATTGCTTTCTTTATTCTTTCCTCCTCTCTTTTCCTCCTATTCTCCTCTTCTTGTTCTGCTTTCTTCTTCTCTTTATTTGCTCTCCTAAGTTCCTCCTTTTTTCTCCTATCTACCGTTGTCCATTCTTCCCTTCTATCTGTCTGTATGTCCGAATCCTCATCCCTTTCTGATCTCTCCCGTATTCGTTTGGTTCTCTTGTCTGTGTTCTTTTCTAATTCTGGTTTATCTATCTCGCTATCCGCTTCGTATGCCTTTTTTTCCCATAGTCTCCCTTACTTTCTTTTTTCCTATAGTTTTTCTTGGAATTTTGGCTAATTCTATCTTCATTCGGTCTCTCGCTAATATTGTTATTCTTCCCTGCGATTGTGGGTGTGCTTTGTGTCCCCATGTTACTCCACATGATTTCTTCTCTTAGTTTTACATTCGAAACCAGGATTCCCAAAGCTTTTACTGTGGCGCTAGCCGATCTTACTAAATTATATATTGTGACGTTGCAATTTGCGCCGTCACTTTATTTCGCGTAAACGGTCCTTTGACCGTGTACAGAGTGGACCGGACCGACCTCTAGCGGTCACGACAATCACCCGCCGACACTAGAGCGCTCCTGAAGGAATGACAAAAATCTAAAGATGGGTAATTAACGCCATCTCTTGCGCGTGCCGAGTACGGCGAAGTTTCAGGGCCGTGCCAAGGGGCACGACTGGACCCGGAAAACCCGTGAAGGCGCCCCTCAGAGGATCAGTTCGGAAGAACAAGTGGCCAACATTTACGTTACGTTGGGTCCAACACCCCACAGAGACGGCGAGCTCGGATAAAAAGTTCCAGCACGTCATCGGTAAATCACGTTCCGGCCGACGTCTCACCCTGCCGTTGCTGGAAATCCCGACGGGGGTGGCGTGGAGGATTTCCGAGAGAAACAGAGGACGCAGGTCTGGGGCCCCAGGACCTGTCCGACGATCCTGCGATCTACTAGTCGCGAGCGGGCGAAGCCACTCGGGAAAATTCGGCAAAGGGCGCGTAGTGGGGGAAACGATGATCGCCGATCCTGGTCGATACGAATCACGGAAGCACTGTCGCACTGGCTGTCTAATAGAGAGGTCGATAAGTAGTTCGGAAAAATTCTAAATTCCGCGTCCATCCAATTCGGTGTCGCGGGTGCGTAGAGTGCGACTAAAGCGAATCCCGAGTCCGTACTACGGTCCCAGAAGGAAGATAGCGATCCATCTGCCGAATTAAACACCCAGGGTAAGTCGACCAGTGATTTCCTCGATTCCGTTTTCGCATTGGTTCTTTTCGTTTTGTCCGAGGACGATACGGTGCCGTCTCGTCCTCGATGTTTCGTTTGGTCGAGGTGTAATACCTCAGGCCTTGGGCTCGCGTCTCGCGTAGAGACGCTTTGAGCAATTTCGTTTGGATCGTTCCCTCCGCGTGCGAAAGAAGTCTTCCTCAGGAGTCGCGTCGGGAAAAGAATAGCGTCGCGAGATAACATCTAGCTCGCGAAATCCGGTAACGAAGTATTAATCGCGCGTGGCGAATCGACTTCCGTTCTCTAACATCTTCGAGAGACAATCACGACAGTCCGGAATTCCGCGCGCCGATCAACCGCGCTTGCGAATTCTCGTTCGTGCGAGATTTACGTTGTACCGTCCATCGTACAGTTGCGAGACAATTCCGTTTGACAAAACGCGCTTCGCGGACGACCATCTTCCGAAAAAGTGTACAAGGAGCGCGGGCTCCCGGGTCGCGACCACGTGGTCGCTCTAATGTAAAACCGACGTATTGAGATCTTCAATAAAATAACGTAGAGCCCAATCTCGTTTCGTTACTCTACACCTGCGTGATCCGCCCTGCCGTGAGGGTAGTCCCCGTTATTCCCTGTGTCCGAACGCCTGGCCATTCGTGTTGCGATTTCCGTCTCGCGGTTTGCGGGGGCTCGCCCCGGACTCGGCATCCCCGAGCTCGGGCTGTAAATTACGTTTTGATTGGTACTTCCGAGTACCTGGCGCCCGAACAAAAATTCTTCGCGTTCAAGTCGAGCCCTTCGAAGAACCGCTTTGCCCCGGGAGGACCGTATTTGCACGGCCGCGTACGGCCCAGCCTGAGAGCTTGTAAAATTCCGGGAGTTGCCCTTGTCCGAGCGCGGTAAAGACCGCTCGGTCGGGGACAACGTCGCACCTTCTATTTCCGCGGGTGGGGAGAGGACCGCCCTCGGAAGTTTGGGGCTCTCGCGTATATTTTCGTGTTGGGTCCCGCCCTAGAAGAGATCGCGTGTTCATCGTCGTCTGGCTTTTCCTTTCGAGGAATTTCGATCTCAATTGGCCATGCTTGACGTCGAGGCGCAACACGTGTTGATTTTTTCAACGACGTGTTTCGCCTCGCTTGTCTCTCAATTTTCGCTGGCCCGTTTACCTAACCCGTCTCGTGCCGATGAACAATGATCCCTTTTTTTCTGGCCTGCGTTTACCCTACGTTCGACTCTATTTCTAATTTTCGTTTATGCAGGGGACCCTACTTTTTCCTGCATTTTGTCATTCCTCTATTCTGTTTACATTTGTAGATGCTGCATTTTGTCCTCTGATTTTCGCGTTTATTGTTGTTGTCGTTTGTCGGACTTCCCGTTTGTTAACCGTTCTCAGTCCTTTCTCTACTGCTTTCGGACTTTTCAGTTTATCGTCTGCGCGTCTCATTTTCGTTTTTCGGTTCGCGTCCCTGTTCGTTCATTTGTCGTTGCCTCTCGATCGCTTAGTATTCGTCTGTGTAACTCTTCGCGTTTTTCTTTTTTCTTTTTTGATTACAATTTATTCTAACCCAACCCTTTCATTGTGCGAGGGCTAGGTTAGTTAAACAAAAACAAAAGTTATTCCGCGCGTTCGATCCCCGGGAATGCGCATTTTCTTTTTTTGCGGCGTTTCCCGTGGCTCGTCGATCGGTAATCGAGGCTCGATCGTCGTCGTGGTCTTCGAGACGATCGAAAGTTGCCTCTCCGATTGAAAATTAATTATTTCCGTCACGCCGGTTCGCATGATCGCATCGTTGTTCGGCGCTTCATGTTCCCCTCGCGGTCGAGCGCGACTCGCCTAGCTTCATTGTTTACAATTCGAACGGTGCACGTGGTCGCTTCGCGCGCGTGTCGCGCCCGTGTCCGTTCGACTTGTATCATTTCGTGACTTCCGTATTTGTTCGTAATTAAATCGCGGTCCTGTTCTATCTCCTGTTATTTGTATAGTTCTGGTCTAATTACAAACTAATCGCAATTTTCGTGAATTCTATTATTTGCCTTGAATTTTCTATTTCTATTATATTACCGTGACTGTTATATTTACTGATTCTATTTTTATTTTTAGATTTATCCTGCAATTCGGAATTTGCTGTTCATCGTCCTGGCAATTTGTGATTGCTGAACGTGTAC
Source organism: Lasioglossum morio (assembly GCA_916610235.2). Taxonomy (NCBI): domain Eukaryota; kingdom Metazoa; phylum Arthropoda; class Insecta; order Hymenoptera; family Halictidae; genus Lasioglossum; species Lasioglossum morio. Next base: position 134,228 of record CAKAJA020000585.1, on the reverse strand, counting down.
GTGTCTAATCACGAGGTTGGTAGTTGAATTGATTAATTATTCGACGTTTTCTTGTTTGTACGAGTATTTCCTTCTTTGGACGTGCTCGTGCAAACAGTATTTGTTTATTGCGACTAGTTTTTATTACTTTTAGTAATTCACATTACTAACGTATAAATCAATTTATATTACTAATTATATTACTAATACACTTTACTAATATATAATATTACTAGTAGTAATTTAACTTATTTTATTGCTTCTACCTGTTGCTTCAAATATATTTATCTTTGTTTTTCTTTTTTCTCTAGGTACGGGGTCTTGTAAGTGCCTGTCGACCTGCCATGTGTTCATAATTTGTTTGTTCGTGCAAACCTCATTCTTTTGATTTACTGCGACAATTTCGACTATTTCCTGCAGTTGCCTGACGGGATCAAGTTATCAGTTTATGTGCAGGCATTCGTGGTCATTTAGTTCGATTGTATCTGTGAGATTTTGTTTTGAAAGTTGTGTTGACATTGAGTTTTTCTCTTAATATTGTTGGTTTCAAGATTTTATTCGTGCGAGTTCTAATGTTATTTCTGTGAATTTGTAAGATTTGAAGAGTTTGAAGAATTGAAAAATTTAAGAATTGAACATTGAAAAGTTTTCAGTCTATTGTATTCTGCAATTATGTTTCATATTTTACTTTTAATTTTGGATTCTATTTAGCCTGTTATTTCTATCTCACAGATACTGTTCTATATTCGCGAGTGTCTGTGCTATTCGATTGTGATTTGACATTTTGTTTGTTTTATTCTTATTCGTGCTACGTCGGTGATTGTATCGTTCTATTTTCAACTTCGCGTATTCTATGTTCTTTTCTAATTTGGAAATGTAATTTATAGTTTATGTGATTTATGTCGTTTATTCGAGAAGTGAAATGCTAGCTGTTTAGACGATTTTTATTTGGTTATTTGGAAAATTATATATTCTGTATCTATCTCATTCCTCACTGAATGAGGGATGCGATAGTTTGTTATTTACGTTAACTGGACAGCTAGTTCTCCCGAAGGGTTCCCGCCCTCATCTTGCGACAAGTTACGACGTTTAATCAATTATTAATTATACGCGTTTACGTGAACTTGTCGCGCGTTCCTGAACCTAACCTAACCTAGTAGTAGTAGTAGTAGTAGTCAATGCTTCGCCGGGGAAGGATGGATCGGCCATCCCTCGCTTCCATAGGACACACCGGATCATTATCACCAGTATCACAATTGGCGCTGCCGGCTCTCGGCCCTCTATTGGGTTGCAATTATCCATTCGCTTTTCGGCCGTTTCTCTGTTTTATGTGGCCCGGGCCGCTTTCAGAGTCTCCAGCCTACTAGACGGGACGGTCGTCATTGATGAGCGAGCCATTCTACCTAATTCAGTGAGTTTTTGAGCTGTTTTACGGCTCGGTGTGAACGTTGGACCCTCTCACCATCGGACCTGCAGGGTGTCTTGCCTGCCCTCTTGACCCCGCCCAACTTCGCCATTATTTCCATATTGAGTATGTCAAGTATTGTATCCCTTCCCTAAGCTGTTTCCTGCTAGTCCGGAAACTCACCCTTTCCCACCCGTGGGCTAAGCCCTTGCCTGCTCTGTGAGTCTACGTGGATATTTCAAAGATGCAAGGGTACCGTTATGCCTGGCATATTTGCGTGGGGGGGAAGTTACTTCAACTTCGGATCCGATCTGACTTCGTCGAAATCTTGATTTTGTCAAGATATCAATTCCATTCAGTCTTCACCTGCCGAGCCTATTTCGCGTGGGGATCTAGAGAGAAGTGTATCAACTTTGCCGAAATCTGCCTCCTAAGAGCTTCAGATATCAGTTTCATCGAGGTCTTCTCCCTGGGTGGGCTTGACATGCTCTAGGACAATAAAGCTGATTCGGTGGATGTGACCATCATCCTCAGGTATTGTCAGTGTTCAGCGTGTCGCTCCGTCCACTAGACCGTCCCCTTAAAGGTTTGTTTTTTCCATTGTGGTTTGCACGGCATAAGTGTATGCGATTTTGTTTATAGAGATGCTGGTTATGTTTGGACAAAACCAAAGTGCTGTCTCTTTTTCCTGAATCTCTTCGATTGCCCTTTAGAGAAGGCTTTTCCTAGTCTTCAGTGTCCTCTTCCGGGTGGTCAGCTTACGGTCATGGTGAGTCAATCGTTGTGCTAGGCAATTGGCCTAGTTGATTGCCCACTCATGAACTAAGTTCGCAGCCGTTCGGAGACTGTTGTTTGTTCTTTTGATTTGTCTTATTGACTTCTTAGTTTGATTTTTCTTTTTCTGTTTTTATTTTTTGGTTGCGGATATTCCGTGTGTTTGGTTTTTCCAATAATGGAAGTTCCATTGTTCCGTTATTTTTAGAGGTTTGATTATCTTTTGTAATCAAATCTTGTCTCTTTTTCTTATTCTTTTCGGTTGCCCTTTAGAGAAGGCGTTTCTATGTCTTCAGAATCCTCTTCCGGGTGGTCAGCTTACGGTCATGGTGAGTCAATCGTTGTGCTAGGCAGTTTGCCTAGTTGATTGCCTACTCATGAACTAAGTTCGCAGCCGTTCGGAGACTGTTGTTTGTTCTTTTTATTTGTCATATTGACTTTTATGTTTGATTTTTCTTTTTCTGTCCCGTATTTTGGTTTGCGGATATACCGTATGTTTGGTTTTTCCAATAATGGAAGTTCCATTGTTCCGTTATTTTATAGGTTTGATTATCTTTTGTAATCAAATCTTGCCTCTTTTTCTTATTCTTTTCGGTTGCCCTTTAAAGAAGGCGTTTCTAGGTCTTCAGAATCCTCTTCTGGGTGGTCAGCTTACGGTCATGGTGAGTCAATCGTTGTGCTAGGCAGTTTGCCTAGCTGATTGCCCACTCATGAACTAAGTTCTCAGCCGTTCGGAGACTGTTGTTTGTTCTTTTGATTTTGTCTTATTTCTCTTTCTCTTGTGTTTCGTATCCGTGTTTGGTTGCGGATATTCCGTGTGTTTGGTTTTTCCAATAATGGAAGTTCCATTGTTCCGTTATTTTAGAGGTTTGATTATCTTTTGTAATCAAATCTTGTCTCTTTTTCTTATTCTTTTCGGTTGCCCTTTAAAGAAGGCGTTTCTATGTCTTCAGAATCCTCTTCCGGGTGGTCAGCTTACGGTCATGGTGAGTCAATCGTTGTGCTAGGCAGTTTGCCTAGTTGATTGCCCACTCATGAACTAAGTTCGCAGCCGTTCGGAGACTGTTGTTTGTTCTTTTTATTTGTCTTATTGACTTTTATGTTTGATTTTTCTTTTTCTGTTCCGTATTTTGGTTTGCGGATATACCGTGTGTTTGGTTTTTCCAATAATGGAAGTTCCATTGTTCCGTTATTTTAGAGGTTTGATTATCTTTTGTAATCAAATCTTGTCTCTTTTTCTTATTCTTTTCGGTTGCCCTTTAAAGAAGGCGTTTCTAGGTCTTCAGAATCCTCTTCCGGGTGGTCAGCTTACGGTCATGGTGAGTCAATCGTTGTGCTAGGCAGTTGGCCTAGTTGATTGCCCACTCATGAACTAAGTTCGCAGCCGTTCGGAGACTGTTGTTTGTTCTTTTTTATTTGTCTTATTGAATTTTATGTTTGATTTTTCTTTTTCTGTTTCGTATTTTTGGTTGCGGGTATTCCGTGTGTTTGGTTTTTCCAATAATGGAAGTTCCATTGTTCCGTTATTTTTAGAGGTTTGATTATCTTTTGTAATCAAATCTTGTCTCTTTTTCTTATTCTTTTCGGTTGGCCTTTAGAGAAGGCTTTTCTATGTATTCAGAATCCTCTTCCGGGTGGTCAGCTTACGGTCATGGTGAGTCAATCGTTATGCTAGGCAGTTTGCTTAGCTGATTGCCCACTCATGAACTAAGTTCGCAGCCGTTCGGACTGTTGTTTGTTCTTTTGATTTTGACGTATTTCTCTTTCTTTTGTGTTTCGTATCCGTGTTTGGTTGCGGATATTCCGTGTGTTTGGTTTTTCCAATGATGGAAATTCCATTGTTCCGCTATTTTAGAGGTTTGATTATCTTTTGTAATCAAATCTTGTCTCTCTTTCTTATTTTTTCGATTGCCCTTTGGTGAGGGCATTTCTTCGTCTTTAGTTTCCAGTTTGTTTTCTTTTTTGGTTTTGTCTTATTGACTCTTATGTTTGTTTATTCTTTCTTAACCCCCGGCTAGGCTCCAGTCAGCTGGGAGTAGCGGTTCTACCGCGTTAAACATGTGCGTGTTGCCACGCACAGAGGTCAGGTACTAACATATCTCCCAGCCCCGGTTGTGAGGCTACTACTCCTCCCTTGGTTAGTCTCCGGGGAGTATCCACCATGCACCGGCCGCATCCACATTCATACACACATTCACACACACATTCACCCAATACCCAGGGGTACTCCCCGAGTACACCCCTTGCTCCGTTAGCACACGCCGAAGCGTGTCCCAGGGACCACCACGAGGAGGTGGAGCAAGAGGATTTAGGATATGGACCACTACCACTGTAGTCATACCCTCCAATGGATCCGAGTCACCATTGGAGAGCCCCATATCCCTAGGTCCCCTAACCTAACCTAACCTAACCTTTCTTTTTGTTTTTTTTTTTTTTTTCTTGGATGTGGAGGAACCGTCGGATCCCGGGGCCCCGACGACGCCTCGGGCGCACACGACTCGGACGCCGCCATAAGGGTCCCACGGAGCCCGCCGTAAACCTCCACACCCGAGGTGCCCAGAATTCTCTGGGGCCTCTCTTGCATACTAAATAGCTGCCCCCTCCCCCCGACCCGCTGTCCGCATTCAGAAAGGAAGGGGGCGAGCTGTGACCGCACTTGTTCTTGGCTCTTAATGTATATATATATATTTTTTTTTTCTTCATTATATAAACATTTCAATATATGACATAAGTTTTTGAAGTGAAACTTCTTTGCTGAGGGTAACAATTTTCTAATGTGACGGATGTGACGTTTCGATGTCACGGAAGTGGAAAGTGGGGCGCGAAAATTTAAACTGAGAATGAACGGAGAAGAATAATTTCTTACCCCGACGGGATTCGAACCACGGTCCACCGATTGGGGACAACCAATGATCTTTAGAATGATAGCGAACATTTTGGAATATATCGCAACGAATAAAATGCTCGGTAGTAGGATCAAACGAAAAGGTTACAAATTCATGGTTATGTTACGACTACAGACATATAGAGATAGACTGCACCGTCTTACGGGCGAGTTGAAGTAAAATCAAAAATAAAATAAAAATACTAATGTGTGTTTACCAAAATCTAAGTAGAATCCACGTTTTCAATCAAAATGAATAAATATATTTTCATTTAAAAACAAAATTAGTCGCGCAGAAGAAGCTCAGTGTGGTGTTTACAAAGTATTATTATACTGATGTGTGTTTACCAAAATCTAAGTAGAATCCACGTTTTCAATCAAAATGAATAAATATATTTTCATTTAAAAACAAAATTAGTCGCGCAGAAGAAGCTCAGTGCGGTGTTTACAAAGTATTATTATCCTAATGTGTCTTTACCAAAATCTAAGTAGAATCCCACATTTTCAATCAAACTGAATACATATACAGGGTTATACAAACGTAACTTTCATAAAAACTTATTTCTTACAAAAAAAAATCAAGTTACATCAGATGTTGGAACTGCGATTCATTTTTCTACGATACAGAGCACCGCTCTTTGTATTACATTTCTCATTGTTGCCATCATTACAGCATCTCTTTTTATGCTATTACATGCATTTGTTATGTGATTCCAAAGTTATTGAACATTATTCATTGTTCTGTCGTGTACAACGGATTGAACATATCTCCAAAGGTACAAATCCAACGGAGACAGATCCGGAGAACACAGTGGCTAACGAATTGGATTATACGTTCCTGAACGTATGATTCTGAAGTGTACGTGATAAATATAAACATAATATGGGAAGCGACAGTGGTAAACATAAACCGAGACACCCTACTTATGGCGACAACAAAAAGTCTTGTATAAAGAGCGGAGCTCTGTATCGTAGAATATGGATTGCAGTTCTATTATATTATTATTATATTATACTGATGTGTGTTTACCAAAATCTAAGTAGAATCCACGTATTAAATCAAAATGAATAAATATATTTTCATTTAAAAACAAAATTAGTCGCGCAGAAGAAGCTCAGTGCGGTGTTTACAAAGTATTATTATCCTAATGTGTGTTTACTAAAATCTAAGTAGAATCCCACATTTTCAATCAAACTGAATACATATACAGGGTTGTGCTAACGTAACTTTCATGAAAAGTTATTTCTTACAAACAGGAGCCGAAAGTGTAGAGAAAAGTGTAAAGAAAAAAAAATATACGTGTGGAAAACCACGCGCGGTGGAAGTGAAACTTCTTGCAGTCTAGTAAAGTTTAGAAGCATATTAAGATTGGAAATGTTAAAAAAAAAACAAGATCAGGAACAACCAATACAAAAAAAAACAAGATCAGGAACAACTAATACAAAAAACAAGATCAGGAACAACTAATAGAAAAAAAATCATAGAAAAAGTTTCACTTCAAACATAATGAACGATCAAAATTTGCTTCGCAAAGAAGGAGAGCGTATGGGAAATTCTATGAACTACGTTTCTTTCTTTCTCATACGCTCTCCTTCTTTGCGAAGCAAATTTTGATCGTTCATTATGTTTGAAGTGAAACTTTTTCTATGATTTTTTTTCTATTAGTTGTTCCTGATCTTGTTTTTTGTATTAGTTGTTCCTGATCTTGTTTTTTTTTTGTATTGGTTGTTCCTGATCTTGTTTTTTTTTTAACATTTCCAATCTTAATATGCTTCTAAACATTACTAGACTGCAAGAAGTTTTTTGTTATTGTGTAATTTGTTATAATATTTATTGCATGATTTTATTTATATTGCATGTGTTTTAGTTTATAATGTTTAATTTATAATATTTTAATATCAATTACGTCTATTTCTTGCTCTTTGTATATTTTCTCTTTCTTGTTTTTCTAAATTTCTTTCATAAATTTCTTTATTTTTTATAATACTATTTATAAATTCATTAATTAATCTCCAATTTTTTTCCGAGCTTGTCATCAAGTTATTAAAATTTTCAATTTTTAGGTCTTCGTTTAGTTCTGAATTTAGTAAAAATCTTTTTTCTTCAAATCGTTCACATTTTAATAGGGTATGTTCTGCGTTATCTATTGCCTCACAAAACCAGCATTTATTTGTGTTAGATTTTTTAATCATATATCTGTAAGTGTTAAACACTCCATGACCGGTTAATATTTGGGAAAGTCTATAGTTAATAGTGCCATATTTTTTCTTACTCCATAATTCTATATTAGGAATAAGCTTCCTAGTCCATTCTGCTTTTTTAAAATTAGTCCATTTATCTTGCCATTTTAATGTAGATCTGATTTTTATCATTTTAATTTCTTCTTCTTTATTTTTATTTTTTTCAAACATTTCGTCATCAGAATCCTCCGGATTAATTTTATATTTTAAATTTATTTTATATATTTCGGTTCTTTCCTGCATGGTTATTTCTAGTGGCTGAATCCCCGTAATCGCACAGAGAGCTTCTCTGTTGACGGTACGATATGCTCTAGCCATCCTGTTTAGGCCAATCTTTTCAACTTTTTTAATTAAGTTAATATTATTTGAAAACTGTAGTGCCCTGGGTGCCCAAATTGGACAACCATAGCACATAATGGACTCCGATATATAATAGTAGAGCCTACGTCCGCCAAATGTTGGGCCTCCTATATTACTCATAAGAGTAGAGAGGGCCCCCATTGTGCGGGTGGCTTTTTCAGAAACATCTTTTATATGCGAAAAGTAGTTATTATAACGATCCATTCTAATACCTAAATATTTCAATGAATCTGAAGCTTCAATTTTTAAGTTAAGTATATTTAGTTTGAAATCTTTTGGAATTACTTTTTTATTAAAAAATATAAATTTGGTTTTGTGAGGCGCCATTGTCAGTCCATTCTTCTTTAACCAGGGATCTATTAGATTATTTATCGCGTTTTCAATTATTTGTTTAATTTTATCCAAGTTTCTATGAGCAATATATAAAGCCAAATCATCCGCATATGCAATCACTTGTAGATCTTCGTTAAAGGGTAGCGCAAGGACTTCATCGTAAACCATATTCCAAAGAATAGGGGCGATAATCGATCCCTGTGGTACACCTTTCTCAACATCTATGTTTATCCATTTATTGTTAGCCTTGTATTTTATTGATCTATTAGAAAAGTAATTTTGAATTAGTGCTTGAAGTCCCAAGGAAATATTTCTCTTTTTTAAACATTCGAAAATAGAGTTCCACTTTAGACTGTTAAAGGCATTTTTAATGTCCAGACTAACGAATATTCCATATTTTACCACGTTTTTATTAGCTCGCTTTCTTGTTTGTGTGTTTGTGAGTTTGTTTGTTTGTTTGTTTGTTCGGTGGCAAATTTTGCAATTGATTTTAAACTAACTTCCTGATGAGCTAGAGACTTGAAATCGGGCATATGGCTCAGAACTGGATGACAATGCATTATTCAAAAAAAAAAATTTTAAAAAGTCTATCCGTTTAGGAGAAATGCCAATTAAAAATATTTCCCTTGCACTTCCCCGCGAAACCTACGTCATCGCGTTCAGCGATCGCCACGCCGCGCGACTTGTCCCCACTCCACGGACCCACTTTGCCCCGACGAAGCCCGACTCAGTATATGAAAAGCGAGCTATTTAGTAGTAGTAGCCGTGCGACGATCGGTAGTACATCATTGCTTTGTTTACCAAGTGAAAGAACCGTTACACCTTTCTGCTATAATTTCATCAAAATGTTTAAAATCAATTGAAATATATGTGCAAGAAGAAGGAGAGGAAGCCATTTGACGGTGGGGAGCATGTATGATATAGGTAATAATAATATCGAGTACGAGATTAAATTTAAAGAGTCTGTATTTGAAAGTTTTAGAAATAATGTCTACAAAGAAGGAGCAGTTCGTTAATGATGATATTCACAGGGAAGCCACCAAATCACCAGGTATGTCATTGAATATTTTGCGTTAAATATTTCCTTGAAAATGTTACAAAATTTGTTGAAAGTATTACATTATCAACGAGGCCATCCATTTGAATATGTTTAAAAATTGAACTGTATCAGTTTTAGTCAACTGAAACTTCGAGAATATTAGTAAAACGTTAGACTAAATTTTTGTAGTAGTAGTTACATATTTATTAGAAACTAAGTCAAGTTATTGCGTACAAAATAAATATGTATATTATTTTTTTCAGTGAATTCTATATACTATTCCGAGTAAATCGTCGCGCTGCTCACCGATGACGTCACAGCGAAGCTGTTTAGCTTTGTTCTATAGGTAGTGTTGTGTTTATAAAGTATTATACTAGTATTTGTTTACCAAGCGAAAGAATCGTTACTCCGAGATTCTCCGTCGAACCATTATATAGACATTTGGGGTACAATATTTTTTTGAGCCAAAAATTCCTTCTTTTCATATAGGTGTCCTGATTACCCTATTTAATATTTAACGCAGTCAGTTGAGGATGTTTGCTCGCAATGTATTAAATAATTAATAAATAATGAAATCAATAAAATCTATATACTTTTTCACAAGTTGCAAGGTATATCTTTTATTTAACACTATTCCTACCGATACTTCACGTGTACCTATTCCTACTGCGACCGGTCAAATCACCGGTCTTTAGCACAACTTATATTTTTACAACGTTTTTATTAGCTCACTTTCTTGTTTGTTTGTGTGTTTTTTAATATAGAATGAAGATAATAGACAATTTGACAGTATAAAATTAAAAAGCAGAAAATAATTATTTAAATAAAAATAAATTTTTAAAAATACCACGTTTTTAAAACGGTCTAAAAAGTATAAAATAATTTGAAAAAAAATAAAATGGACTAAAAAGTATAAAATAATTGAAAATAAAAATAATTTGAAAAAAAATAAAAATAAAATGGACTAAAAAGTATAAAATAATTTTTAACAAACGGACTAAAAAGTATAAAATAATTTTAGAAAACGGGCTAAAAGGTATAAAATAATTTGAAAAAGCAAATAAAAATTTGAAATTGTGAATTTTGAATAACTGTGAAAATACTTGTAAGATTTAAAACGAAAAACGTGGGGCGCATGCAATAGATAATTGATGCATGAATAGTTCACCTAAATCACTAAAAATTTTATTTTTACTGTTGTGTGAGATTTCTCAACGGCTGCTACTCTCTACATTCCTTATTATTATCTTGCGCCCCTCGTTTTTCGTTTTAAATCTTACAAGTATTTTCACAGTTATTCAAAATTCACAATTTCAAATTTTTATTTGCTTTTTCAAATTATTTTATACCTTTTAGCCCGTTTTCTAAAATTATTTTATACTTTTTAGTCCGTTTGTTAAAAATTATTTTATACTTTTTAGTCCATTTTATTTTTATTTTTTTTCAAATTATTTTTATTTTCAATTATTTTATACTTTTTAGTCCATTTTATTTTTTTTCAAATTATTTTATACTTTTTAGACCGTTTTAAAAACGTGGTATTTTTAAAAATTTATTTTTAATTAAATAATTTTTTCTTTATATTACTATTTATTATATATTCATATACTTTTTCTAATGCACCTAAAGTGGATTTTCCAGTAGTAAAACCGAATTGTCTACCATTAAAGGGGGGCAATCCTAGTTCTTTTAATAGTTTTTCTTGGATTATTTTTTCTAATATTTTATTCATTCTATCTCCAATACAGATGGGACGAAAATCAGAAGGTTGCATGGTATCTTTACTATTTTTTCTAATTAAGATGACTCTAGTACTTTTCCAGCGTACAGGTACGCTAAATTTATTAAAGCATGAATCAATTAATTTAAAGAAATTATCAGTATCATTATTCTAGTGAATCACTACAGTGAATTTAATAATTTTAGGAGATAGGTGGTCCAGACCAGTGGCCTTCTTAATGTTTAATTTATTTGCTATTTCTAAAATTTCGAATTTATATGTTTTTAATTTATTAGGTGATTGAAAATTATCATAATTCACTTTTTCTGTTTCTCTAGGAAATAGAGCTTCTAGAATATTCCTGGCTGTGGTAGCTGGAATACCCGAATTAGGGCTTCTATTTTGTAATTTATACCGAACTGTTAGAAAAGGTCTACCCCATATATCTTCCTTCAATAAGTCAACAAAATTTATCCATTGTCTCTTTTTGGCTTTATTAATTAAGTATTGGAACTCTTTTTTTCGAAATTGTATAGTTATCTTTAGCCTCTTTTAATTTTCTAAAATCTTGTAATTTTCGAATATGTTGATATTTTCTTCGCATTTCTAAAACTTCAACACTTTTTTTGGCTATTTCATTCGACCACCACGGATTTGCCTTATGGAAAAACTTATTATATTTTTTAGGCATGGATTCTTTGCATGCTTTATTTATTTTATTTATATAGTTGCATGTTAGCTTATTAATGTTTACATTATTATCTTCTGATAGATTATCGGATTTTAATATTTCTTTAAATTTGTCCTCATTACACTTACGTGTGTTCCAGGACCATTCTAAATTATGCTTATATTTTTTCCTAAATTTAACACTTTTAGTCATATTAATAAGGTGAATACAGTATTTATGATCCGAAAAACTATTATTATTGTTATACTATAACATATACGTTATACTATAACGATATACTATATGGATATATAGTATATCCACTTTGCAAGTGCCTTTATGATTCTCAAAGGTATGACCTCCTTTTATTTGAATAGGAATCACGTTTAATTCCGAAATGAATTGGTTTAGCATATCGCCTTTTGAAGTGAAACTTCTTTGCTGAGGGTAACAATTTTCTAAAATAACGGATGTGACGTTTCGATGTAACGGATGTGACGTTTCGATGTCACGGATGTGACGTTTCGATGTCACGGAAGTGGAAAGTGGGGCGCGAAAATTTAAACTGAGAATGAACGGAGAAGAATAATTTCTTACCCCGACGGGATTCGAACCCCGGTCCACCGATTGGGGACAACCAATGATCTTTAGAATGATAGCGAACATTTTGGAATATATCGAAACGAATAAAATGCTCGGTAGTAGGATCAATCGAAAAGGTTACAAATTCATGGTTATGTTACGACTACAGACATATAGAGATATTTAGACTGCGCCGTCTTACGGGCGAGTTGAAGTAAAATCAAAAATAAAATAAAAATACTAATATGTGTTTACCAAAATCTAAGTAGAATCCACGTTTTCAATCAAAATGAATAAATATATTTTCATTTAAAACCAAATTAGTCGCGCAGAAGAAGCTCAGTGTGGTGTTTACAAAGTATTATTATACTGATGTGTGTTTACCAAAATCTAAGTAGAATCCCACGTTTTCAATTAAACTGAATACATATACAGGGTTATACAAACGTAACTTTCATAAAAACTTATTTCTTACAAAAGAAAATCAAGTTACATCAGATGTTGGAACTGCGATTCATTTTTCTACGATACAGAGCACCGCTCTTTGTATTACATTTCTCATTGCTGCCATCATTACAGCATCTCTTTTTATGCTATTACATGCATTTGTTATGTGATTCCAAAGTTATTGAACATTATTCATTGTTCTGTCGTGTACAACGGATTGAACATATCTCCAAAGGTAAAAATCCAACGGAGACAGATCCGGAGAACACAGTGGCTAACGAATTGGATTATACGTTCCTGACCGTATGATTCTGAAGTGTACGTGATAAATATAAACATAATATGGGAAGCGAGAGTGGTAAACATAAACCGAGACACCCTACTTATGGCGACAACAAAAACTCTTGTATAAAGAGCGGAGCTCTGTATCGTAGAATATGGATCGCAGTTCTATTATATTATTATTATATTATACTGATGTGTGTTTACCAAAATCTAAGTAGAATCCACGTTTTCAATCAAAATGAATAAATATATTTTCATTTAAAAACAAAATTAGTCGCGCAGAAGAACCTCAGTGCGGTGTTTACAAAGTATTATTATACTAATGTGTGTTTACCAAAATCTAAGTAGAATCCCACATTTTCAATCAAACTGAATACATATACAGGGTTGTGCTAACGTAACTTTCATGAAAACTTATTTCTTACAAACAGGAGCCGAAAGTGTAGAGAAAAGTGTAAAGAAAAAAAAATATACGTGTGGAAAACCACGCGCGGTGGAAGTGAAACTTCTTGCAGTCTAGTAATGTTTAGAAGCATATTAAGATTGGAAATGTTAAAAAAAAAACAAGATCAGGAACAACCAATACAAAAAAAAAACAAGATCAGGAACGACTAATACAAAAAACAAGATCAGGAACAACTAATACAAAAAAAATCATAGAAAAAGTTTCACTTCAAACATAATGAACGATCAAAATTTGTCTTATATATTGTCACGCCGTATCTCGGCGGGGGTTGGAAAACCCCCGAAAAGAACGACTCCGGGCTTTTATGGCTCTCAGGCCGGGCCACGTGCAGCCGTATGCACGGGGTCCGCCCGGGACTAAGTAAGGTCGCGAAAAACCTTCTGACAAGGTACTGAATTACGTTCGGGCGCCAGGCACCGTGAGGATGCCACACGAAACGCGATGAATCTTTCGTGCACGGAGAGGCCGAGCACGAGAATCAGATCTTCAAGACGCGACTCGAAAAGCGAGCTCGACGGGTCCAGGAGGTTCGAACACAGGAGGAGCGAGGACAGCCCTTACGGCAGGACGGATCGCACAGGGTTCGAATGACAGTAACGAAATTGTCTCGAGTGGATGTTTATTCCTTGTCCAGAATGTTACAAAAGCCGGTCACGTGACCGTAACCCGAGAGCCCGCGCTCTTTATACACTTTATTCGGACGGTACTTCGGTCGCAGCGCGGTTGTCTATTCGATCGCACGCGTGAGGGTACGGCTGACCGGTACCGAATTTCTTACAATTTCCCGACGGACGGGATCACGCGGGGCGCAGATGGACGGCGCGATACGGGACTGTCGCGATAACCTACGCACGGAAAACGTTCGCCCAAAACACGAGGGGGAATACGCGCGGCGGATTCAACGAGTGGCGGTGCGCGCCACGAGAAGTCACCGAGCGGAGATGTACACGAAATATCGAACAGGCTGCTCTCACGAAACGCGGTTCCTCCGAGGACACTTCCGATTTCTTCCGCAAAAGAGAACTCGTATTCTTTCACCAACTCGCTCAAAGCGCTTCCACGAAGCGCGAGCCAATCGCCCGAGACGTGAAACGTCCCGGCGTACGTAAACTACCGAGAATCGAACGTTGATGGTTCGATCTCGCACCAAATGATTCGAGCCAACTTTAAATCACAATTTTAGCCAAGGATCACTTTGTCGACTTACCGCTTTTGCCCTAGTTGACCGGGTTTCGATGGTTATCCTGCGTCCGTGACGCCGATCGTCCACTCAGTCGTGGATCACTCCCACACGGGATATTCGGGCGCGTTCGCGAGGTGGCAGTGCGTTAATCGCCCGATATGGTAGCGAACTTTGGGTCACGCGAAGCGACGGTCTTAATTAGTATACGTGATACCGGAATTACACGGGTGGCTCTCGTGAGGGCTAGCGCGACAGTGATCCTTCGGCTATCGACCGCTAGACGCATCGATTCTTGTTCCCCCCACCCGACTTTTGCCGAATTTTCCCGAAGATGTGCGTTAGTCGCACGCGATGGGAGCGTATCAGGAGCGTCTCGACGATGGTTCTTGGGCCCTTGACCGTAATCACGAATCCTCGGCCCTTTTCGGGTCGCGGGGTGTCTTTGGCTATCGCAGACACCATCCTCACGGGAACCCCTTCCCTTTGCGGGACGAGGAGCTGTCGAGAAAACAACACGACGTTGCCATCGTGGGGGGGTTTCTTCCCTCCAGCGCCTCCGGGTTGCTTGACCGGGTGTCTGGATGCCAATTCAGAGTGCCCGAGCTCGGGGCTTCACCAATGTCGGCCTTGATTCTCGTCGGACTCGTCCTGTAGGTCGTACATCGTTCCTTCGAGACTTTCGGAAGTCGGGGTTCCTTTTCCGGGACTGGTCTTCGGCCCTGGAACTTGCCGTTCTCGGCACGCGCGATAGATGTCATTACGCGTTCTATTATAATACGGAAATTCCTCGGGGAACGCTCTTGGCTCGGTGACTTAGTTTCGCGGTTCGCAATTCCTTGGTCCGGTCCTTTGTTATACGTGATTGTTTCACGACACTTCCGAAAAAGTGACGTCGCAAAAAGTGCAACGTCACAACTCCCCCCCCCTTAAAACGGACCGGACCAGACGGCTATGTCGACGTAGTGACCCCTGGCCCGAATAATACGAGAGCGTTCCCTTCAGAAGTTATCCTTTGACATTGAGGAACCATCACCAGGGGACGAACACTTCCACGAATCCAACCAACACCTGTTCCCTGAAATTTGATTGACGCAAGAAGAGAACAAAGGATTAAGAAAACAAAATAAAATATATTTCGCGCGTTTCGGACTAGACACCGGCTTACGATACTTTTGGGGTGGAATAACGCCAAATAAATATGCGACTGTCGTGGTTTTACTGAAAAACAAAAATTTTTTATTCGTTTTGTTATCTCCCGTGAGAGTAGTATTTAAGTAACAAAACTTAGTTCGGATGCTTACTTCTAATTCCTATTTTCTACGTTATTTTTCTATTATACTAAAAGGAAATTATTATTTTAATTTTCGCTGAATTTTATATGTAACAAAAAATAGCTTATTGTGATATTTAACGAGAAAAAAAAATTTTGCTTATTGTGATTTTAAGAAAACGGAAAGAGAACAAAAAATATATTGTGACAAACATTTTCTTCCGGAAACGAAGATGCCCTGCGTATCAAAACCCCAAAAAAATTATACATGGAGGAGAAAAAGAGAAAAAAAAGAAAAGAGAAAAAAAAAGCTTCTGTTTTAATTTCTTTAGCCCCCGTGAATTTGCCAGCGTTCTTGGAGGTGAATCGGCTGGTATTGGGGACTTCTGATTTTGTCACCCCCGTGAGGGTAGGACCGCGAGCTGGGGTTTCCATTTTTTTTTTTTCCTTCTGCTTTTTTTTTTTAAATTTTCCCTCCGGGACGTGTGGCCTCTCTTAGGTGGCTCCTGCCACGATGGTCCGCATACCGGGCATTTCTTGACTGAGACTCCCGGTCGTCCACACCTGAAGCAAAACGTTCGCTTCTTCTCGGTGCATTCTGTACGCTGGTGTCCGTGTTGGCCGCAATTCCAGCACGTGTCTGGGTCCCTTATGGTTGTCCTCCTATCTCCTTCCAACCACCGCTCATATTGACCCCAACTCGCGGTCTTTTCTCTCCTCGTTTTTATTACCTCCTTTGGCCTTGGTTCCCTTCTCGTGGGCTGTACTGCTCGCGTGGGTGGGGTGTTGCCCCCGGCGACCGTTGTCAAGTTTATCTTGACGAGAAGCTCGGCTTGCGGTTCGTTCTCCTCCGTTATGGGGGTGGTTCCAGGTGGTTTGGCCTCCTCCGTGATGGGGGTGGTTTCCTTATTTTTGGCTGCCACTATTCTTGGGTACCGAATTCTCCTCTGCAATTCTTCGCAGCTCTCTGCCGATTCTTGTAGGCGGTACGCGAGGGATTTATACGCCTCTTCTTCTTCCCCCTTTCTGACGGCTTCGGGCCCCTGTTGATATATCGCCTTCAGCTGTTTCATCTCGGCTATTATCGGCTCGAGCTCGTCCGCGATATCGTTGCGGATTTCCTCCTCGGACACCTCCTTCCACCAGTGCTCCATCTGTAATGTTCTCGTTGTCAGGGATATCGTTCGTTCCATCGCTATCATTTGGCGGCGTGTACGTCTTTAGGTCGCTGACGTGATATTTACCCGCATCTTTCCCATCTGTCGTTTTTAGCTGGTACACGACCGTTGATAGTTTTTTCGAGATTACAAATGGGCCGCTAAATTTTGGACTTAGTTTGGCCGCGATGCCTTGCGCGGCGGAAGAGAGAACGCGCAGCCTCCTTAGGACTCGGTCGCCCACGTTAAATTGTTTGTCGCGATGCGTTTCGTTATAATAACGCGCTTGCGTTTCGTACGCACTTTCTAAATTTTCCGCGACCCAGTGTCGCAATGTGGCAAGGTGAGCTATTCTCTCCGACCATGCCGTTATTGGTTCTACTTGAACGTCTAATGGGGGGTCTTTATTCGCCCGTAAGCACGTTGCCGGTTTCGGTTCTCGTCCGAAGTTCAAAAACGCGGGTGACGCTTTCAGCGCGGTGTGGTAGGCTGTGTTATACGCAAAACGAAATTGGGGTAGGTTTGCATCCCATTCACGATGATCTCTATCGAGATACGCTACAATCATCGTTTTCAAAACTCGGTTGACTCTTTCCACGGGGTTTGCTTGGGGGTGATACGGAGGCGTAGTCGTTATCGCGATACCATATGTTTTCGCGAGCTCGTGAATCGCTTTATTGACAAATTCAGTACCGTTGTCCGTGATCAGTATTTCGGGTGTTCCCCATCGCGAAAATACGAGGTCTTCGAGTGCCTCCGAGATTTTTATCCCTGTGGCTTTTTTGAGGGGGCAGCATTCTATCCACTTCGTAAATAGGTCTTGTATAACCAACATATATACGAAACCCGCACGGCTACGGGGAAGCGGGCCCATTATATCAGTTGCTACTACCATCCAGGGTGCTCCTATGCGGCGCTGTCTCATTAACCCTGACGGGAGGGTTTGTTCCACCTTTGTCACTTGACAGGTGGGGCAGCGTCGCACGTACTCTACTACGCTACGAAACATTCCTGGCCAATAGTATCTCGTAGCAATTCGGTGATATGTTTTCTCTACTCCTAAGTGACCCGCTTGCCTTTCGTCGTGGGTTTCCCTTAATATTTCTGTTCTCCCTTCAGTCGGGACGACGAGTTTCCACTCGTCTAAATCCCTCCCGAGAATCTCAGAAATCAAAGGGTCTGTACGTCTGTGGAAGAATTGCCCCTCGCGAATTGACCAGTTCGGATACTTTTCCGGGTTCTCTTTTGCCTCGCCTAATTTTCTTGAATACCAATCGAGCCTCGTCACGGCCGCGGAGGTTGACGCTATTCCCCTTTCCCCCGGGTCGGTTCCCTCATACATACGCGAAAGTGCGTCCGGTACATGGTTTAACGCACCTTGCCGATACGTGATCTCAAAATCGTACTCTAATAATTGCAGGGCCCATCGCGCAAGCCTTCCCGAGGGGTTTCTTAATTTTCTTAACCATCGTAAACTATGGTGGTCTGTTATAATCGTAAATTTATATCCTTCGAGGTACGGTCTGAACTTCTGTACGGCCCAGACGACCGCGAGGCATTCTAGTTCCGTCGCTGAGTATTTTCGCTCGGCCGCGTTCAAAGATCTACTCGCGAACGCGATTACTCTTTCCACTCCCTCGATTTCCTGGACCAAGACGGCTCCCAACCCTACCGTACTTGCGTCTGTCTGCAGGACGAACGGTATCTCGAAGTGAGGGCAAGCAAGGGTAGGTGCGGTCGCTATTAACGTTCGGAGTTTTTCGAAGGCGACTTGTTGGTCGTCCTCCCACTTCCATTTCGCTTCTTTACGTAAGAGCTTGTTTAACGCGTCCGCGACTGTTGCGAAATCTGGAATAAACCTTCGATACCACGAGGCCATACCCAGAAATCGCCGCAGTTGTTTTAGCTTTTGCGGAACTGGATACGATACGACTGGCGCGATTTTATTTGCGTCGACCTTTAATCCCTCTCTGCTCACTACGAACCCGAGATACCGTACTTCCTCCTTGCAGAATTCGCATTTATCCGGGTTCACGATTAATCCTGCGGATTTTACTCTTTTTAGGACCCGGTGGAGCCATTCGAGATGACTTTCGAAAGTTGTAGTCGTGATGATAATATCATCTAAATACGCGAATGCGTGAGGCTCCATTTCCGGTCCTATCAAGCGATCTAATAATCTTTGAAAAGTAGCTGGGGCTCCCGTGAGTCCGTATGGCATTCGCTTAAAATGAAATAATCCTTTCCCCGGAACGGTAAACGCTGTGATCTCTTTGCTTGATTCGTCAAGCGGGATTTGGAAGTACGCCTGGCTCAGATCGAGGGTGGAAATGTACTTCGCGGCCCGTAATTTATCTAAAATGCTGGACATTATTGGTAGCGGATACGCGTCTTTCTTGGAGACTTCATTTACTCTTCGAAAATCAAGGCAAAAGCGGTATTTGCCATTTGGTTTTTTCACCATGACGATCGGACTAGACCACTCACTTTCCGACGGTTCTATAATACCTTGTTCCAAAAGCGAATCTACTTCTTTATAGATCGCCTCTTGAACTTTTGGCGAGACCGGATAATGTCGTTGTTTAATTGGCTTGTTATTGCCAACGTCGATTTTGTGAGATGTCAAAGTCGTCACGCCTGGTATTTTTGTAAAGTCGCTTAGTTCGGTCTCCAAAAATTGGCGTAAACGTTCCTTTTCCGCAAACGTTAAAGTCTGCAGGCCGCAACAGAGTTGACCGCTCGTCGTAGGACCGAAAGAAAATTCATCCTGTGGCCGTGACGCAAAATACCATTTTGCTCGATGGTATTCGACAACGATACCGAATTGTGCGATTGCTTCTATTCCCAACAGTACCGAATTTACCAAATTATCTAGAACGTACGCGGAAACTTTGCGCGTTACTTCTTTTATTGTCAGCCGAAACTGAACTTGTTCGACGGCGCGATCGATTGCTCTAGTGGCCAGAAGAAAATAACATGGTTCCGCGGCTTCCGTAATCTCTACCGCTTCCGTTAATGATTCTATTGTTTCGCGACTCACAAATGAAAGAGATGAGCCCGAATCTATCAGCGCATGTACTATTGTATCTTTTATTTTTGCTCTTACGATAAGAAGCGAAGGTTTCTTACTTAAAGTAGAGTCTAGATCTACGTCTGCGACCCGGGCCGAAATTAATTTGTACGAGGCCGATCTGGCCCATTCGAGCGGCTTCGTTCCATGTTTCCCGGTCTTGGCACGCATCGAGGGCAATTTCGTAACGTTACGTTCGGTTCCCCGCAACGGTAGCAGTGGATACGTCTATTTTCCCGACAATCTTTCGAGCGATGTCCCTCCCGCCTACAGTTCCAGCACGTGTTGTCCGCCGGCGATTGATAATTCGTCGACGTGACAGTTCGGCTTTCACCGGTGGTTGTCGGGCGTTCTCGGTTCGCTGCTTCGCGCGAGCGGCTGTTCGGTTGCGCGACGTTACGCTCGTAGGCGAGGGGTTCGCGCGGCCTAGAGGAGGGGTTACGGTACCCGCTCGGTCCCGCTGCCGCGTGCCCCTCTCCGCGGTTGTCCGCGACCGCGTTCACGAATTCATATCGGCACGGTTTATTCAGATTTTTCCCTTTTTTGTATAAGTTCGGGTTGTAAGCGAACTCTTTATTTGCCAGATACGGAGATTGGTAAAAATCCGCGCTTCGCGGCGACGTATGTCTTTCCCCTTCGCGTAATTGTTCTCCCAGTTCTTTAACGGTTGTTATAAGCGTGCGTGATATTACGGCGCGTAGTTCATCTTTCGCGCCCCAATAGATTCGGTCTATCTTCTTTTGTTCCGACCACCGGGTTTTCGATCGCGCGAACATTGCCTTCATATTCGCGAGATAGTCTCGCACCGGTTCTTCCGGACCTTGTTTTCGTACGCGTAGATCGTGTTCTAATAGCTCCTGATAATCAGGATCCCGAAAATTTTCATTCCATTCGCGTTCAAACTCATCCCAGGTGGTCATGGGAGGGCAATTCTCAAACCATCTTGCTGCCATATCTGTGAAGCAGATTGGCAGGCAGCGTACGAGATCCGCGTCTTTTAAATTACATACGTTACGCATGTTCGAAAGGCGTGTAAAGAACGCTTCAGCATCTTCCTCTGGCTTTCCTGCGAAAGTGAGGTGCCATTTACGCATGACCTCGTACGCTGAGGTCGGCGAGCGTCTTTCCGGCGAGGAGAGGTCGGTCATTTTTGGAATGGACGTTGTTCTCTTTAATATTGGTGTTCCCGACCGAGAAGGCACTTGTAGCGTTATTTTGCTAGATGTGGGTAGGGGTTCGTCGGGGTCTGGTTTGAGCCTCGACGCACCCTCTTCCTCTCCATCCGTCTCGTATGCGCTGTAATACGAGATGTCTTCTTCGGTTGGCCACCTCGACGTAAATTTCATTTCCTCGTCCGACATTTGACGCTCTTTCTCAAGTCTGTTTACGCGTTGGAAATTTCTCTATCGCGTGCTTGGCTGAAGGCCGTGCGAGAGCGCTTTGTTTATGTGGCGCGTCCGGGCGCAGGGTGTTCCCCCCCGAACTAGTCTCGACTCCTCAACTGTAACGATACCGAAACGAAGCCCGTGGTAGTCAACCGTAAATTTCTTTGTTCTACCTTCGAATCGCAAGGTCGTTGAATTTAAACTATTTCGAAAATCGCGCTTGGTCTATACCTAATGTATACGTTATCGCGTACCACACAGCGCTGTCTTTGCGTACGAAACAATATACGCGGTTTGGGAACACTTTGCTCCCGAAACCTTGAGAAACTTGACACAATAAACAAAAAAAATTTCAAATTTACGCGACGCACATGAAGGAATTTAACCTTCGTGCGGGACTATTATCTCGGTTACAATTTTAATTTCCAACACCTTAAGACGTACACGATGCCAATTTTCTAAATTACTACAATTTCTAATGTTTAACATTTAATTTTAACAATAAGAACATGTGTAGTTGGCTCGCCACAAAATTTTCTCCTTTCGGATAGACGCGTAGGGAAAGTGCAAACGTAACGAAACGTAATTTTGCGTGTTTCCCCTGGCGTTGCATTGTTGAGAGCAGTCCGTCGATTTTCAATTCGGATTTTTCGCGTTTTCCGCCGAAGTTCACGCTACCGCGAGTATTCCAACGTCCCGTACCGCGATTTTCCCTGTGCGAGTCCTTCGTTCGTCCCGTGCCTCTCTCTGTTCTCGGGAAAAACCCCAACGAGACAGCGAGAAAACCTGTTCGGGCGCCAATTTGTCACGCCGTATCTCGGCGGGGGTTGGAAAACCCCCGAAAAGAACGACTCCGGGCTTTTATGGCTCTCAGGCCGGGCCACGTGCAGCCGTATGCACGGGGTCCGCCCGGGACTAAGTAAGGTCGCGAAAAACCTTCTGACAAGGTACTGAATTACGTTCGGGCGCCAGGCACCGTGAGGATGCCACACGAAACGCGATGAATCTTTCGTGCACGGAGAGGCCGAGCACGAGAATCAGATCTTCAAGACGCGACTCGAAAAGCGAGCTCGACGGGTCCAGGAGGTTCGAACACAGGAGGAGCGAGGACAGCCCTTACGGCAGGACGGATCGCACAGGGTTCGAATGACAGTAACGAAATTGTCTCGAGTGGATGTTTATTCCTTGTCCAGAATGTTACAAAAGCCGGTCACGTGACCGTAACCCGAGAGCCCGCGCTCTTTATACACTTTATTCGGACGGTACTTCGGTCGCAGCGCGGTTGTCTATTCGATCGCACGCGTGAGGGTACGGCTGACCGGTACCGAATTTCTTACAATTTCCCGACGGACGGGATCACGCGGGGCGCAGATGGACGGCGCGATACGGGACTGTCGCGATAACCTACGCACGGAAAACGTTCGCCCAAAACACGAGGGGGAATACGCGCGGCGGATTCAACGAGTGGCGGTGCGCGCCACGAGAAGTCACCGAGCGGAGATGTACACGAAATATCGAACAGGCTGCTCTCACGAAACGCGGTTCCTCCGAGGACACTTCCGATTTCTTCCGCAAAAGAGAACTCGTATTCTTTCACCAACTCGCTCAAAGCGCTTCCACGAAGCGCGAGCCAATCGCCCGAGACGTGAAACGTCCCGGCGTACGTAAACTACCGAGAATCGAACGTTGATGGTTCGATCTCGCACCAAATGATTCGAGCCAACTTTAAATCACAATTTTAGCCAAGGATCACTTTGTCGACTTACCGCTTTTGCCCTAGTTGACCGGGTTTCGATGGTTATCCTGCGTCCGTGACGCCGATCGTCCACTCAGTCGTGGATCACTCCCACACGGGATATTCGGGCGCGTTCGCGAGGTGGCAGTGCGTTAATCGCCCGATATGGTAGCGAACTTTGGGTCACGCGAAGCGACGGTCTTAATTAGTATACGTGATACCGGAATTACACGGGTGGCTCTCGTGAGGGCTAGCGCGACAGTGATCCTTCGGCTATCGACCGCTAGACGCATCGATTCTTGTTCCCCCCACCCGACTTTTGCCGAATTTTCCCGAAGATGTGCGTTAGTCGCACGCGATGGGAGCGTATCAGGAGCGTCTCGACGATGGTTCTTGGGCCCTTGACCGTAATCACGAATCCTCGGCCCTTTTCGGGTCGCGGGGTGTCTTTGGCTATCGCAGACACCATCCTCACGGGAACCCCTTCCCTTTGCGGGACGAGGAGCTGTCGAGAAAACAACACGACGTTGCCATCGTGGGGGGGTTTCTTCCCTCCAGCGCCTCCGGGTTGCTTGACCGGGTGTCTGGATGCCAATTCAGAGTGCCCGAGCTCGGGGCTTCACCAATGTCGGCCTTGATTCTCGTCGGACTCGTCCTGTAGGTCGTACATCGTTCCTTCGAGACTTTCGGAAGTCGGGGTTCCTTTTCCGGGACTGGTCTTCGGCCCTGGAACTTGCCGTTCTCGGCACGCGCGATAGATGTCATTACGCGTTCTATTATAATACGGAAATTCCTCGGGGAACGCTCTTGGCTCGGTGACTTAGTTTCGCGGTTCGCAATTCCTTGGTCCGGTCCTTTGTTATACGTGATTGTTTCACGACACTTCCGAAAAAGTGACGTCGCAAAAAGTGCAACGTCACAATATGTAAGATTTGTGTACGTGTACACACATATGCGCCTTGAACGATGGGAGCTTCTTGTGAGGTGGCGCCACAAGAGAACAAGAGGAGCGGCAGTCAAGAGTTCGAGAGAATTCAGAGATAAATAAATTTTTGAGAGACACAGAGGGATAGAGAGTTTTTGAAAGGAATAGAAAGATAGAGAGTTTGTGAGGGAGATAGAGAGATAGAGAATTTGAGGGAAATGGGAGTATAAACATTAATTGTTGATTCTCTTATTTTTTAGGTTAGTTAACCATGTGCACTTGTTAGTGTAAGCCTAGTCTAATTCGTGTTATTAAAATAAATTAATCTTCTATTTTTAGACGAATCAAGGTGTGTTTATTATCTCCAAGAGCTTCCTCCACATATTATATATATATATATTAATTTTGTTTATTTAATTTAATAATTCTGATACATTCTCATAAAACACTTGTAGACTTTAGCATTTTAGCTGCAAGTCGTCATATGTCTGTAGGGAGTATCTCTTATTACTCTTGCAGTGTTGCGCTTGCTCTAATTTTAGCGTTTCCTCGGTAAAACGATACTTTGGGTGGATCGCGCAAACACTACAGTAGGGCCGCGGTGGGAAAAATATTCCGCGCGTTCGATCCCCGGGAATCGGAAGTTTTTTTTTGCGGCGTTTCCCGTGGCTCGTCGATCGGTAGTCGAGGCTCGATCGTCGTCGTGGTCTTCGAGACGATCGAAAGTTGCCTCTTCCATTGAAAATTAATTATTTTCGTCGCGTCGTTTCGCATGATCGCATCGTTGTTCGGCGCTTCATGTTCCCCTCGCGGTCGAGCGCGATTCGCCTAACTTCATTGTTTACAATTCGAACGGTGCACGTGGTCGCTTCGCGCGCGAGTCGCGCCCGTGTCCGTTCGACTTGTATCATTTCGTGACTTCGGTATTTGTTCATAATTAAATCGCGGTCCTGTTCTATCTCCTAGTATTTGTATCGTTTTGGTCTATTTACAAACTAATCGCAATTTCCGTGAATTCTATTATTTGCCTTGAATTTTCAATTTCTGTTATATTTACTGATTCTATTTTTATTTTTAGATTTATCCTGCAATTAGGAATTTGCTGTTCATCGTCCTGATAATTTGTGGTTGCTGAACGTGCACGTGTCTAATCACGAGGTTGGTAATTGAATTGATTAATTATTTGACGTTTTCTTGTTTGTACGAGCATTTCCTTTTTTGGACGTGCTCGTGCAAACAGTATTTGTTTATTGCGACTAGTTTTTTATTACTTTTAGTAATTCACATTACTAACGTATAGATCAATTTATATTACTAATTATATTACTAATACACTTTACTAATATATAATCTGTGAAATGAATTACTAATGGTAATTTAACTTATTTTATTGCTATATTGCTTCTACCTGTTGCTTCAAATATATTTATCTTTGTTTTTCTTTTTTTTTCTAGGTACGGGGTCTTGTAACTGCCTGTCGACCTGCCACGTGTTCATCGCTAATTTGTTTGTTCGTGCAAACCTCATTCTTTTGATTTACTGCGACGATTTCGTCTATTTCCTGCAGTTGCCTGACGGGATCAAGCTATCAGTTTATGTGCAGGCATTCGTGGTCATTTAGTTCGATTGTATCTGTGAGATTTTGTATTGAAAGTTTTGTTGACATTGAGTTTTTCTCTTAATATTCTTGGTTTCAAGATTTTATTCGTGCGAGTTCTAATGTTATTTCTGTGAATTTGTAAGATTTGAAGAGTTTGAAGAATTGAAAAATTTAAGAATTGAAAATTGAAAAGTTTTCAGTCTATTGTATTCTGCAATTATGTTTCATATTTTACTGTTAATTTTGGATTCTATTTAGCCTGTTATTTCTATCTCACAGATACTGTTCTATGTTCGCGAGTGTCTGCGCTATTCGATTGTAATTTGACATTTTGTTTGTTTTATTCTTATTCGTGCTACGTCGGTGATTGTATCGTTCTATTTTCAACCTCGCGTATTCTATGTTCTTTTCTAATTTGGAAATGTAATTTATAGTTTATGTGATTTATGTCGTTTATTCGAGAATTGAAATGCTAGCTGTTTAGACAATTTTTATTTGGTTGTTTGGTAACTTATATATTCTGTATCTATCTCATTCCTCACTGAGTGAGGGATGAGATAGTTTGTTATTTACGTTAACTGGACAGCTAGTTCTCCCGAAGGGTTCCCGCGCTCATCTTGCGACAAGTTACGACGTTTAATCAATTATTAATTATACGCGTTTACGTGAACTTGTCGCGCGATGATTTTCACAAAATTTCAATTAATTAGCTATTCATTTATTTACTTTACAGGTGTCAAATCATCATCGAGGTCGTCGGAGATGTTCGAGATTGTTGTTGACACGAGTTGGGAAAAGTGCGAACAAGCAGAGTGAGCTGAACGAAGTTCCATCGTACCTCGGCGCCTGTGGGTGACGGACGCAGCGATAGAGGTTCGTTTTGTAAAGGTTACTTAAGTTATTTTTTCTCGCGGTTGTTACCCCTTTTATTCCATACATTCTGAGGAAGGTAACTGTTTATTTTATTTATAATTATTTTAATTTTTCACCCTGCTTTTTCACACTTTTCTCGGACCACCTTTCGCTGCTGTGACCACTTGATTCCGTCAGTTTACTGTTTTCGGTCTACTTCTACTTCTACTGTCTACTTCTGTTTTCGCGGATAAGCTATTTCTGTTTCTCTTCCTAAACTTCTCTTAGTGCAAGAACGCATGGTCCTACCTTTTTTCAGCTATTCCTTGTATATCGTATTCGCGCTCTTCTCCTTCCTTCGGGCCCGTTTGCTCTGCTTTCAATTCTTACGTTCGTTTCACGTTTTCACTAATCACTTCAGTTTGTTGCCACGGTTTTCCACGATTGTTCATATTTATCCGCGATTTTTGCACTTGTTCGCGATCGTGCGTAATCTTAATCGCGATTGTTTTCACTTGTTCGCGTAGATTAATCGCGGTCGTTTGCAATTGTTCGCGAAAGTACGTACATTAATCGCGATTGTTCTCACTTGTTCGCGAAAGTACGTAAATTAATCGCGGTCGTTTGCAATTGTTCGCGGACGTACATAAATTAATCGCGATTGTTTGCAATTGTTCGCGAAAGTACGTGAATTAATCGCGGTCGTTTATAATTGCTCGCGGTCGTTCGTAATTTGGTCGCGATCCGCAAGCGATCTTTTTCCGTCTCGAACTGAGGCTGTTTCTCAGTTTCTACCCTTGCGTCGAATCTTGGTTTCGCGTTTCCTTCTATTTCCGCGGGTGGGGAGAGGACCGCCCTCGGAAGTTTGGGGCTCTCGCGTATATTTTCGTGTTGGGTCCCGCCCTAGAAGAGATCGCGTGTTCATCGTCGTCTGGCTTTTCCTTTCGAGAAATTTCGATCTCAATTGGCTATGCTTGACGTCGAGGCGCAACACGTGTTGATTTTTTCAACGACGTGTTTCGCCTCGCTTGTCTCTCAATTTTTGCTGGCCCGTTTACCTAAGCCGTCTCGTGCCGATTAACAATGATCCCTTTTTTTCTGACCTGCGTTTACCCTACGTTCGACTATATCTCTAATTTCGTTTTTACAGGGGACCCTACTTTTTCCTGCATTTTGTCATTCCTCAATTCTGTTTACATTGTTACGGATGACGAACAAATGTTCAAAATCATCTCTGGCAGGAACCATCCTAGATTAAATACACGGATTCACCCCTAGTTAAAACTACATATCTGTTTAGTTTAAAATCAAATCATAAGCACGACCAACTGGCCGTTGACAAAATACGAGTATGACTAAGGGGTACTGACAAGTGCCACCTGTCATTCCAGGGGTATATAAACCCTTGCATTTTCACTCTCGCGGGCTAGTACTTACGTAGTCACGAATCGTGTCGCGTCGTGCTGCATCTCGTAGACTCAACTGCCAGTGAGATCGGGCTAAAGTTCCCCTTCGTATCAAATTTAACCATATAGATTCCGCGAGTCCGGTATAAAATCTATTAGGCATTTCTTCAGTTGTTCTCGAGACCCCCGCATTGCCAGTGCGTTAACACCGAGCATTCTAGTTAGGTAATTACACTTTTATATAATCCATTATTCAAACGCGACATTTACACAACTGTAATTATTCTTCAAGTAGAATATATTTGTGTTCTTGATAATTTCGCATCAACTCATTTAACCCGTAATTATTGTTTTCCAAAATCCTAATCAAATGATTGAACATCTCACACGATACAATCTTACCGCTCGGATTGTATCAATTTAAATTATATTGTTGCGAGGCCTACTAACAATCCTAGTGATTTCCCAGTTACTTATCAGATTCGTCTGTATTATCACTCAACCACCTAGCGGCTCCCTGGTAAACATCAGGTTCGTCCGCATCCTAGCAGCTCCCTGATTGCGTAATTCGTATCAGGTTCGTCTGTACTCTCACCCAATAACCTAGCGGCTCCCTTATCAACGCATCAGGTTCGTCCGTTACCTAGCAGCTCCCTGATTGCGTAATTCGTATCAGGTTCGTCTGCATCCATCCTAACAGCTCCCTGACCAACGCGTCAGGTTCGTCTGTGCTCTGTTCTAACATCCTAGTGACTCCCCAATTACTCATTGGGTACATTCACGAAGAATCACAATTTCTAGCAGCTCCCTGACCAATGCGTCAGGTTCGTCTGCGTACCTCCAATCCTAGAGGCTCCCTGATTGCGTAATTCGTATCAGATTCGTCCTCGTCGTCTAAATTCCTAGCGGCTCCCCAATTACTCATTGGGTTCGTCCGCGTACCTACTAACAAACTGATACCTTATTCCCAGGGTAATAACCCTTCGCCGGCCACTCGTGCTGCTCACGGCCCTGGCTCGTAACAGAACTGGTGACAGCGGTGGGATTGTTCAATTATTTTAGGATCACTTTAATTTCGGGTTCACTATATTAAATTACTCGTAGCTGAGTACGGACAATATACTAGTTTTCCTAGTTACGTCTCAATATAATTAGCAATATACTAGTTTTCGCTAGTTACGCTCTTATATCATTAATATACTAGTTTTCTCTAGTTACAATTTTAAAAATGCAGAACCCATCTACAAATACCTCTTCCGTTGACATAATGAACTTAACGGTTTCACTTGCAAATTCTATGTCGCTGTTGACGCAAAAGACATGCCTACAGAATATTACATCGACAATTCCTATCTTCGACGGGGTAGATCCATCGTTAATTCGTTTCGCGCAAGCTTTAGAGGACGGGTTAACTTTGATTGCGGGGGGTACGGAATCCGAGTATCTGGCAATTGTTCTGACTAAGCTTATCGGACCAGCACGTAGATGCACATTAGAACACAAGTTTACTACCGTAAAAGCGTTAATTCAACATTTAAAGAAACGGTTCGCTCCAGGAAAGAGCTTATCATATTATCAAGTGGAAATTGCGAAACTACATATTCGCGAAGGAGAAAGCCTACGACAATACATCGATAGGACAAGCCATTTGGTATACCGTACGCGCGGAGCCATAAGGGAAAAATACGAGGAAGAACGTTCCGAAGATTTCATCTCATTAATGGAAAAAGACGTTATCGAGAACTTTATCGACGGACTACCCGATCGGATTTCCCTGAAGGTGTCGGCATCACTGAAGGATATAAAAAATTTAGAGGATGCTTACGACGCCGTGCTACAGGTAGACAAAAGGTTAAGAAACCGACGACAGTTGCCGCGAAACGAATCACTCGCGAGGTGGTCGCGACGAGACTCATACGAGGATTCTCGTTATCGCGAGCGTGAGGTATCATACCCATTATCTCCGAGCAAATACGATAAACATAGGGATCGTCGCTCCAGGCCATCTGGCTTCGAGGAGGAAAGAGAAGGACGAGCTTCTGCTTGGACCTTACGTCATAGGAGCCCTTCACACTCTCCCTCCTATCGTTCAGATTCGTCAAACACGAGAGACGGAGAAAAACACTATACAATCCTAAAAAATTCTGATAAGGATCGTATGTCAAAGTCGTATTGTTGGCATTGTGGAACATCTGGGCACGATGGAAAATTCTGTAAGAATCGACCGCGTAGCCCACGTTTCCGAAGAGATTCACGAGATTCGTCCACGGAATCAAGGAAGTCTTTAAACTTCGATCGCGCTCACCGTACAGGCGAAACGATGAGCGAAAACAAAGAGATTCGCCAAAGAACTGTCCGATTCGAGGAAAAACCCTCATCAAGGAAGCCCCAGCACCACGAATCAAAATCAAAATCCCAGAACTGGAATCAGGCACGGGAGAATTTCTAATTGACGGTGGAGCATCCGTAAATTTAGTGGTTCTTGACATTCTTGGAACGGGAGCAGAAATCATTTCTCGCGAAGAAATTGAAATAACTGGGCTCACTACAACCCCAATTGGCACTCTGGGAACCACAATTCTCCACATCCACGAAGCTCCTGCATTTTTCTACGTAGTGAAACACCTTGCAATAGAAGCAGATGGACTTATAGGAAGCCCATTTTTAACACAGGAAGAAGCAGAAATTTCATATTACCATGGTACGATGGTACTAAAAAATAGACCCATCAGGCCTATTTTTAACTTCCCGATTTATAGGGAAGTTACTGTAATTACCCCGAAAATCGAAAATCGATTTTTTAGCAGATCTCCACGTTTCATGGTCATTGGAGTCGTTTGAGACTATTTTTATCAAAATGTCGGTATGTGTGTGTGTGTGTGTGTGTGTGTGTGTGTGTGTGTGCGTATGTCCGTTTCTATGGTATCAAATTTTTCGTTAACGTTTTCTGAAAAAGTAACAACGCGATCAGAATGATGAATGATGCAATCGATGTGTCCCGCTGTAACTTAGAGCTGATTAGATTTTGGTCCATTTTGGTCAAGTAGTTTTTTGTTTTTTTTCGAAAGGAGTTGATTCAACATTGCAATTTATAGAAGAGGCGTATCCTCCGAAGAAGCAAACGTAACTATATATATATATATATATATATATATATATATATATATTTAGCCATATTTTAAAAAAAAATTTTTTTTTTAAATCTAAAAATTTTTTTTTTTAAATTAAAAAAATTTTTTTTTCAATTATGCTACTACTGCTAATGTAACCGCTTACAATAATCGAAAAATATCCCGGATGCGCGCACATGAAAGTAGAAAGTAGAAAATAATGATACTAATATACTGCAACTAACGATTCGGGAAGTTCTTTGTGTGGCTCGTGGAGAGTCACACACCAAATAACATTCGTACCACTAACCCTCTCGCGAGCTCATAAAGCGAGCTACAACACCCCCACCTGCGAAGCTCGCGAAGCGAGCGAGCAACAACCCCCCTCTAGTTTATTTTTCAAATTACCAACAGGATTCAGATGCACCAACCAAACATCGCATCGATACCAGATCGTCTCAACAAATTGCAATAAGAGTAGCTAATCCAAGGATAAGAGAAGGCTACTTACCACGCATAAAGACGCACGAGCAACTCTACATAGGAGGAGACCTTTGGTCCTTTGAAGACAGATACCTTACTAACGTCGATGGTATCGCTAACATGGTTCGTTACAGGGTTGATCCACCCTCATGGTTCCTCTCAACTCCCATCTACGCCGGGGTGGTGCACTCCATATTCCTGTATGGAGCCCCCGTATGGTCCGAAGAACTGATGGCCAGCGAAAGAAACGTTAAACACGCGAATCGTGTACAACGTTTGCTGGCCATCAGGACCATACGAGGGTATTGCACCATCTCCGGCGAGGCGGCGTGCCTGCTCGCGGGTCTGGCACCCCTCCAGTTTATGGTGATGGAGCGGGCATCCACGTATAGGATAGCCAGCTCCATTCGCCGAGGGGAGCTTGACCCGACAGCAGGAGAGGTCGAAGTGCTTAAGCACCAGGCCCGGCTGGACACGCTGGCCCGTTGGCAGGAACAAATAGTTTCTGTCAACTCGGGCCGGCCTATCGTCCGGGCCCTCTCACCCATTTTGGGAAAATGGTGTGAGAGGCGGGTTAGGGTCACCTACCATATGGCACAGATGCTCACCGGTAAGGGTTGTTTCGGTGAGTATCTGTGCCGCATCGGGAGGGAGCCCACGGAAAGGTGTCATCACTGCGGGGAGGCCCGGGATACGGCGTGGCATACACTGGAAGAATGTCCAGTGTGGTCGGCGCCGCGCCGTGTCCTTACATCAATAATCGGGCCTGACCTCTCTCTGTCGGTTATAGTCGACCATATAACCGACAGAGAGAGGGATCATAAAGCGTTCGCCTCCTTCTGCGAAGAGGTTCTCTCGCAGAAGGAGGCAGCGGAGAGGGAGAGGGAGGCCGACCCCCACTCCGACAGGAGGCTGGCCTTGCGGGGACGCCCCCGTCAAGGCCGACGGCCCGGTAGGGGCCGCAGAGGGAACGGCGGCAGAGGGGGTAACAGTTCTTTACCCCCCCCCCCTCTGCCGCCGCCGGGGAATCCCCCAGGTAGGGCGACCTGTGGGTAGTAGGGAGGGGGCCATTTACACCCCCCCACAACCACAGTGACGCACCCAGTGTCGCCCCCCCGGATCTTGATGATCGGTTTTAGCCGCGTATTTAACCGTTTTGTTTTTGTTTATTGTTTATTGTTTTATATATTTATTTATCTTTATTTTATTTCATTTCATTTCGTTTCGTTTCGTTTCGTTTCGTTTCGTTTCGTTTCGTTTCGTTTCGTTTCGTTTCGTTTCGTTTCGTTTCGTTTCGTTTCGTTTCGTTTCGTTTCGTTTCGTTTCGTTTCGTTTCGTTTCGTTTCGTTTCGTTTCGTTTCGTTTCGTTTCGTTTCGTTTCGTTTCGTTTCGTTTCGTTTCGTTTCGTTTCTTTTCATTTCATTTCATTTCATTTCATTTCATTTCATTTCATTTCATTTCATTTTATTTTATTTTATTTTATTTTTTATCCGCGTATTTAACCGCTTATTTTTATCCGCGATGGGGGCGATAAGGGGGGTGGGACAGGGGGGGACGGTCGATCGTCTCCTTACCGCGTCACGGCAACCTCCTCCCTCGGCCGGGTGGAAGCATTCGAGCTTCTTCTCCGAGCGAGGAAGGGGGTCTCCGGGAGCTTTTGGGTGGACCGAGCTGGGGTCTCGGGAAGCCCAGCCGAAAAGCTCAAGGGAAGGTGGACACCGTGTAGTGACCTGCACGGGGTCCAAATAATTTAGGTATTTGCTGGGGGGAGCTTCTCTCCCCCCCGGGATTGGGGCTTTTAAGCCAGGGGTTGGAGGGGGCCGGTTGTATTCGTTTTCGAGATCCCGGCCTCCTCCTTGTAGCTCAGTGAGGTCACCGTGGGTATAGGTTAGTGGGTATGTCTGACTCTTCAGGTCAGAAGAGTCCCACATAACCCCGATTCTCCCCCAGGAGATTGGGGTATGCGTAACAGCATTGGAGTCCCACGTTAATAAAAAAAAAAAAAAAAAGGTTAGGTTAGGTTAGGTTAGGTTAGGTTATACTATTTGCAATTAGTTTAGACCACAGTTAACTCTATAACAACGTTAACTGGGTCCAAAACCTATTAGAATTATTAATTAAATAAACTAAACTCATTAAACGAAGTTTTATTAATGAAGACAAATATAATTAGGAGCACGAAGAAAGCACACTTTTAGGGTTAAAAGTTAAACGTCAAGTATGAAACACTCGAGCAAAGAAGTCGAACAGAAGATTAAACAAGTAACCAACGGATATTAGAAAAAAAAAAAATAAATAAAAGAAGGGAAGGAAGGAAAAAGAAAGGGAAAAGGAAGAGAAAGAAAAAAAAAAGAAAAAAGGAAGATAAGGGAAAGAATGAAAAAAAAAAAAAATGAAACTGAAATATACTAAATTGAAATTAATCAAACCGATTATAATCGAACAATAAATTAACCTGGTAGATTTCAATGCCTTGAAAATGATTTTCTGTAAATCTCTGACGATCTACAGCTATAATAAGATTACAAATATTTTGTAAGAGAGCAATCCTAATTACTAACTAGGAACAGAATCGCATAAAACAAACAAAGAATAAATAAAACTGTAAACATCCAATATCTTCCAGCTGCGTAGGAAATAGACACATAACACAGTAAACCAGTGTCATTTGATCTCTGAAAAGCGAAACTGCTTTCAAAAACTAAATTTGACTAAGACTTTTAGAAAATAACAAAACAGAGATCGCAGCTACCCGGAAGAGGAAACTGAAAACGAAGAAATGCCTTCTATAAAGGGCAATCGAAAAGAATAAGAAAGAGAGACAAGATTTGATTACAAAAGATAATCAAACCTATAAAAAAAAAAAAAAAAAAAATAAACGGAACAAGGAAATTTCCATCATTGGAAAAACCAAACACACGGAAAATCCGCAACCAAAAGACGAAACACAAAAAGAAAGAATAAACAAACATAGAAGTCGATAAGACAAAATCAAAAAGAAAACAAACTGGAAACAGAAGACTAAGAAACGCCATCTCTAAAGGGCAATCGAAAAGAATAAGAAGGAGAGACAAGATTTGATTACGAAAGATAATCAAACCTCAAATAACGAAAAAGGAAACTTCCATCATTGAAAAATCAAACATACGGAAAATGCACAACCAAATACGACACACAAATGGGAAGAATAAACAAACATAGGAGTCAATAAGACAAAATCAAAAAGAAAAACTGGAAACCGAAAACAGAGAAACGCCTTCTCTAAAGGGCAATCGAAAATGAATAAGAAAGAGAGACAAGATTTGATTACAAAAGATAATCAAACCCCAAAATAACGGAACAAGAAGCATCCATTATTGGAAACAATCGAACATACGGAAAATCCAAAGCCAAAAATACGAAACACAAAAAGAAAGAATAAACAAACATAGAAGTCGATAAGACAAAATCAAAAAGAAAACAAACTGGAAACTGAAGACAAAAGAAACGCCTTCTCTAAAAGGCAATCGAAAAGAATAAGAAAGAGAGACAAGATTTGGATACAAAAAATTAATCAAACCTCTTAAATAACAGAACAAGGAACCTTCCATCATTGGGAAACCAAACACATGGAAAATCCGCAACCAAAATACGAAACACAAAAAGAAAGAATAAACAAACAAGAGTCAATAAGACAAAACCAAAAGGAAAACAAACAACAGTCTCCGAACGGCTGCGAACTTAGTTCATGAGTGTGCAATCAACTAGGCAAATTGCCTACCACAACGATTGACTCACCATGACCGTAAGCTGACCACCCGGAGGAGGATTCTGAAGACAAGGAAATGCCTTCTCCAAAGGGCAATCGAGAAGAATAAGAAAAAGAGACAAGATTTGATTACAAAAGATAATCAAACCTCTAAAATAAAGGAACAACGGAACTTCCATTATTGGAAAAACCAAAAACACGGAATATCCGCAACCAAACACGGATACGAAACACAAAAGAAAGAGAAATAAGACAAAATCAAAAAACAAACAACAGTCTCCAAACGGCTGCGAACTTAGTTCATGAGTGGGCAATCAGCTAGGCAAACTGCCTAGCATAACGATTGACTCACCATGACCGTAAGCTGACCACACGGAAGAGGATTCTGAAGACATAGAAAAGCCTTCTCTAAAGGGCAACCGAAAAGAATAAGAAAAAGAGACAAGATTTGATTACAAAAGATAATCAAACCTCTAAAAATAACGGAACAATAGAACTTCCACTATTGAAAAAACGAAACACACGGAATATCCGCAACCAAAAATACGAAACAGAATAAGAAAAATCAAACATAGAAGTCAATAAGACAAATTAAAAGAACAAACAACAGTCTCCGAACGGCTGCGAACTTAGTTCATGAGTGGGCAATCAACTAGGCAAACTGCCTAGCACAACGATTGACTCACCATGACCGTAAGCTGACCACCCGGAAGAGGATTCTGATGACATAGAAACGCCTTCTAAAAGGGCAACCGAAAAGAATAAGAAAAGAGACAAGATTTGATTACAAAAGGAAATTGTTACGTATGCGGTGCTACCGTTGGCGACCCTTGACCCTTCCGGAGATATGAGTCGAAACAGAGAGTCTATTTAAGAAACAAAGGGCTCATTTTTAATCAATCTAAACTGGGCTCCTGCAAGCGATGCAACGAGTTGCATAAGTTCCGGGAACCCAGTTTAATCTGAACCTCCCACTCTCGTCTGGGCCGATTTTTGGTCCCTTTATAAGGGCATTGAAACTCCTTCGGAGCGGGCTTCTCTTCTGTAGATTTCACGTTGTGCGCGACGGTCCACGTCGTGATTACTTTTCACCAAGATCGGGTATAGATTCCTCATCATTGCATTTATTCCGTAGTAGCATAGCCCCCGCACACCTTGGTGCGTTAACACTAAGAATTAGAACGCGACATTTTTACACTATACAATTGTATTCCAAAATATCAAAGATTATATTATTGTTTGTGAAATTCACTCGTAATTCAATCACGTTCTTCCTCATTCGATTTCCCAGTCACTAGCATCCTATGACGATATACCTTTGCCGCTCAAGGTGTATCATTTCAAATTAGACAAGTTACGAGTCTGCGGAACCTCAACCCCATCCTTTATACGTGGCGACCCGGTGGTGAAAGAGACATCGGCAAGTCCACTCCGTCTTCCACACGAGGCGACCCGGTGGTGAAAGAGACACCGGCAAGTCCTACGTGCCCTCTCAAGGTGGCGACCCGGTGGTGAAAGAGACATCGGCAAGTCCACTTAACCCTATTTCCACACACGAGGCGACCCGGTGGTGAAAGAGACGCCGGCAAGTCCTACGTGCCCTAAAGGTGGCGACCCGGTGGTGAAAGAGACACCGGCAAGTCCACTCCTGTGTTCCACACGAGGCGACCCGTTGGTGAAAGAGACAACGGCAAGTCCGACGTGTATCATCCTACCAAAATTCCACATTTTCTATCCAAAACCTGAACTCCCCTCGGTTCCGTTAGCTGCCGAACCCTCGGCTCGTAACAAAATCAAACCTCTAAAATAACGGAACAATGGAACTTCCATTATTGGAAAAACCAAACAAACGGTATATCCGCAAACCAAAATACGGAACAGAAAAAGAAAAATCAAACATAAAAGTCGATAAGACAAATAAAAAGAACAAACAACAGTCTCCGAACGGCTGAGAACTTAGTTCATGAGTGGGCAATCAGCTAGGCAAACTGCCTAGCACAACGATTGACTCACCATGACCGTAAGCTGACCACCCGGAAGAGGATTCTGAAGACAAAGAAACGCCTTCTCTAAAGGGCAATCGAAAAGAATAAGAAACAGAGACAAGATTTGATTACAAAAGATAATCAAACGTCTAAAATAACGGAACAATGGAACTTCCATCATTGGAAAAACCAAACACACGGAATATCCGCAACCAAACACGGATACGAAACACAAAAGAAAGAGAAATACGACAAAATCAAAAGAACAAACAACAGTCTCCGAACGGCTGCGAACTTAGTTCATGAGTGGGCAATCAGCTAGGCAAACTGCCTAGCACAACGATTGACTCACCATGACCGTAAGCTGACCACCCGGAAGAGGATTCTGAAGACAAAGAAATGCCTTCTCCAAAGGGCAATCGAAAAGAATAAGAAAAAAAAAAGAGACAAGATTTGATTACAAAAGATAATCAAACCTCTAAAATAACGGAACAATGGAACTTCCAGTATGGAAAACTGAACAAACGGAAAATCCGCAACCAAAACACGGATATGAAATACACAAGACAGACAAACAGTCAATAAGACAAACCCAAAAGAACAAACAACAGTCTCCGAACGGCTGAGAACTTAGTTCATGAGTGGGCAATCAGCTAGGCAAACTGTCTAGCACAACGATTGACTCATCATGACCGTAAGCTGACCACCCGGAAGAGGATTCTGAAGACAAAGAAACGCCTTCTCTAAAGGGCAATCGAAAAGAATAAGAAACAGAGACAAGATTTGATTACAAAAGATAATCAAACGTCTAAAATAACGGAACAATGGAACTTCCATCATTGGAAAAACCAAACACACGGAATATCCGCAACCAAACACGGATACGAAACACAAAAGAAAGAGAAATACGACAAAATCAAAAGAACAAACAACAGTCTCCGAACGGCTGCGAACTTAGTTCATGAGTGGGCAATCAGCTAGGCAAACTGCCTAGCACAACGATTGACTCACCATGACCGTAAGCTGACCACCCGGAAGAGGATTCTGAAGACAAAGAAATGCCTTCTCCAAAGGGCAATCGAAAAGAATAAGAAAAAGAGACAAGATTTGATTACAAAAGATAATCAAACCTCTAAAAATAACGGAACAAAAGAACTTCCACTATTGAAAAAACGAAACACACGGAATATCCGCAACCAAAAATACGAAACAGAATAAGAAAAATCAAACATAGAAGTCAATAAGACAAATTAAAAGAACAAACAACAGTCTCCGAACGGCTGCGAACTTAGTTCATGAGTGGGCAATCAACTAGGCAAACTGCCTAGCACAACGATTGACTCACCATGACCGTAAGCTGACCACCCGGAAGAGGATTCTGATGACATAGAAACGCCTTCTTTAAAGGGCAACCGAAAAGAATAAGAAAAGAGACAAGATTTGATTACAAAAGGAAATTGTTACGTATGCGGTGCCACCGTTGGCGACCCTTGACCCTTCCGGAGATATGAGTCGAAACAGAGAGTCTATTTAAGAAACAAAGGGCTCATTTTTAATCAATCTAAACTGGGCTCCTGCAAGCGATGCAACGAGTTGCATAAGTTCCGGGAACCCAGTTTAATCTGAACCTCCCACTCTCGTCTGGGCCGATTTTTGGTCCCTTTATAAGAGCATTGAAACTCCTTCGGAGCGGGCTTGTCTTCTGTAGATTTCACGTTGTGCGCGACGGTCCACGTCGTGATTTCTTTTAACCAAGATCGGGTATAGATTCCTCATCATTGCATTTATTCCGTAGTAGCATAGCCCCCGCACACCTTGGTGCGTTAACACTAAGAATTAGAACGCGACATTTTTACACTATACAATTGTATTCCAAAATATCAAAGATTATATTATTGTTTGTGAAATTCACTCGTAATTCAATCACGTTCTTCCTCATTCGATTTCCCAGTCACTAGCATCCTATGACGATATACCTTTGCCGCTCAAGGTGTATCATTTCAAATTAGACAAGTTACGAGTCTGCGGAACCTCAACCCCATCCTTTATACGTGGCGACCCGGTGGTGAAAGAGACATCGGCAAGTCCACTCCGTCTTCCACACGAGGCGACCCGGTGGTGAAAGAGACACCGGCAAGTCCTACGTGCCCTCTCAAGGTGGCGACCCGGTGGTGAAAGAGACATCGGCAAGTCCACTTAACCCTATTTCCACACACGAGGCGACCCGGTGGTGAAAGAGACGCCGGCAAGTCCTACGTGACCTAAAGGTGGCGACCCGGTGGTGAAAGAGACACCGGCAAGTCCACTCCTGTGTTCCACACGAGGCGACCCGTTGGTGAAAGAGACAACGGCAAGTCCGACGTGTATCATCCTACCAAAATTCCACATTTTCTATCCAAAACCTGAACTCCCCTCGGTTCCGCTAGCTGCCGAACCCTCGGCTCGTAACAAAATCAAACCTCTAAAATAACGGAACAATGGAACTTCCATTATTGGAAAAACCAAACAAACGGTATATCCGCAAACCAAAATACGGAACAGAAAAAGAAAAATCAAACATAAAAGTCGATAAGACAAATAAAAAGAACAAACAACAGTCTCCGAACGGCTGCGAACTTAGTTCATGAGTGGGCAATCAACTAGGCAAACTGCCTAGCACAACGATTGACTCACCATGACCGTAAGCTGACCACCCGGAAGAGGATTCTGAAGACATAGAAACGCCTTCTCCAAAGGGCAATCGAGAAGAATAAGAAAAAGAGACAAGATTTGATTACAAAAGATAATCAAACCTCTAAAATAAAGGAACAACGGAACTTCCATTATTGGAAAAACCAAACACATGGAATATCCGCAACCAAACACGGATACGAATCACAAAAGAAAGAGAAATACGACAAAATCAAAAGAATAAACAACAGTCTCCGAACGGCTGAGAACTTAGTTCATGAGTGGGCAATCAGCTAGGCAAACTGCCTAGCACAACGATTGACTCACCATGACCGTAAGCTGACCACCCGGAAGAGGACACTGAAGACTAGGAAAAGCCTTCTCTAAAGGGCAACCGAAAAGAATAAGAAAAAGAGACAAGATTTGATTACAAAAGATAATCAAACGTCTAAAATAACGGAACAATGGAACTTCCATCATTGGAAAAACCAAACACACGGAATATCCGCAACCAAATACGGATACGAAACACAAAAGAAAGAGAAATAAGACGAAATCAAAAGAACAAACAACAGTCTCCGAACGGCTGAGAACTTAGTTCATGAGTGGGCAATCAGCTAGGCAAACTGCCTAGCACAACGATTGACTCACCATGACCGTAAGCTGACCACCCGGAAGAGGATTCTGAAGACATAGAAACGCCTTCTCTAAAGGGCAACCGAAAAGAATAAGAAAAAGAGACAAGATTCGATTACAAAAGATAATCAAACCTCTATAAATAACGGAACAATGGAACCTCCATTATTGGAAAAACCAAACCAAAAATACGAAACAGAATAAGAAAAATCAAACATAGAAGTCAATAAGACAAATTAAAAGAACAAACAACAGTCTCCGAACGGCTGCGAACTTAGTTCATGAGTGGGCAATCAGCTAGGCAAACTCCCTAGCACAACGATTGACTAACCATGACCGTAAGATGACCACCCGGAAGAGGACACTGAAGACTAGGAAAAGCCTTCTCTAAAGGGCAATCGAAGAGACTCAGGAAAAAGAGACAGCACTTTGGTTTTGCCCAAACATAACCAGCATCTCTATAAACAAAATCGCATACACTTATGCCGTGCAAACCACAATGGAAAAAACAAACCTTTAAGGGGACGGTCTAGTGGACGGAGCGACAAGCTGAACACTGACAATACCTGAGGATGATGGTCACATCCAAAAATCAGCCATATTCTCCTAGAGTATGTCAAGCCCACCCAGGGGGAAGATCTCGATGAAACTGATATCTAACCTCCCAGGAGACAGATTTCGGCAAAGTTGATGAATCCTTCCCCCTAACCCCCACGCGAAATAGGCTCGGCAGGTGAAGACCGAATGGAATTGATATCTTGACCCAAATCAAGATTTCGATGAAGTCGGATCGGACCCGAAGTTGAAGTAACTTCCTCCCAAACGCACATATGCCAGGCATCACGGTTCCCTTGCATTTTTGACTCATCCAAAAAATAGACTCACAGATTAGGCAAGGGAATAGCCCAGGGATGGGAGAGGGTAAGTTTCCAGACCAGCAGGAAACAGAGTAGGGACGGGATTCAATACTTGACATACTCAACATGGAAATATGGTGAAGTCGGGGGGAGTCAAAAGGTGCAGGCGAGACACCCTGCAGGTCTGAAGGTGAGAGGGTCCAACGTTCGCTCCGAGCCGTAAAACAGCTCAAAAACTCAAAAATCAGGTAGAATGGCCCGCTCATCAATGATGACCATCCCGTCTAGTAGGTCGAAGACTCTGAAAGCGGCCCGGGCCATATAAAACAGATGAACGACTGAAAAACGAATGGATAATTGCAACCCAATAGAGGGCCGAGAGCCGGTAGCGCCGCTTGTGAAACTGGTGATAACGATCCGGTGTGCCCTAAGGAAGCGAGGGATGGCCGATCCATCCTTCCCCGGCTAATCGATGACTACTACTACTACTACTACTACTAGGTTAGGTTAGGTTAGGTTCCCAACATCCCGGGTGCGGGCGACGCGTCGCCAGCGTTCTCCTGGGTGGGGACTCCGTTACCGGAGGACCCGCTCGGGGGAGCCGGGGGGGAGGAGGATCTGGGTGGCACCGGGTGGGAGACTAGCTCCATGGTCTCGGTGTCATCCGGATCCTCTCTGGGCGCGGGCAGGGGGAAGCGTCGCGGGGACCCCATCGCTAGGGGGGGACCGGAGACGCGCGGGAAGAAGGGGCGTGCGTCGTCCCCGCGGGATCCATTGGATACCGCGGGTGCGACTCTCCCGAGGATTCGGGAATCAGTGAGGGAGGCCGCGGCACTGAAGGCGAAGTTCAGGGCCGCGGACTTGGAGGGGATCGTGGAGATCATTCGCGAAGCCGCTATGCGGGTGGACGAGGTCTCCGCGGTCTCCAAAAACCTCAAGGGTACGTGCGTGAGGGGTCTCCGCGACGCCGCGCAACAAATAAGGGCCGGTACCCTCGAGCTGGCCAAGAGGGCGGAGCTCTCGACAGGGCCGCCCGG
The DNA here is from genome assembly GCA_916610235.2 of Lasioglossum morio. Lineage (NCBI taxonomy): Eukaryota > Metazoa > Arthropoda > Insecta > Hymenoptera > Halictidae > Lasioglossum > Lasioglossum morio. The sequence continues at coordinate 91,934 of CAKAJA020000585.1, read as the reverse complement.
CGGGCTCGAGAGCGAGCTCGAGGAGGTAAGGGCCGTCTCCATGAGGTGGGAGACGCGGTACCGGCAGGCGGTCCGTGAGAGGGACGCGCTCCAGGAGCGGCTCGAGCGGGTGCCGCTCGCGATGCGGGCCGCCCTGGAACCCCCACCTCCAGAGGGGAAGAATGGGAAGGACGGGGTATCCCAACCGGGGAGATTCTCCGCCGGGGAGTTGGAGGCGATGGGCCTCGGGCCCACCCCGGACAGGAGGGAGGGGACTCCGATACGGGAGCCTCGACCCCTGCCGAGGGTGAGCGAGGGGGGGGAGCCACGTGGGGAGGAGCCTCACGTGGAGCAGACGGGGGGAGAGGGGGATGGGCCGCTGTCGCCGCCATCGCTCCGCGACGTGGAACGACTCGTCGACCGCGTCGTGGGCGACCGGCTGGAGGCCCTCGAGCGCCGCATTCTGGCGGCCTTGCTCCCCCACGGGGACAGGGAGGTGCCCGCCGACGCCGCGGAGCGGTTTAAATCCGCTCCGAGCGCTGGCGAGGGGCCCTCTGGACTCCGTGGTAGGGGTGCGAGAGAGAAAGGGAGGGGGAAGAAGGCGGGACCGGGAGGGTCCCAGCCCATAGCGGAGCCATCGGGCTCTGGGGTGGGGGCTGCGCCCCGCCCATCCGGACCCGTGAAGTCGAGTGCCGGGGAGGGGGACTGGGCGACGGTGGTGTCCCGGCGGAGCAAGCGGGCGGCCAAAGCGGTCGCAGCGCAGCCTCCTCCGGGCCCCTCTGCCGCTTCCAGTGCCCCCGGGAAGAAGGTCCCTCCTAAGGGACAAAAGGGAGATCCCCCTCCCGACGGGAAGGTGGCGGCCAAATCGGCGAAATTGCCGAAGCCGCCTAGGTCGGCAGCGGTTGTCATGACCGTGCCGACGGGGTGCAAGGCCACGTATGCCTCGGCGATGGAGAAGGTCACGTCGTCCTTTACTTTGGAGGAGGTCGGCGTGACCGAAGGGCTGACCTTCGCGCGAGCCCGAACCGGTGCCCTCATGATGAGGGTGGCCGGGGAGGGTGGTCGTACGAAGGCGGCTGCCATCGCCGAGCGCATGACGGTGGCGCTCGAGGGGACGGGGGTGACCGTGAGCACTCCCACTCGAATGGCCGAGGTTCGGCTACGGGGGTTGGACGTTTGTTCGACTCCCGAGACGATCCGAGATGCCCTCGCTGGTGTGGCTGGCTGCACCACCGAGGAGATTCGAGTGGGGGTGGTTAACCGACCACCCACACCGGGAGGGAACGGGCCTGGAACGTGCTGGGCCCGGTTGCCGCTGGCGGCGGCGAGGAAGATGGCCGGGGTGGGCCGCGTGAGGGTGGGGTGGACCTCTGCAAGGGTCGAAGTGCTGGAGCAGCGTCCGCTTCAGTGCTTCCGCTGCCTGCGCAGGGGTCATACGTGGGCGCAGTGCGCCTACACGGGAGAGGCGAGCCGGATCGGCCGATGTTATCGGTGTGGTGACGAGGGACACAGGGCGGCCTTGTGTAAGAACGCCGCCAAGTGTCCCTTGTGTGGGGACTTGGGGTTGCCGGCTGGACACCGCTCTGGAACGAAGGCCTGCCCCTCCTTTCAACCTGGGCCTAAGCCCGGGAGGAAAGGAGGGCCAGAGGGGGGGGGAGAGGCCGCGAAGAAGGCGGTCCCATCGGTGACGCCCGCGCCGGCCGATCCGCCTCGCCCACCCGACGGGGGGGTAATGGAGGTGGGGGATTAGGAGGCTCTGCCCTTAAGGTGGAGACCTCACAAGGGGATGGACCTCCTCCCACGACTGGGGACGCTCCCATGTCGCCGGAGGGGGGGTGAAACGCGTGAGTACCGGTACTCGCGCTTTCACGGGAGGGGTGATGGGTTCCGAGGGTGTGCGAAATGCATCCTTCCGAGGAGCCCGTCTCAACGCGTGCGGCGACCTTCCTCCTCGACCTGATACTGTTTCGGCAGTAGAAGGGCTTGAGGACGGAGGTCGCCGGGGGTTCGCAGGGGGAGTTCGAGCCGAACTCGAGCTCTCCCAACGGGCGGCCCACGGGAAGGTGGACGAGTAAGTCTGGCCGTCGACTGCTCGTCCTGTAGTTAAGGGGGGTTGCTAGGGGATGTCTAATCAAAGACAGCGGGGGCCCAGTTGAGTACCAACGTGATCCTGGGTCCCTGCAGTAAATGTCTAGGGACGGCTATTGGGGGTTTAGTCGGTAACGATTATACTGAGCCCGACATTGGCCATCCTTGCCTTCGGCGGCAGGGATGGTTATCCACTAATCGGATTTCCCCCAATTAAAAAAAAAAAAAAAAAAAAAAGGGGTGCAGAGATGGCCTTGGCAATGCAGGTCCTCGCCCCGGCTTTCAGGAGCATCTTGGATGCAAGCCTGAGCCGGGGGACCTTCCCCAAATGTTGGAAAGAGGCGGTCCTTGTCCTTCTCCATAAGAGTGGGAAACCCAAGGATTCTCCCTCCGCTTACCGGCCGGTATGTTTACTCGACGAGGCGGGCAAGATGTTCGAAAGAATTATTGCTGCCCGCCTCCGAGAGCACCTGTCGCGGGGTGGTCCCGAGCTGAGCGACAGCCAGTTTGGATTCCGGAGGGGGCGCTCCACTATAGACGCATTAGAGCGTCTGCGCCTCCTCCGGGAAGGGGCTGTCGCCCGGGGCGGGGTGTTGATTGCCGTATCATTGGATATTTCCAATGCATTCAACACCCTGCCCTGGAAGGAGATAGAGAGGGCCCTTGAACATTTCGAGGTTCCTCTCTATCTCCGGGCTGTGCTCAGGGACTACCTCCGCGGCAGAGAGGTAGGTTTCACCGGCCGGTATGGTATCCCATACCAGAGGGAGATGTGTCGCGGGGTTCCGCAGGGATCGGTGCTTGGCCCGTTCCTGTGGAACCTCGGATATGATGCGGCACTTCGGGTTTCCCTCCCCCCCGCGACGGGTGTCATCTGCTATGCGGATGACACCCTGGTGTATGCGGAGGGGAAGGATTGGAGACGGACAGGACGCCTCGTGGAGTCCGCCCTGGACAGTGTCGTTGGCCGGATTCGGAGTATGGGGCTGGTTGTGGCCGCCGCGAAGACCGAGGCGATTTGGTTATATAAACCATCGCGGTCGCGGCGGCCGCCCCAAGATTTCCGGATCCGGGTCGTCGATACTCCCGTCGAGGTCAAGCCCACGATGAAGTACCTGGGCTTGATCCTCGACGGTCGATGGCGCTTCGAAGAACACTTCGGTCTCCTGGGCCCCCGATTGGAGGGGACAGCAGCCGCTCTCTCGAGGCTGCTGCCCAATATCGGGGGCCCCCAGATGAAGGTCCGCCGCCTCTATTCGGGGGTGGTGCGGTCTATTGCCCTTTATGGGGCCCCCGTGTGGTACCGCTCGCTCGAGGCCAGCCGGCGATCCAGACAACTCTTTGAAAGGGTTCGTCGCCGGCTGGCCCTGCGGATCATACGGGGGTACCGCACCATCTCCACCGAGGTGGCGGGCCTCCTGGCTGTAGCTCCGCCCCTTCAGTTGGAGGCGGCGGAACGGGCGACTGTCTATGAGATTACTTGCCGGTTCCGCCGCCCATATGGGGTGGGGCTTACAGACGTGGAGGAACAGGAGATCGAGGATCTCAAGCGCCAGGCCCGGCATGAAGTGTTCGACCGATGGAGGCAGATGTTGGCCTCCTCGGATCGTCCACTTGTCCGGGCCCTCCTGCCCCGGATTGAAGACTGGTGCAGGAGTCGAATTGGGTTGACCTTTCACCTCACCCCGGTGCTCACCGGAAAAGGTTGTTTCGGTGAGTACCTACATTGGGTGGGGAGAGAGCCAACGACACAGTGTCACCACTGTGGCGAGGAGGTGGACACGGCGCGGCACACACTCGAGGAGTGTCCCGCATGGAGCGAGCCGCGTCGTGTCCTTAGAGCCACGGTGGAGGGGTGGGACCTCTCGCTCCCGATCTTGGTCGACCACTTGATCGAGATCGAGAGGTCGTGGAAGGCGGTGGCCTCCTTCTGTGAAACGGTGATGACACAGAAGGAGGCCGCCGAGAGAGCCCGGGAAAGAGACCCGGGCTCGGCGAGGAGAACCATGGCGAGGGGGCGTCCCCCAAGTCGTCGGGCACCGCCCCCTAATCCAGGGAGGAATTTGGGGGTGGTGCCGAGAGGTGGGAGTACGGCGGGGGGGGCGTCCCCTCCCCGTCGTTTTTCTGTGCCCCAGGTGAGTGGGGCGGCGTCTGGGGGGAGGGCGCGAGGAGTGATCCCCTCCTCGCGTCAACTTGTGCCTCCCCGTAGTGGGGGGGCTGTGGGGTTGTCCCCTGTGTTGGCGGTGCGTAGGGGGCGGGGTAGCCGTCCTCACCACCGCCGTGGATTGCCCTCACCCCGGAGGGCGGAGGATGGAGGGGCCGGGGGAGTGAGCTGACCCTGGCCCCTGGGGGGGAGGTAGTCTCTCCCCCCCGAGATGGACCGGCACCCCGGAGGGACCTTTACCCGGTCCCTTGTAGGGGGTGCCGGCCATCTACCGGAGACGGGCTCCGGTGGGGTGGCGCGTGGGGGGTGGGGTGGGAAGGGTCGGGGCGTGCGAGTGCGCTTCCGACGACCCTTCCTTACCGGTGTCGGCGCCTTCTTGCCCTGGCCGGGCGGCGGCGATGTGTGGCCCCATAGGGGATCACGCATTGCTGCTGCTCCGAGCAGCGCACGAAGGCTCCGGGAGCTGTGGGTGGACCGAACTGCGGTTCGGGAAGCCCAACTCGAAGGCTCCAGGGATGGGGACACCGGGCGGGTCCCTCCGCCCGGGGTCTTATAGAGTAGGGTGGGGGGAGCTAACAACTCCCCCTGGGATGCATGTCAGCTAAGGGGGTGGCCAGTTGAGTTCTCAGAGATCCTGGCCCCCCCTTACATTAGCTTAGGCGGGTGTGGGGTTTTACTGAGTAGCCTTGGGGAGGGATTTTCCCTCCCCGAGGAAGGTCTCAGATCTACGGAATGCGTATAGCATTTCCCCACAATAAAAAAAAAATAAAAAAAAAAAAAAAAAAGGGGTGCAGAGATGCACATGGGTTCCACGGCGGTGGAGGGAAAGACCTCGAGGCCTCCATACCTCCTGGGATTCCCCCTTCACTGCTACGGAAACCCCGATGGAACTGATGTTCCTCAGAATGGGTACTTACCTTGATACTTACCTTCGGTGAGTGTCCGGGAGAGAGGCCCAGGACGGGGAACTTCGGTGAAGTTGGCGGGCCCATGCGCATCAAAATCCTCCTACTCCACCTCCTCGCGGGGCACCCTGGGTCTCTGTGACGGCTTCGGCTGAAGCAGAGAGATCGAACGGAGTAGGCAGGTGTGTGAGCCACCATCGGATCTCCTTGTGGCAGCAAGAATACGAACGTGGATGGCTCCAGGGACGGGAGTTTTATGACGACCGAGGCAAGTAGGCGATGGCTGGAGAGCCTGGTACTCTTTTTCTCGTGGATGTCGGAACAGAAAAAACACGTTTACGGTGCAGGGGAGGGATACCCCAGTACCGGTGGTGGAGCAGTGGAAGAAATTCCAATCGAGCGGGCTGCTCCGGCACCGTCATCATGCGACCGCGAGCCCTGGTTGGTGGACCCCATGGCCACTCGGGTGCACAGTGCTACAGGGAAGGACCCTGCTGAGGATTCCTCGGTGGTGGTCGCTCAGCCCCAGGCGGGGGTGTTTCCATCGGTGGGGTTGCCGTCTGCCAGCGGTGATTCTGCCGATGACTTCCTTAAAACCTTTAGGGAAGAGAATAAGGATCTTTTAGAACCAGGCGAAAGCCTTTCTTTGAGTTCCAGGAGTGGAATACAGGACGAACCTATTGTCTTGAGTAGTGATGAAGATGATTGGGCGAGTCCTGCTGAAAAAGAAGAGATAAAAAGTAGTCTCAGAAAAGTTGATGATGAACTGACTGAACAGAACTTACGTCGAACTGCTGTTAGATTAGCGGAAATTATTGGCCCTGGATATGATTCCGATATCATTAAAGAGTCAATTCTTGATGTCGTGGATGACTATGCGAAATCTGTAATAAAAGAAAAGATTATTAAAAAAGAGAAAGATATGACACCGTTAATTAAGGACTTACCTGAAATTGACATTACAAGAACTACTGTACCTGTGGTTGCTGCTGATTCTTCGAAGAAGTCGGTGCCCATGGTTACGGAAGAATTGACGCCATCTGAAACAGAAATTCGATTAATTGATAGAGCAGATTTATCTAAAATAAGAAGACTACTACCTAAATGGACTAGTATGGAATTAAAAATGTTAATTAGAAACAAAGAAAGAAGATCCAAATTAGATAAAGAGTTGACGCGTTTATATGTTGCAAAAAATGGAAAAAATACTACGCGTGCTCAAAAAGAAAGATATGGACTATGGATAGAAGAAATTAAAGAATCTATGGATGGTTTAGGTTCTACCGTGCTGTTTGATAAAACTATTGATCTCTATTATAAGAAAAAGAATGAAGGTGTTGATATCACATCAAAGGAATTTTTACCTTACTGGCATAAAGAAGAATTTGAAATGCTAATAAAGACAGACAAACAGCTAATCAAAAAAAGAATAGAGCTAAGTGAAACTGATGAGGAATACTCTAACCTATATCAAAAAGAAGGGAAAACTACTGAAAATAGCGACCGACTTAGACAAAAAATGTCCAAGTTAAGAGAAAAAATAATAAATTTGGAAAGAATTGTCACCCCATGGTATAACTTGATTGAAAAATACTATCATGATGATCTAAATGAATCTGGAAGATCTGCAATAACAAAAGAAGATCAAATTAGATGTGAATATATCAAGGAATATAGACTTGATAGTAGTCCCTCAGAGGAAGCATGTATGAGGGCTGAAGCTGTAGTGGATGAACTTATTGAAAAGAAAATTCAAGGCTATAATTTAGTAGACACTAAAACTAAAATTACGAAAGATTTTGAAAGAAATCTTAAAGGAATGTTTAAATTGGGAAAAACTAAAACTAAAACAAAAACTAAAGGATTAAAACTAACAAAATCTACCCGGTAATCTTTCACCGGTCTCGGGTGTGGTTTCACCTGTTCCGGGTATACCCTCACCTGTTTCGAGTGTGGCTTCACCGACGGGAAGGCGCTCTTGGCCGACTAGAGGCGACATCCCTGTTGTTTCTTGGCAGGACGATGTGGAGATGCGGGATGTTCCATCCACATCTACTGGCATTACCGATGCATCTAGACTTAAAGATATATTCGGGTATAAGACAGATAAGGAACCGGTATTGAATCCTGATAAGAACTTACTTAATGTTTCTAAATCAATTACTCTGGAGAAGATTGATCCAGATTTCGAAGCTATAAAAGAAAAAGTCAATCTTTCCTCTGAGAAACTTAATGAAAAAATTAATCTAGTTAGAAGATCGATTTTGGATTTTTGTGGTTACATTCCTAACGTTAAAAATATTAGACAATCTTATAAAGAAATTGTTAGACAGTTACCTTTGGATTTGGACGAAATCTCAAGTTTAGGCAAAACCATATCTAAAATGAGCCAAAAAATAGCAAATGAAGATAATTTTGTTAAAATACTAAAGAAAAAATTACGCCTATACATACAAAAAAGACTGTAACCAAAGATTGCTCCATACAAACAATGACTTTTACTGAGGAAGAGAAGACGATTAAACCTGAAAAAATTCAAAAGAAAAAATTAAAAGCTAAAACTAATGAAAGAGCTGTACAAACGACAGACTTACATTCTGCCGAAAATAAAGATAAAAAGAAAAATACTTATGCTGCTGCTGTTGCAAAGAAATCCAAAGTAAATAAAATCCAAAGTGAACCTGTAACAAATAATGAAGAAATTAATAAAAAAGAAGAAGAAATCGTTACTAGGAAACAAAATAGCTACCTTAGACAAATTATTAAAAAAGTTAAATCCATCGATGATAATGAAGATGATCCTTACCTGGCTGTTTTGTCAGACCTTACCAACATTAGGAAGAAAATGCTACAACATTTTAACGGCATCAGGAAACTTACCGGCTCGCTTGCTGAAACAGAAAAAGTTATTATAAATTTAGAAAAAACAAAGAATAGAACTAAAGAAGAAGTTTTAATATTAGAAAATGCGAAATCTATAATTACAAACCTTAGGAAACAAACTGAAAATGTATATATGGACAAAAAACATAACCTACCTATTTCGATTGATAAAATTGCTAAAACTCCAGAGATTATGACTAAAAGGATTAATAGGCCTGCCTGGTCGATACCTAGATCTGATGCTATCTTAATTAAAGTCAGTAATGATGAAGACCGCAAAAAGAAATATAAAAGTCTCGGTGGCCAGCCACAAGAGATTAAAGATCAAATTAGAAAATTAAGAAGAACTTCTAAAGGTGAATTTTTACTGGAACTTAAAGCTGATGCGCAAACCGAAAATGTCAAACAAGGTGTTAAAGAATTTTTGGATGACGGTGATCATGTTAGGACTTTACAAAAGACTTTTGACATTGAGATCAAAGGAATTGATCCGGAAGTTGAACAATTGGAGATGATAAATAAATTGGTCTCTCATTTGGAATGCGATGAAGAGGATCTCAAGGTCAAAGTATTTAGAACGACGAGGGATTCCGTTTCCGGTTTTATGGTGAAAAGGTGTGATCATTGCGAGCAGAAGAAACAGAGGTGATAATAGTGAGTGAAAGTAAAGGAGAAGTGGAGTGAGTGGAATCTGTGGGTAGAGGAAGAGCGGAAGAGTAGAGTGAAGAAAGAAGGAAGGAGTGAAAGAGTAGAAGGAGAGTAGAGAAAGAGAATAGGAGAAGAAAGGAGGTTAGGTTCTTAATAGAAAGGTGTACAGAGGAGATAGTGTTGTGTGTAGAACGCCATCGTGTAGAAAAAGAAAGAAGCTCAGTGGAAGATGACAGGAAGGCCGGTAAAGGAGGTAGACGAGAAGATAAGAAAAGAAATAGATAAAATGGAAGATAAGGAAGAACAAAGAATTATGGCAAGAAAGTTTATGAAGATAAGAGATAAAGAAAGAAAAAGGAGTAACAGTCTATCCAAAGCGGAGGGTATAGGAAATTGGCTAGACAAGAAGAGAAAGGAGAGAGAGAATGAGGAAAGAGAAGAGAAGGAAAAGGATCCGTTCAGTAAAAGTAGAAAGACAGACAGATCGCCGGTGATGGAGAAAGGAGAGGTTAGACAAGAAAAGGTATATGAGCAAGAAGACATTAGAGTTATAATTAGAGAGGAGATAAAGGGAGCATTAAAAGGGACGATAAAACAGATATGTGAAGTCTCAGAGGGTTGGAAAGAGCTGACGGAGCTAGTGAGGCAGATGAGAGAAATGAAAGAAGATTGGGAAAAGGAAAGAGAAAAAGACAGAAAGTCATTACAAGAGATAGAAGAGAGAGTGAAAAAAATAGAGATGGAAGGGAAAATGGAGGACAAAATAGACAAAAAGCTGGAAGAAATAGAAAAGAAGAGAGGAAGAGAACAAGGAGAAAGAGAAAGTGGGGATATAGAAAGAAGATTGAAAGAAATAGAGATGAAGTGGGAAAGGAAAGAAAGAGAGATAAAGAAAAGGAACATAATTGTGAAAGGATTGGAGATAGAAGAGGGCGGCGATGGGAAGGAAGAAGTGCAAAAGATACTGGAAGAGATAGGAGAGAAAATCGAAGTTGAAGAAGTAAGGAGAGGAGGTAGAAAGGGAATAAGAAAAGGAGAATGGGCAATAGTAAAGTTGGCAACAATTGAACAGAAAAGAAGAGTAATGACGGAAAAGAAGAAATTAGCGGGAAGACAGGAAAGGATAGAGGATGACTTAACATGGGAAGAAAGAAACATCCAATTCAGGATAAGGCAGATAATGGAGAAAGAGAGAAGGGAAGGGAAAATGGTAAAAATAGGATACATGAAGTTATGGATAGAGGGAAAGATGTGGAAATGGGATGAGAAGGAGAAAATTTTGAAAGATGGTGAGGGAAACGAATGGGGAGAGATAGAGATCGGGAGGAGGAAATAAAAGAAAATAATAAAAGGGAGTGGAAGACAGATGAAAAGAAAAAGGAAAAAGGAAGGAAAGGAAAAAAAACGGTAATTGGGTTTTGGAATATAGCAGGAATGATAGGGAAAGATGAAGAATTCTGGAAGGAATTAGAACGGTGGGATGTAATGGTGCTACTGGAGACGTGGATAGAAGAAAAGATGTGGGAAAAAGTGGAGAGAAAACTGCCGCAAGGATATGTATGGAAAAAGCAATGGGCAGTTAGGGATAGTAAACTAGGGAGAGCAAAGGGGGGAATGGTGATAGGAATGAGAAATGAAATTATGAGCGAAAGGAAGAGTTGGGGAGAATCAAAAGAGGTAGAAGGAATAATAGAGGGAAGGATAAAGATAGAAGAGGACGAATGGAGGATAATAGGGGTCTATGTAAACAAAGATATTGAAAGGAAAATGAAAGTAATGAGAGATTGGTGGGATATAGGAAGAGAAGAAAAAATAATAGTAGGTGGGGACTTTAATGCAAGGACAGGCAAGGAAGGAGGGGAAATAAGTCAGGAAGAAGATGATGGGGAAAGCAGTAGGGAATCAAGAGATACGAAAGTAAATGGAGAAGGGAGGAAACTAATAAGAACGATAGGGGAATTGGGATTGCAAATAATGAACGGAGGGATAAAAGGAGACGAAAAAGGAGAGTACACATATATAGGACAGAGAGGAAGAACAGTAATTGATTATGTAATAGGCGACAAAAGAACGAGGGAAGGGATAGAAAGTATGATGATAGAAGAGAGGGTTGAATCTGATCACCTACCGTTAGTAATAACAATGAAGAAAGGATGGAAAAAGGAAGATGAAGAGGAAGGAAAGAAGAAAAAGAAGATCGTAAGAAAAGTGGAATGGGGGAGAGAGGAAAAAGAAAAATTTAGAAGACAAACGGAGGAAATAGAAATAACGGGGGAAGGGATAGGAGAAAGATTAAGAGAGCTAGAGAAGAAAGTTAAGGGGGTAATGGAAGAAATAAAGAGCACGGAGAACAAGAAAGAGAGGAAAAGAAGAGGCTGGTGGGATAAGGAGTGCATAGAAAGAAAGAAGGAACTAAGAAAGGCATTAAGGAGATGGAAGGAAGGGAAAGAAGAGGGAGATGGATACAGAAGGTTGAAAAACAAATACAAAAAAATATGCGAAGAGAAGAAAGAACAAGAAAGGGAAAGGATTTTACTAGAAGCAGCGAGAGCGAAGACTGAAGGAATGATTTGGGACTTTCTACGAAAAATGGGAGGTGGAAAAGGAAAAGGACTAGAGAAGGAAATAGAGATGGAAAAATGGAAAGAGTATTTTATGGGATTACTAGGAGGAGTGGAAAACAAGATAGAAGGAGGTGGCAAGAGAAGGAGATGTGAGAGGAGCGGTGAAGAGATAGGAATGGAAGAGATAGAAAGAGTAATAAAAAGATTGAAAGATGGGAAAGCGGCAGGAGAGGATGAGATGGGAAATGAAATATGGAAATATGGGGGAGAGAACATAAAGAGAGAAGTGTGGAAGCTATGCAACAGGGTATGGAAGGGGGAAGGATGGCCAGAGGAATGGAAGATAGGTGTAGTGGTACCTATAAAAAAGAAGGGTGATGGAAGAACGGTAGAATGTTATAGAGGAGTGACGTTACTGAATACACTATACAAAATATACACGATAGTTCTAGAGGAGAGGCTGGAAAGAGAAGTACAAGAAAAAAAGATGGTGCCAGAGAATCAAACGGGATTCAGAAAGGAGAAAGGGACAATAGATAACATCTACGTACTGAACTATGTAATAAATAGGGAGCTGGCGAAGAAGAAAGGAAGAATAATCGGATGCTTCATAGACCTGAAAGCAGCATTCGACAGTGTCAATAGAAGGATATTGTGGAAAGCACTGGAGGAAAGAGGTGTGAGTGAAGGAATCAGGGAAAGAATAGAAGAGGTATACAGGGAAACAACATCAAGAGTGAAAATAGGAGGGGAAATGGGAGAAAAGTTCTGGGTCGGAAGAGGGGTGAGACAAGGTTGCCCATTAAGTGCAAAATTGTTCATCCTACTAATGGCAGATTTAGAGGAAAGGATGAGAAACAGAAGGAAGGGAGGGGTGGAAATAAGAGGGAAAATGATTTACACGCTGCAATACGCGGATGATCTAGTGCTGCTGGCGAAGGAGGAGAGTGGGATGAAGATAATGATAGAGGAGTTCAGAAGCTATATAAAGGAGAAAGGACTAGAAGTGAATAGGGAAAAAACAAAGATAATTAGATTTGAAAGAAGAAGACAAGAAAAAAAGAAGTGGAGATGGGGAGATGGATCGGTAGAAGAGGTAGAGGAGATAAAGTATCTAGGATATATCTTTAAGAAAAATGGAGGTCAGGAAAGACAACTGGAAGACAGAACAAGGAAGGGAGGAAGTGTGATGAAAAGTGTGTGGGGGATAGGGAAAAGATATTTTAAAGACAAATACAAGAGAAGGGTGTGGTTTTTTGACGCACTGGTTTGGCCAGTGATGGCATACGGTGTGGAAATTTGGGGGTGGGAAGAAAGAAAGGAAGTAGAAAGGATGCAGGAAAGATATATCAGATGGGTGCTAGGGCTAGAGTGGACGACGCCAGGTTATATGATACGGGAGGAAACGAAGAGAGAGAAAATGAGAGCGAGGGGAGCGAGGAGGGCTTGGAAGTTTGAAGAAAGGTTAAGAGATGGAAAAGGAAGCGAATGGGCCAGACAATGTTTAAAAGAGATAGAGGAGAGAGCTAGGGGAGGAAAGAAGATTTCAAAATGGGAGAAAGGAAGAAAGAAATATATAGAAGAAAGAGGGAATAGAAGTAAGTTAGAGGAGGGTAATAAAGAAAGTAGAGAGGAAGAGTGGGGGAGAATAGAGATCAGAGAGAAGGAGAAAGAAGAAGAGGAAAACTGGAGGTTGGCGATGGAATCGAGATATAATAAATGGTTTAAAGAAATAAGAGTGAAGGAAAATCCAGAATATTTAGAGAAAGGATCAAAGGAAGAGAAATGGAAAAGAATAGCACGATATAGACTAGGGAATGAAATGAGAGGAGGAAGGTACTGGGACGAGGAAGAGGAAAGACGGTGCAGAAAGTGTGGATATGAAGAAGAGACGTGGGAGCACGTGTTGGATAGATGTTCCAGAGAAGAAGGAGCCGAAGTAGGGATACAAGAGAAGGTAAAGGAAATTCTGGATGAGGACGGGAGGGGGGAGGAGTGGATGAAAAAATTAGACAGGGAGAGAAAAGAAATACAGGAAGGAAAGTACAATGAAGTGGAAAAGAAGGGAGAAAACAGGGATGAATGGAAGAATGAGTGAGTGAGAGTGAATGCGAAAGAAAGAGAAGGTATTTTAGTTGCGATTTAGTATAAGAAGTTAAGCTAAATAAAAATTGTAAAGGGAACGGGATCTCTTTGTAACCCGTAAGGGAACAAATAAATACAACATACATACATATTTAGAACGACGAGACTTGGAAATATTACAGCTCTGATTCAGGTGCCTATAAGATTCCTGGAGAGTTGTATGAAGAAACAAAGAATACAACTTGGTTTTTCCCATGTTACCTTGACACCGGCTCCCAAGGTTAGCACCTGCTATCGATGGCATCGTACCGGTCATTATCGCAATTATTGCACAGAAAAGATCGATGGGGATCTGCGATGTCGCCTATGCGGCACTGATGGTCATGATCAGGCAAACTGTGACAAAAAGAAAACACTTATGTGTATGGATTGTAAAGATAATAATAAAAGATTTGATCATCTTATTGGATCGATGTCCTGTCCTATTTATAGGACTGTTCTAAGAGATTTACAATCTCAATATCAGAGATATTTCCTGGAAAATGAGAAAAAGCTAGAAGAAATTAGAAAAAAGAAACATGAAGAATTAATTAATAAACAAAGAAATAAAATAGATATTACGGATAACATAAAAGATAATATAACTGCGAGAATAATTGGTACTATGCAATCTGTAGTACATGATTCTGACGAGTATATGGAGTGTGACGATATGGTTCCGGGTGCGTCATCCGGTCGACCACCGGATAGAAAACGACAACATTTATCTTCGGATAGTAGTTAATTATTAAAAAACAGTTTATACGACTATGATTTATTAATATATACACAATTGGTTTCTAAATTTATTTACAATATGGAATAATTTAAAAAAAAAAAAAAAAAAAAGAAAATTATATATATTAAATAACCATATTATTTACAATTATAACAAAATTAAATTAATTACTTAATGAATTTAATTATATATTTGGCCTTTATTAATAATAACATAAATATAATTAATTACACAATATAGATATTATACAAGATACTACTACTATAATATATAACTAAATTTATAAAAGATAATTTAACAATTAAATTAGATTTTCGGATCACTATCTAGTATTAGTAGAAAGATAGAATCCATGGTAATTGTGTATATTGTAATGCGGATAGCGGGAACGTTATACACAAGTAGTTCATGGACCAGGCGTGAGATAGAGTGGGCTCGGAAAGAGTCTTCTCCTGGGCGGTGGGGGTTTAGTGGGTATAGGCGCTAGCTCGTTTTAGCGAATGATAATCCCCCCAACTACATCCGAGGGGGGAGCCGAGTCACCACACTACCCCCCCAAACTCCATCTTTGGGGGGGTGTCCGTAAGAGGATTCCCCCACAGCCCTTAAACAAAAAAAAAAAAAAAAAAAAGGTTAGGTTAGGTTAGGTTAGGTTAGGGGACTCAGGGGTTAGGTTAGGTTATCAAATGTAAACAAATTATAGAGAGACGACAAGATACAGGAAAAGCAGGGTCCCCCTGTAAAAACGAAAAATTAAGGGTAGAGTCGAACGTAGGGTAAACGCAGGCCATAAAAAAAGGGATCATTGTTCATCGTCACGAGACGGTCTAGGTAAACGGGCCAGCGAAAAAAATCGAAAAACAAGCGAGGCGAAACACGTCGCCGATAAATCGACACGTGTTGCGTCTCGACGTCAAGCATGACAAATTGAGATTGTAATTCCTAGAAAGGAAATTGCCAGATGACGATGAACAAATGACCTCCTCTAAGGGCGGAACCCAACACGAAAGTTGCGCAAAAACCCCAAACTTTCGAGGGCGGTCCTTTCCCCACCCGCGGATAACAGGAGGAATCCACGAAACTAAGAAATGACGCAAGGATAGAGATCGAGAAACAGCACTAGTTTGAAAATCGGAAAGATCGCGTACGGACCGGACATAGAACCGAATCGGGAATCAAGTAGTACCGTAATTGATAAAACCATACAACGCGACGGAATCGAACGATAGCGAATAGACACAAACAATCGGGATTAGACGCGTACAGGAATAAGAAGCTGCATACAACCGCGAATTCAATAAAGATAGCTTAAATTAAAGTGCGTACAGCCGCGATTCATGTGACCACACAAGCAACAAAATTACAAAATTACAATTAACCGCGGGTAAATAAAAGAGAACGCGGAGACACAGAGACAATAACTATAAGTGAACAGTGAGAACGCGAAACAGAAAGCTGAAAAGCAGAACGAACGAGTCCGAGGGGAAAACGCGAACGCGAGATAGACAGAGGAAGAAAGACAGCTGAAAAGGTAGGAACACGTAGATTCAATTGAAAAGCATATGAAAGAATAAAAGTAGAATATCCGCGAATTAGATTTAAACGCAGACAATCCTCGCGTAGGAAATAACACCGAAAACGGTAAACCGGTGGAATCGGACGGTAAGAGCAGCGGAAAACGGCTTGAGAGAGGCGCGTAAATCGGGGCGAGAAACTATAAAACAACAAACGAAATAAACAGCTACCGTATTCAAGAGCATAAAGAATACAAAGATAACAATATAGAGTGATGTAATTCACACAAACTTACCTCTGCAATTGCACCTGTCATCCATGGGCGTCGTTAAACAACAGATCCTCGCACAGCTCGCCCTGCTTGCTCTCGCCTCTCTCAACTCGTAAATATAACAATCTTGAACAGCTCCAGTTCTCTCGATGGTGATTCGGCATCTACAAACAAGAAGTTAAATAAGCAAATCAATAATTAAGTTAGAATCATCACGCGACAAGTTCACGTAATCGCGTATAATCGATAATGAATTAAACGCTGTAACTTGTCGCAAGATGATGACAGAAAACCTTCGGGTAAAGTCAGTCATCCACATAACGTAGACAACAACTATCTCAACTCTCATGCAAATGAGAATTGAGATAGATAGTGAATAAACAAGCAATAAGGAAATAATCTAAACAACTAGCACTTCACAGTCAGACGAGACAGATAAATACAAGATTTACAAATTATACAGCAAATTAAAAGCACAGTACACGCGAAATTGCATTAACACAAGTATCAACACAGCACGAAAAGAAAAGAATTAATCATAATGCCGAATCACAATCAAAGAGTGCAGACAGATGCAGAAATAGACTAATATCTGTGAGACAATGTCGTCAAATTATAAAATTTCCAAAATTAACTTCAAGTACATACAAAGCACTAATTAACCATTAATACTAAACCATAAGAATCAATTCAAAATTAGAAATTAACAAAATTCTGAAATCTTTCAATTTGTCAAATAAGAAAACCACACTTCTCGCGACTTCACAATCTCATCTCGAAACTAAGAATTAAAACGAAAAACCTCTTACGAACAAAAATAAAATCTAGAAACGTGAAAGAGAGAAATCAAGAACATAATTCAAGTACAATTAAATCTCACAGATACGACCGAAACAAATAAGCACTTTTCGCTGCACATGTATCGACAAACCGATTCCACCGGAAACCGACAGAAAAGAATGAAACTGATGCACGTAAAAAGTGAAAAGAACTTAGGCTTGCACGAAATAATGAAACAGCGAGCCACACACGGTAGACAGACAGGCGGCAGCAAAACCCTCACCTAGAAAAAGAAAAACAAATGAATATACGTACAATTATAACAGATAAATAAATTAATATGCGAACCAGTTGCAATAAATGAATACTGCTTGCACGAACACGTCCAAAACAAGGAAATGCTCGTGCAAACAAGTAAACATCGATTTAATAATCAATTCAATACTAACCTCGCGATTAGACACGTGCACGTTCAGCAATCCCAAATTGCCAGGACGTTGAGAATCGAACCTTGAAATGCAGAAACACCTGTAAATAAAAAGAAAATTAACATATATAATGGCAGAAAATAAATAGAAATCGATTAACAAAATATGACAAAATAGAAGAACGTAAATTGCGACTGCTCGTAACAAATCAGAACGATACAAGTACCGGGAGACGAAACAAATTCACGATTTACATAGAAATAGAAAACGAAAAGCCACGGAAATAAAACGAAAAGATGCAGGTCGGAAAGACACGGGCGCGACGCGCGGGCGAAAGCGACCACGTGCATCGGTCGTTATGAAAACAATGAAGTTAGGCGAATCGCGTTCGATTGCGAGGGGAACATGCAGCGCTGAACAAGAATGCGATCATGCGAACCGACGCGTTGGAAATAATTAATTATCGGTTAACAGGCAATTTTCGATCGTCTCGAAGACCACGACGACGATCGAGCCTCGACCACCGATCGACGGGCACCGGGAAACGCCGCAAAAAAGAAAACGCGGATTTCCGGGGCTCGAACTCGCGGAATATTTTTCCCACCGCGGCCCTACTGTAGTGTTTGCGCGATCCGCCCAAAGTATCGTTTTACCGTAGAAACGATAAAATTGACCCTAGTGAGACATTACATGACCGGAAAGTGATAGGAATGAAGACTACAAACAAGAACGAACCAGAAGAACGCCACTAAATAGTGAAAAACACGAAAAACAACTTTCTCCACAAATTCTTCACCGTCCGCAGAAATACAAACACAAATACATGCAACGACTTACAACAAATCAACCCCTGTCGGACGATCCCACACAAAGGGACAGGAAAAGCTAAAGACAAATCCCGGAAGGCAACTACCCTCGAACCCTCGAAAATCGGAAAGCTAATATAAAAATAAACAGGGAGAAACACCATCCAGCGACCGAGAGATCAGAGGCACCCCCCATAAAACTCGAAGAAAGTCGAGAGGCAAAAAGCAAACACCTAAGGGAGGAAAACCCATGAATGGTACAAGCGCTAGATCCAGGACAGGTAGAAGAAGGGACACAAGGAGAGGACAGAAAACTCGTATAAATACGGGCTGCCGACCCAACCAAGGCACAGTTGCTCAAAGTCTACAAGCAAGAAGCTAACAACGAGTGAGCCAAGAAATCAGTCAGATAGACAAACAATTAACAAAGAAGAATAAAGTTTCCAACTTGAATCACAAGAAAGGTAACAGAAGTCTACCCGACACTCAGCCTCGAAATCTGTCAACGGGTAACTAAACGATCATTTATGTAATCGATAAATTTCTTTAATTTAGAATCTAGATGGAGAAATCAGCACACAAGATGATGGAAGAGGAGAATCTGCTCCTGAACGAGCTCTTCGACGAAGAGAGAAAGCCGGCCCACATTAAGGAAGCAGCAGGACGAGACGACCTAGAAGGAAGGAAGGAAGAGCGGACAATCGGCATTGTCGCAAAAGGCTTCCCCGAAGCCGAGATCACGAGGGAACAGGCGACTAGCCTGTTCGCCCAGCTGGCAGAGCAGGCCCTGGAGCAGGACCTCAACCTGGAGATCCCACGATGGGGTCTCAAGAGAGGAGGAATAATCCTCACCCTCAGCCGTACCACCACGAGGAAGGACGTCGAGACGGCACTTGAAAAAGTGGAGGTGAAGGGCCGGACCTTCTCCACGGTGGACGCGGCCCGAATGACCAGGACATTCCAGATCCTGGTCTACGTCAGCAACAAGGAGCTGAAATTACGGACGATCCTGGGCCTCCTGGACCGGGAACATCGCGGCCTCAACGCAAAAAGATGGACGGAGGTGAAAACCAGAGATGCCGGCGAAAGAGGCCAGGAATTCATCCTGGAAATTGGGGCACGAGAGGCCAGCCACTTTCGTAAGCCCAACACGAAGTTGGGGATTATGGGGGGTGCGATCAAAGTCACAGTTAATTTGATGAAATAACTAAATAAATTATATTTTACCGATAAACTGCGTACAACTTTACTCCTTCCCACTACAATATAAGTATAATATTAAGCTTACATTATCAAATAAATAAATAAATAAATTTAAATTAAAAATATAAATACATGTTCATATTACTACAGACCCTCACAAGTGTCCGACCTCCCACTTTCCTCCTCCCCTTCCTTTCTCTCACATAGCCGTTATATATAATATATATAAGATATATATAAGAAATAGTGCAACATTGCTATTACACTTCTCTATTAGATTTTTCAAGACTTTTTCTTTTCTCTCTCTGCGATCATATTATTAGAATGAGAAAAAAGGGGTCGGAGCAAATTAGAATCATGAAAAGCAGGTTAAAAGCTAAGATAAAATAAGATAAATAAGACAGAAGTCTAAATCGCAAGAAAATCTCATAGAAAAAGAATAAAATTAACATGACGACAAGTAGAATCACGAAAAGACCCTAACAATAAGTCAGAAATAGACAGATCAAAGAAAGATCAAGAGGGAAAAAAAAAAGAGATAGAATTTAGACACTTCCAAATAAGAATCAAGGAAACAAGAACAAAGGAAAGGTTAACATAATTACAAAATAAGCCGCGAGAATAAACACAAAAACTTACAAATAATAGAATCTTCAACAACACATTTGAAACTAATAATAGAACAAAAGGATGGAGGAAACAGGAAAACAGACAAACATATAAGAAATAACTTCATTTATTACAATCATAAAAGACATACTCTCATAGGCGAGTCTACCTAGATTCGATCCTATCATTACAATGTATTGAAGATTACAACTTAAGAATCATTCTGTTCCGATCCTCCGTGGTATAAATAAATAGACTATCTGTCAGGACACACACGATCATTCATACAATACACACACACCAATCGTACTTCAATCCTATAAATAAAAAGACAAAAGCAAACAGAAGAGATAGAACTAGGAAACTTACAGAACTCCAAGAAATGATAACAGAGAAAGAAAAGACAAATCAAAGAAATAACATATAAAAACAGGATAAACATGGAATAGATCAAAAAACAAATAAAACACATAATTTCAGCAACAAAATGTTATATATTCGGTAACCTATCCCACAACGCACCTCCAAGACCTGACACACCCACATCACCAATCAATAAATAGAAGACAAATAACAAAAATCCCCACAACCATACAATCCTTAACAAGGACATCCAAATCAACATCCTTGCTGAATGACCACTCATACTCCTCCCGTACAGCAGACCTAAAAACAAAAAGAAAACATATAATTATAAGATACAACACAAAACAAAATAATAAATGTAACCACTAATCCTCATTAGCCGACAGGTCCCCGGTATAACCAAAAACCCCTTAACTAGGAACAAACAACAGCAGGAAGGAGAAGAAACACAAAAGGACAACAGGCACACATGCGCACATGCACACAAACTCAAGCACACGCACACACACACACAACATGCACATATCACATCGAAGAAACTAAACCTTGAAGAACAGGAAAAAGAGGACAGAACCAGGAAGGAAGATCTAGCAGCAGCCAAAAAGGAGCAAGCAAGACCAAACGGAAAAGTTAAGAGAATCTCAAGGAAAACCCACACAAACGGAAAAAGGAACCCATAGGAGGAACCTACAAAAACGGAAATAGGAACTCACTCGAAGAACCCATACGGAATAGAACAGAAATTCATAAAAGAAACCTACAAAAAGGAATAAAAACTCATTAAAAGAATTCACGCAAAAAGGAAATAGGAACCCTACAGAGGACATATACAACAAAGATACAAGATCAACAAAGGAATCTATACAAAAACGGAAATTGAAAACCACAAAAGAACTCACAAAAACGAACTAAGAATCTCACAAAATTACACTTAAAAACAGAAAAAGAAACCCATAAGAAGACCAATACAGAGACAAATAGATCCCAAAATGAGAATAATCCAGATAAACCTACATCACGCATCAGCGGCGTCATTTCTTCTGACTAAAAACTTTATCGAGAAAAACTACGACATAGCGATCGTACAAGAGCCATGGATAACACATGGGGGGATAAAAGGCCTAAGCCAAGCCGGAACCCTACATGCAAATAACATAAACGAAGGAACTAGAACATGCATCATAACAAGAAAAGGAATAACAGGGACATTAATACCCCAGTTCAGCGATAATAACACTACGACCATATCCATACAAACGGGACAAAGAAAAAACCACAAAGAAGTAATAATAACATCACTATATCTTCCACATGCAGGGAAAGAAATACCGGGCCAGACCTGTGTGGATCTACTGGACTGGACCCAAAACAAAAACATACTAATAATTATAGGAATGGACGCAAATGCCAGAAATACTGAATGGGGCAGCTCCGACACAAACCGTAGAGGGAAAAAACTAATGGACTTCATAAACGAAGAAGGACTATATATATTAAACGTTGGCAACTCCCCCACGTTCATCACTAAGGACAGAAGAGAAGTATTGGACATCACATTATGTTCGCCAAACCTGATAAACAAGATACAAAGCTGGGAAGTACTAAAAACAGAAAGTCTATCAGACCACAAATACATCAGCATAGAGATAAGCTGGGATAACCTAACAGAACATCAGGACAAAAGATACATAAAAGACACAGACTGGCAAAAGTTCGACAAATTAAATGAAGAAAGAGTTAAACTCCTAAGAGGAAAATACGGAAATCCAGAAGAAATAGATCTCTTCGCGGAAGAACTAACAAAACACATTAGGGAAAACTGGGAAGACTCAACCCAAACAAAAGAAACAAACGCAAATCAAAAAATCAAATGGTGGAACAAAAGACTGGAAAGGAGATTGAGAATAGTAAAGGTAAAAAAGAACAAAGCAACGCGAAAAAACAGACAAATAAACACACACACATGGAACAGTTATACCAAAGAAAGAGCAAAACTCAGGAAAGAAATAATGAAAAGCAAAATAGACAACTGGAAGAAATTCACCAAATCAATAACAAGCATGCCGATAGCAGCTAGAATAACAGAAGTACTACTAAGATGTGGAGGCGCAACAATGGGAGCAGTCAAAAAAGACAATCAAATTTTACACGAAAATAATGAAATAATGGAACATCTACTGGCAACACACTTCCCAGGTTTCAACAGAGACCAAGTAATAATAACAAATAACGAAAACGGACCCAAACCAAACTGGGAAAAAGCAAACCAAATAGCAAACCCAGCTAAGATAGAATGGGCAATAAAATCATTTAAACCAAATAAGGCACCAGAATTGGACGAATTAAGCCCAAAAACTCTAAAAGCAGCACTAAAACACTATGGAAAAGCCATAACAAATCTGATAAAAGCCAGCATAGCAACAGGACACATTCCGAAAACATGGACATGCACAAAAGTAGTCTTCCTACCAAAACCAGGAAAGAAAGATTATGCAGAAGCAAAGGCGTATAGACCAATCTGTCTCACGTCCTTTCTACTAAAAACTGCCGAAAGACTAGTCGATCGGTACATAAAAACGGAAATTCTAACAAAGAAAGACCTGTTCCCAGGCCAACACGCATACAGAACGGGACACTCAACAGAAGTAGCACTACACAGAATAGTATGCGAAATAGAAACAGCAAGGAAAAGGAAAGAACACGTAATGGCATGCTTCATGGACATAGAAGGTGCCTTCAATATGACACCCATAAACACAATAGAACAAGCACTAGAAGATCTAGGAGCGGAAGAAAACATAAAAAGATGGATCACAAATATGCTAAACAACAGAAGAATACAAGCATGCAGAGGTAATGCAACAATAACAGGAAACGTAAAAAGAGGCACTCCACAGGGAGGAATACTATCACCTCTCCTATGGTGCATAGCACTAGACCCCCTACTATGGGAACTAAAAGAATGTGGGGCAGAAATAGTAGCATACGCAGATGACGTAGCAATAATAAGCAGAAACAAAAACGTAGAAACATGTCTAGAAACGCTACAAACTGCATTAAATATAACAGAGATTTGGTGCAGCTCAGTAGGACTATCAGTAAACCCCGAGAAAATGGAGGTAATAAAATTCACATGGGCAAACACATACCCTGAAGTCAGCGGGCTCACATATATGGACACACCCCTACCACTCAAACAGAGTGTCAAATATCTAGGAATAACAATGAACAGAAAACTACTATGGAGACAACACGTCATCAATAAAATAAATTTAGCGAAAAAGAATCTAATAATGCTAAGCAGAGCAGTGGGACCGACATGGGGGCTAACTCCAAAAACAACAAAATGGATATACGAAGCGATAGTAGTACCCAGAATCACATATGGCTCTATCATATGGTGGCAAGCAACGAATCAAGTCATCATCAAAAGACAACTAGACAGCCTGCAAGGCATGGCAAACAGGAAAATCCTAGGATGTGCAAGAAACATACCACTAAGAACAATGGAAGTACTAACTAACACATTCTCGCTAGACATCAGAATAAAAGAACTAGCGCTTAAAACAGCCTACAGACTAAAGAGTTGGGGACACTGGAAAGAACTAAACTATGGCCACTCGGCAATAATAGAAAACGAAGGAAACGAAACAATAAGAAACCTGGCACAAATGCCCAAAGATAACGATCAGAAAAGATATATAGACATGAAGAGATATAAAACAGAAATTAGACCAAGAGAAGAATGGGAAAATGGAATACCAAAAGAGATACAAAAAACGGAAATCTGGTACACTGACGGTTCCAGGAAAAACGAACTGACAGGAGCAGCCTGGACAAACAATAAAGAAATAAACCGCTACATAAAACTAGGGGAATACCCCACGGTATATCAGGCAGAACTATTAGCCATACAAATGTGCGCTATGGAAATAAAGAAACTAGGCAATAACAGCAAAGAAATCAGCATCTGCTCAGATAGTCAGGCAGCAATAAAAAGCCTACAAAAAATGGAAAGCAGATCGAAATTACTATGGGAAACACATACAACCCTAAACGATCTATGCAAAACAGGAAAAATAGTCAGAATCACATGGATACCAGGCCACTCAGGGCACAGAGGAAACGAAAAAGCAGACAAGCTAGCAAATATGGGCTCAAATTCTAATCCAGAGGGCCCACAACCAACCATAGGAATACCCGATACAATATACGGAACACAAGTAACAAAATGGTCACGAGTGAAAAGAGAAAACAAATGGAAAAACACAGAAGGCCTAAAACACAGCAAAAGTTTCCTAGGAGACGACTGCTGGCCGGCAAAAAGGGCAAGAGGCATAACAAGCCTAGAAAGAAAAGAAGTCAGAAGAATGGTAGAAACAATAACAGGCTTCGCACCACTAAACAAACACTTGGCAAAAATAGGAAAAGCAACAACAGATAGATGCACACTATGCGGAGAGGAAAGTGAAACTCCAGAACACCTGGTAAGAAACTGCCCCGCAACCACACAAAATAGAATAACATACTTAGGAAAACCCACTATAGAAGGAAACATTCTAGAAGAAGTAGAATGGAAAAAAATAAAAAGATACATGGAAGTAATAAATCCGTGGAAACACTAAAACAAAAGCACACACGGATCAACACGAGCAAGAAACTCCTACAGGAACAGCGGAAAAGGGACCGCAAGGGTAACTGAGATCCGAAAGGACCGATGATGATCCTCACCCGTCAAAGTCAGTCCTTTTTCCAGGAAAACGCTCCTAAAAATACAAAACAAGAAGCATAAGCAAAGCAAAATGAGAACAAACAGAAATAAACCAAACCAACACTTACCTCGGCAAAAGCAGCAACGAGAAACGAAAACTGCTGCATAAATAACGGCCACACGAGGCATCTGCGCATACTGGAAGTAGACACCATCTGTCTTACAGCGCTCCCAACAAAAAGGACCACAGATACCAGTTACAAATCCAATCACAAGAACACCTAAAAACAGACAAATAACGAATATAACGGGATCCCAGACAAACATTAAGCAAAAAGATGAAACAATAAGAACATATCCAAACACGATACAGGAAAGAACAAAACAGGGAAATACGACTGAAAGTAATCGTACCAGACAAAACCACATCCGACTAATCAAAAGGAAAACAATGAAGCAAAGACCAGAAATGAACGTAGAAACCAGAATCAAAAAGACAAGGCTCACCAAATGACCAAAAAGCAAATAGGCAGCTGCAAAATAATTCAACAATCAAAAGAATAACGAATAAACACACATACTAGATCAAGGAACGCATATAGATAAAACAAACAAACATGAAAATTGCGGAACTAACCTGGAAATCTGGCAAAGACCACAAACATGAAAACAGGAATCACCCACAGTTGAACCATAATAACTGCAAAATCAAGTAACCTCGAGCAGGAAAACCATCGAAATTAAACAGCACGCACCTGAAAAGGAACAAACAGTACACAAACATAACAAACAAAACGATCAGCTGACAAATCAGAACGAACTAACCAACAGAAGCAAACACTAGACAAGTGACAAGCAATAAACACTCCCGATAAAGAAAAAACAAATACAGTAACAATTTACCTAGAAATAAACAAAATCACAACCACATGTAACTAATACATAACCAAACACAAAGGCCAAGGAAATAAAGACAAATGGCGTGCAAGTAATCAATCACCACGGAACAAATAGGATAGAAAGAAAACTCGACGAAATTACAATCAATCGGTCAGAACCAATCAGAACACGAATACCAGCAGACACCTCATTGGCCGAAACAACCATAGACTACAAAACAGTAAACAGAAATAACACACGAACGGAAACTCGACGAAGTAACCATCAACCAATAAGAGCCAATCAGAATGCGAATAGCAGCAAGCACCTCATTGGCCGAATCAACCATAGACTAAAATAATGAGCACTATTAACACACGAACGGAAACCCGATGGGAACACAACCAAGCAATAAGAGCCAATCAGAATACGAACATAAGCAAAACACCTCATTGGCCGAACCAATCACAGACCAAAATAACGAGCAGAAATATCACAAGAATGGAAACTTGATGAGAACACAATCAACCAACAAAAGCTAACCAAAGCACAAACACCAGCAAAACATCTTATTGGCCTACCAATCATAGACAAACAGAATAGCATACGAAATATAACAAAATCACTAACCCGACGAAAAAGCAAAACAACAAACAATAACAAACCAAACCCCAGTGGGAATGGGCACCACTAACTAAAACCATTAAACCAGATCGTTAACAGCTAACCAATAGTCAAAGCAACTGACTCCTTAAATCATTAACTAAATTCAATTAGAAACAACAGTCACCAAGCCATTAACTAGACTGCAAAGGGCAAGAACTTTGAATAAAGACCTTACGAACCCATTACCAAATATAACCATTTATAAACATTAACGAATAACTCGCTCAATAAGCACAAATAACAACTACTATAAGAAAACAACACATAATAACAACACCTATATCACAAAACTAAATCACAAACTAAAGGAAGCAGCAATCTATAATTACGTCTGCCAACAAAGTATATCGTTTCATAAAAAGAACACACTAACATAATACCTCCATATCACACTTCACAAAAAGAGAGAGAAAAAAAAAAAAAAAAAAACAATACACAAGGGAACGCAGGCACAAACTATAATTAACAGACAAAGCTCGTCAAGACAATCTTCAAAGCACAGACCTCAAAATCTAAAAATCCAAGATAAAACGACAACACTGAATAATACAATACAGCTAAAAAGTAGACACAAGAAACGCACAAGGAACAAAAAGAAGTCGAGCGGTAAGAGAAACGGAGACCCGACTGAGTCAGAGACGCACACACCCGTCAAAATCAGCCCCCTCTCCTGAGAAACGTACCTAAAAACAAAAAACAACATAAGTAAAGCAAAACAACATAACAGGCACAAAAAACCAATACATAACTCATTGAAAACAGCAAAGAAGGAACATAAATGCTGCATAATAAACAAACACGCAGCAGGTACACACGCACCGAACGTAGACATCATCCGTCAAACTGCCCCCTCAGCAAGCAAAGAACAGAGACCATGGGTAACAATCCCAATCACAAAAGGCACCTGTAAACAAATAAACAATGAATAAATGAAAACCCAAGATAACCAATGAAAAAAGGAAGAAAAGAAGAAAGAGCGACAAAATCACATTCCAACGCTAGACAGAATTGACCAAAAACAAGCAAAACTATAAAATGGGTACAACCATACCAAACTCAATTCCCACCCCACAAATCAAAGGGTAAATAAGAGATAGGAACAACGAAGCAGACCAACAACCGGAACGGAAACCGAACACACCTAATGAACAAAGTCAACATCCAAAAATTACTGAACGAACACACACCGTAAGTCCACAGGGCGAATATATCAATAAACACCAATTAAAAGAACAGTCAAACCAAAACACACAAGGAAAGAATAAAAGAAAAAAGAAAAACTCTGATAAAATCAGAAACTCAAAAGTATAAACTACCAGTAGAGGAATCACAAGAAACAAATAAAATCAACAATCCCGTACTAACAAATTAGCAATAGTACTCGGTACAAAGCCCAAAAGGAACATAAATCAAAATTGACAACATAAAGACTAACAGGCAAGCCGGTATGAACATAACCAACAGAGTCAAACATCAAAAACCGAGAAAGAAGCACCCGTGAAAATAAAGAACAAAGGCTACACCAAATACAAAAAACAAACAATTCGTAATAACCACACAGTCCGCGAATAACCGAGAATTCAATCAAAACAAATACAGACAGTAAAAGCGAAAACAACCCAACACCAGGGAACAAACTAAACAGAACAGAAACTCGACAAGAACACACCCAACCAACAGGAACCAATCAGAACACGAATACCAGCAGACACCTCATTGGCCGAAACAACCATGGACTACAAAAACAGCAAACAGAAATAACACACGAACGGAAAGTCAGGGCAGTAACCACCAACCAACAAGAGCCAATCAGATTGCGAATAGCAGCAAGCACCTCATTGGCCGAATCAACCATAGACTAAAACAATGAGCACTATTAACACACGAACGGAAACTCGATGAGAACACAATCAAGCAATAAGAGCCAATCAGAATACGAACATAAGCAAAACACCTCATTGGCCGAACCAATCATAGACTAAAACAACGAGCAGAAATAACACAAGAATGGAAACTTGATGAGAACACAATCAACCAACAAAAGCTAATCAGAGCACAAACACCAGCAAAACATCTTATTGACCTATCAATCATAGACAAACAGAACAGCATACGAAATATAACAAAATCACTAACCCAACGTAAAAGCAAACAACAAACAATAACAAACCAAACTCCAGGGGGAATGGGCACCACTAACTGAAACTATTAAACCAGATCGATAACAGCTAACCAATAGTCAAAGCAACTGACTCCTTAAATCATCAACTAAATTCAATTAAAAACAACAATCACCTGTAAGGGGCGAGAAACCAGCAGACACCTCATTGGCCGAAACAACCATGGACAACAAAAACAGCAAACAGAAATAACACACGAACGGAAACTCGACGAAGTAACCATCAACAAACAAGAGCCAATCAGAATGCGAATAACAGCAAGCACCTCATTGGCCGAACCAACCATAGACTAAAACAACAAGCAGCAGCAATACACGAACGGAAACTCCATGAGGACATAATTAACCAACAAAAACCCATCAAAGCACGAACGCCAACAAACATCTCATTGGCCGAATAAATCAAAAAAAAAAAAAAACAACAACAGAAACCACACGAGGATATACAACAAGATCACCAACCCGACAGTAAGAGAAAAAATAAAAAGGAAAAGAAAAAAGAAAGAAAGGAAAAAAAAAAAAACAAAACAAACAATAATGAAAAGGATGCTCGACTAAAATACAACTAAACAATAACCGAGACAGGGGTGAAACTGCAATGGGTGGCAGTTTTGAATAATAACTTATAAACTCACTACCATTTACATCCACTTACCAACAACAGTAAATAGTCTGTTCAAAAACACAATTAACAATCATTATACCAGAATTTCCAAAACAAAACCTACTCCACTAGAACTTCAAAAAAGAATTAATAAAAAGAAGAGCGTACTTCTGCTAGACTGGGAATCGAACACCGAACCACCAACCGGAAACCAATGATCGTACTAATAAAAACCAGGAGACACTAAAAAAAAAAAAGGTTACCACATTCAAATTAACATGTAACGAGTCCGGAAATCTCGTTACAACCGGATCTCTCCCTAGTTGCTGAATGGCTCGCCGAGCCAGGGTTCGCGGCGAGGGAAGCGGACGGAAACGGTAGTTCGGATGGGGAGCGAAATGAACAGAACACTCGATATAGATTTTTGTGTCTCACGGGGCCGCGGCTCGCGAAGATGCCGATCGCGGTAGGTTCGCGGGTGCGCGGACACGGATTCGCGGTTCGCGGATCTGGCGGTCGGCGACGGGCGACGGCTCGTCGATGCAGGTGAGCGGACTCTCCGCGACGGCTCGTCGACTTACTGGGGTACGGGAACCGGCGGCTCGCGGCAACGGGTATTCAGGGTCGGTCAGGTCGGAGGTAACGGTGAGAGTCGCTCGACGGCGCGTTGAGCGGGCGAGGAGGCGACGGCGCGTTGCACGGGGTGTTCCGACGGCTCGTGGGAACGGCGACGGGAACTTCGGCTCGAAGCTTTTGCAGGATTCGCTCGACGGCGCGTTGAGCGGGCGAGGAAGCAACGGCGCGTTGCCCGGGGTTTCACCGGCTCGTGAAACGGTAACGGGAGCTTCGACGGCGCGTGAAGCGAAGGTTAGAATCGTTCACGGCGCGTGAGACGGGCGAGGATACAGCGGCGCGCTGCAGAAGGTGTTCCGACGGCTCGTTGGAACGGCGGAAGGAACTTCGGCGCGAAGCTGTTGCGAAGGATTCGTTCGACGGCGCGTTGAACGGGCGAGGATGCAAGCGGCGCGCTGCAAAGAGGTTCCGACGGCTCGTGGGAACGGCGACGGGAACTTCGGCGCGAAGCTGTTACGGTGGACGGTGCGGATGCAACGGCGCGTTGCTCGGGTATCGGGAACGGTCAGGTCGGGAGATTGACGGCTCGTCAAGGCAAGGCGCTTACCGGTGGTCCGCTCAGTCTAGGCGGCTCGCCAGCTGGACTCAGAAAGAGCGAGTCTTCTTCCGCGTTGCCTTTTATAGGCAAATTCGGTGATTGCTGCGGGGAACGCGGGTTGCGGTGTGCGCGAGCGATTCGCGGAATTGCTCGTGCGGCGTCTGCTTCGGGGCGCGAAAACGCGGGAAGACGCGTAATACAATGTCGCGCCTGGTTATGAGGCGTGAAATCGCTTCGCGCGGATTCGGGTTCGGTCGGGATCGGTCGGCGCGCTTCGGCTGTACGCGAGTCTTCGCGTTCGTAACAGAGCTGTACTGAGCCCGCTGTACAGGTCTGTTACAAACATAATTAAGAAATGGTAAAATAGAAATACAACGAATGGAAAGAGGTAAGAAGAAAGAAAGAAAGATAAACCAACAGTCTCCGAACGGCTGCGAACTTAGCTCATGAGTGTAAAATCAGCCAGGCAAACTGCCTAGCACAACGATTAAACCACCATGACCGTAAGCTGACCACCCGGAAGAGGATTCTGAAGACAAGGAAACGCCTTCTCCAAAGGGCAATCGAGAAGAATAAGAAAGAGAGACAAGATTTGATCACAACAGATAATCAAACCTCTAAGACACGGAACGACAGAACTTCCAGTATGGAAAAACCGAACAAACGGAAAACTGGCAACTAAAATAAAAAACGAACTAAAGAAGAAGTCAATAAGACAAATCAAAAGAACAAACAACAGTCTCCGAACGGCTGCGAACTTAGCTCATGAGTGGACAATTAACCAGTTACCTGGCACAACAATTGACTCACCATGACCGTAAGCTGACCACCCGGAGGAGGATTCTGAAGACAAGGAAACGCCTTCTCCAAAGGGCAATCGAGAAGAATAAGAAAGAGAGACAAGATTTGATCACAACAGATAATCAAACCTCTAAGACACGGAACGACAGAACTGCCAGTATGGAAAAACCGAACAAACCGAAAACTGACAACTAAAATAAAAAAAAGAACCAAAGAAGAAGTCAATAAGACAAATCAAAAGAACAAACAACAGTCTCCGAACGGCTGCGAACTTAGCTCATGAGTGGGCAACCGGCTAGGCAACTGCCTAGCACAATGATTGACTCACCATGACCGTAAGCTGACCACCCGGAGGAGGATTCTGAAGACAAGGAAATGCCTTCTCCAAAGGGCAACCGAAAAGAGTGAGAAACAGAGACAAGATTTGATTACAAAAGCTAATCAAACCTCCAAATACCAGAACAATGGAACTTCCATGACTGGGAAATAAAGCACACGGAATATCTGCAACCAAACACGGATACGAAACACAAAAGAAAAAGGAATACGACAAAAATAAAAAAAAAAAAACAAAAAACAAAAAAAACAAACAACAGTCTCCGAACGGCTGCGAACTTAGTTCATGAGTGGGCAACCAGCTAGGCAACTGCCTAGCACAATGATTGACTCACCATGACCGTAAGCTGACCACCCGGAAGAGGAGTCTGAAGAAAAAGAAAAGCCTTCTCCAAAGGGCAACCGAAAAGACTAAAGACAGATTTGAACAGAAAATCAAACAACCAAAAAATGGAATAATGGGACCCCATCACACGGGAACTAATCACGTGGAACAAACACAGAAAAAAAAAAAAAAAAAAAAAAAAAAGAAGAAAAAACACACACACAAATTCAACCAACAGTCTCCGAACGGCTGCGAACCTAGCTCATGGACAGGAAATCAACCAGAAAACTTCTTCTGGACTACTGATCGACTTACCATGACCGTAGGCTGACCACCCGGAAGAGGATTCTGTAGACAAGGAAAAGCCTTCTCAAAAGGGCAACCGAAGAGACTCAGGAAAAGAGACAGCATAGTGGTTATACTTAACCAGCATCTCCAAAGCAGGGTCTGCATGACATGCAGTGGAAAAGATGGTAAAACAAACCTCTAAGGGGACGGTCTAGTGGACGGAGCGACAAGCTGAACACTGACAACAACCGGGGATGATGGTCACATCCAAAAATCAGCCATATTTCCTAGAATATGTCAAGCCCACCGAGGGGGAAGATGTTAATGGAACTGATATCTAAGTCTCTCAGAGACAGATTTCGGCAAAGTTGACAAACACTTCCTCCTAACCCCAACGCGAAATAGGCTCGGCAGGTGAAGACCGAATGGAATTGATATCTT
The DNA here is from genome assembly GCA_916610235.2 of Lasioglossum morio. Lineage (NCBI taxonomy): Eukaryota > Metazoa > Arthropoda > Insecta > Hymenoptera > Halictidae > Lasioglossum > Lasioglossum morio. The sequence continues at coordinate 59,461 of CAKAJA020000585.1, read as the reverse complement.
GATGAAATCAAGATTTCGATGAAGTCGGATCGGACCCGAAGTTGAAGTAACTTCCTCCCAAACGCACATATGCCAGGCATCACGGTTCCCTTGTATTTTTGACTCATCAAAATAGACTCACAGATTAGGCAAGGGAATAGCCCAGGGATGGGAGAGGGTAAGTTTCCAGACTAGCAGGAAACAGAGTAGGGACGGGATTCAATACTTGACATACTCAACATGGAAATATGGTGAAGTCGGGGGGAGTCAAAAGGTGCAGGCGAGACACCCTGCAGGTCTGAAGGTGAGAGGGTCCAACGTTCGCTCCGAGCCGTAAAACAGCTCAAAAACTCAAAAATTAGGTAGAATGGCCCGCTCATCAATGATGACCATCCCGTCTAGTAGGTCGAAGACTCTGAAAGCGGCCCGGGCCATATAAAACAGATGAACGACTGAAAAACGAATGGATAATTGCAACCCAATAGAGGGCCGAGAGCCGGTAGCGCCGCTTGTGAAACTGGTGATAACGATCCGGTGTGCCCTAAGGAAGCGAGGGATGGCCGATCCATCCTTCCCCGGCTAATCGATGACTACTACTACTACTACTAGGTTAGGTTAGGTTAAAATATACCAATCAATTTTCGGACTACATTTGGTATTGGCCTCGTCTCTTGTGTTCCTCGACAACATACTAGTGATTCCAGAGGATATCTGAATTGGGACGTGTGTAAATCACAATTCAGAGTATATACGACATTGGCTATTAATGGACAACGAATCGGAAGTCTTACAGGATACGATTGAAGCACAACGTTTGCAACAGGCTCATCGTACTTCACACCGGTTGATCATCTTTACAATTGTCATACTTTTGCTTCTTCTTCTTGTTGTATTGGTTCTGTTGGGGTATACTATCCAACTTGTTAAATCTCAGAGTACTATACACCGTATTTGTGTCCATTTGTTCAACGACCAACTCTGTACGTAATGGAGCCCGGACCTCAACCTGTGGAGAGGGGAGTTTGGCGTCCAGAAATCTCGCATATAGCGAGTGCTGATGATTTCAAAACAGTGTTCTGTTCCCCTCTTCCTGTGGTGGGCACCAACGTGACGGCTTTGGAACAGTTCCCTCACGATTGCGACAAACCGAAGGCATCTTACTCCAGGTCTATGACTTTCACAGGGTGGAACGTCCAATGTAGGATGTATCCTTTGGCTATTACAGCTAAAGATGATATTGCTCACAAGAATGAGCTCTCTGCTCCTGACCTGGTTAGGGATTCACCTTCTGTCTCGCTTCTCTCTCGGAAACAGGCCCTTAAATATGTTAGCGAACATCCTGCTAACTTCTCTGCACGAGAGGTGAGAATGCTGGAAAGCGGGCAGGCTCACATGACGGATGAACATCATCTAGTTAAGACAGACACGTTGAAAAAGAGACTACAGATCGATAACATCAAAATAGTCAATGCAGAGGTGTGTTCTTCCCCTACACCTGAACCCACTGTGTCCCCGTTTTCTGAGCTGTCTCAAGACGAGCAGGGTCCCATCGAACCTGGTACCAGTACCCTGGATACCAAGGCTCCAATCCCACCCTCTGGAGCCGGCGACAAGCCATGGGGTGCTAGTGCCACCAAGGTTCCCATACGCGCAGTTTCTGTCGTTGACACTTTATATCAAAACGACGCCGCTAAACAACCTAGCTGGACGGCCAATGCCACCACCCTCATAGGCCGATTCAACACGCGGGATACAATGAACAGCACGTTGGCACCTTCCGTCCGAGGTATGCAGGTCCGGGACATACTGAGTGCATCATACCTGCTTAATCTGGTTGGGCACACCAACGCTTCTTGGATAGATACTGCTTCTTTTCTAAAAGGAATACTGTACACCTATCCTGCACACAAGTCTGCCTTCATCCTAGACAAAACATCTCATCAGTTCATACGTGGCGTTAATTCCACTGACAGCAATTCATTCTCTCTGAGGTGGGCTGATCTGATACCATCCGACAGGGCGCGGTTTACCATCAAATTTATGGCTACCACTCTTCCAGCGTTTACGGACATTGCTCGTGGGGCTGATCCACTTTTCAACAACCATCCAACTATACGGGACTTTCAGACTGATCAACTCGACACTACATGGACTGCATTACCTATAACCGCCAATATGCTCGGCGTGGCCTGGCTGCTCCAGTACGCTATGATGTACTTGCCCTCCATCGTATGGGCAGGAAGGTCCAACTACGTATGGAAGTCTAAGTACGACCACTATCCCACTAAGACAAATAAGTATAAGATAGCTGCTCAGTTCTCCGCGATCCCTGCTGCTCATAGCGTTCATATAGGTGGGCACTTGAACATCATGTTCGTCTGTGTGGATGAAAATTCACAATATAGCGCTGAACATCTCAATATCAACGGCAGATCCATTGACCTGTATTCGGGTAGTAGGAAGAGGTCGTACACTGTGGCCCAGGCCCAAGCAACCATAAACGATTTTACCAACGAGGTCCTTGCGTGTACTACGGACGAGGGATATGAGAGGAGTGCCTCCCTAATGCGTCAGGCCGTCTCCGCTCTCAGCCATGTGTTATCTAGGGATGGTGCAATGCGTATGGCTGTCTCACTGGCTGCTGAACTCTCCGCTGTTATGCCTGTCAGTCCACACGCCGAATATAACGTTGACGCCCAAAGGTACTATTAACCCACATCGTTGGGGTGCTAAGGTGTGCATGGGTTCCAAAGCGGTGGAGGGAATGACCTCGAGGCCTCCATACCTCTTGGAATTCCCCCTCCACTGCTGCGGAAACTCCGATGGAACTGATGTTCCTCTCAGAATGGGTACTTACCTTGATACTTACCTTCGGTGAGTGTCCGGGAGAGAGGCCCAGGACGGGGAACTTCGGTGAAGTTGGCAGGCCCATGCGCACCAAAATCCTCCTACTCCACCTCCTCGTGGGGCACCCCGGGACTCTGCTTAGGCCTTGGCCCGAGCAGAGTGCGGACGGAGTAGGCAGGTGTGTGGGAGATAGGAGCTCCGGACTTCCGTTTGGCAGAACGGAGGGACGTCTCCTATCTCCCCAGGGACGGCTTTCTGGTGATGATTGTTGCACGTTGGGAGATAGCTGGAGAGCTTGGTACTCTTCTTCTGGTCTGGATTTGAAAAATAATAATAACGTTTACGGTGCAGGGGAGGGATACCCCAGTACCGGCGGTGAGGGAGTGGGCGAGCGGGCTCCCTCGGCGTCGTCATCCTACGACCGCGGATCCGGGTCGGTGCTCCACTGGGCCACCCGGAAAGAAATTGCTACCAGCGAAGACCCCACGAGAAAGGGGACGCCACACCCCTTCCCCCACCCGATGAGGGAGGAGCCATGGAGGTGGATGATCCACCCCCAGGCCCCTCCCCTGATAGGCCAACGGGCCCGGGAGCACCTACGGCCTAACAATGCCCAGGACGCTCCCGGTAACCCTGTCGAACCTTAACCGCTCCCGCCGGGCCCAGGACCTCTTAGTCCACGGTCTGGCGGAGCGCAAGGTCGGGTTGGCGGTTGTCACGGAGCTATTCGAGGTCCCCGATTCCCCCCTCTGGATAGGAGACGTCGATGGCTCCGTGGCAATATGGGCCCAAAAGGGCAGAGAGTTCCCCCCTGGCACCGTGGTCGAACGGGGCCGGGGGATGGTCCTATATAGATGGGGAAGATGTCTAGTCGCCGGATGCTATGTCTCGCCGAATGTGAGTCTCGCCGAGTTTGAGGGGTATTTGGACCGATTGAGTGGGATGATATCCCCCCACACAACCGGTCCAATGCTGGTCCTGGGGGACTTCAACGCGAAGTCCACCTTGTGGGGAAACCCCAGGACCACCCCTCGAGGCGAGACTCTAGAGGCATGGGCGGGGGGCATGGAGCTCAGATTAATAAATCAGGGCTCCATTGCCACATGCGTGCGCTGGAACGGGTGGTCAGTCATCGACTTGACATGGGCCACCCCAGCAGCAGTACAGCATGTGTCCGCTTGGAGGGTGGCAACTGAGTGGGAATCACTCTCGGACCACCTCCATATTACAATGGAGGTGGAAGCCACCCAAAGAGCGGACCCCCCCCCCCCCCCAAGGAGACCAAACAGCATCCGGCCAGAGCCCGTGAGATGGGCTCTGAAAAGACTGGACGAGGACGTCTTTAGAGCCGCGGCTCTCGCCAGTGCATGGGATACAGAATATATAAGTTACCAAACAACCAAATAAAAATTGTCTAAACAGCTAGCATTTCACTTCTCGAATAAACGACATAAATCACATAAACTATAAATTACATTTCCAAATTAGAAAAGAACATAGAATACGCGAAGTTGAAAATAGAACGATACAATCACCAACGTAGCACGAATAAGAATAAAACAAACAAAATGTCAAATCACAATCGAATAGCGCAGACACTCGCGAATATAGAACAGTATCTGTGAGATAGAAATAACAGGCTAAATAGAATCCAAATTAACAGTAAAATATCAAACATATTTGCAGAATACAATAGACTGAAAACTTTTCAATTTTCAATTCTTAAATTTTTCAATTCTTCAAACTCTTCAAATCTTACAAATTCACAGAAATAACATTAGAACTCGCACGAATAAAATCTTGAAACCAACAATATTAAGAGAAAAACTCAATGTCAACAAAACTTTCAAAACAAAATCTCACAGATACAATCGAACTAAAAATGACCACGAATGCCTGCCCATAAACTGATAGCTTGATCCCGTCAGGCAACTGCAGGAAATAGTCGAAATCGTCGCAGTAAATCAAAAGAATGAGGTTTGCACGAACAAACAAATTAGCGATGAACACGTGGCAGGTCGACAGGCAGTTACAAGACCCCGTACATAGAAGAAAAAGAAAACAAAGATAAATATATTTGAAGCAACAGGTAGAAGCAATATAGCAATAAAATAAGTTAAATTACCATTAGTAATTCATTTCACAGATTATATATTAGCAAAGTGTATTAGTAATATAATTAGTAATATAAATTGATTTATACGTTAGTAATGTGAATTACTAAAAGTAATAAAAAACTAGTCGCAATAAACAAATACTGTTTGCACGAGCACGTCCAAAAAAGGAAACGCTCGTACAAACAAGAAAACGTCAAATAATTAATCAATTCAATTATCAACCTCGTGATTAGACACGTGCACGTTCAGCAACCACAAATTGCCAGGACGATGAACAGCAAATTCCAAATTGCAGGATAAATCTAAAAATAAAAATAGAATCAGTAAATTTAACAGTCACGATAATATAACAGAAATTGAAAATTCAAGACAAATAATAGAATTCATGAAAATTGCGATTAGTTTGCATTTAGACCAAAACGATACAAATACTAGGAGATAGAACAGGACCGCGATTTAATTACGAGCAAATACCGAAGTCACGAAATGATACAAGTCGAACGGACACGGGCGCGGCACGCGCGCGAAGCGACCACGTGCACCGTTCGAATTGTAAACAATGAAGCTAGGCGAGTCGCGCTCGACCGCGAGGGGAACATGAAGCGCCGAACAACGATGCGATCATGCGAACCGGCGCGACGTAAATAATTAATTTTCAATCGGAGAGGCAACTTTCGATCGTCTCGAAGACCACGACGACGATCGAGCCTCGATTACCGATCGACGAGCCACGGGAAACGCCGCAAAAATAGAAACTTCCGATTCCCGGGGATCGAACGCGCGGAATAACTTTTGTTTTTGTTTAACTAACCTAGCCCTCGCACAATGAAAGGGTTGGGTTAGAATAAATTGTAATCAAAAAAGAAAAAAGAAAAACGCGAAGAGTTACACAGACGAATACTAAGCGATCGAGAGGCAACGACAAATGAACGAACAGGGACGCGAACCGAAAAACGAAAATGAGACGCGCAGACGATAAACTGAAAAGTCCGAAAGCAGTAAAGAAAGGACAGAGAACGGTTAACAAACGGGAAGTCCGACAAACGACAATAACAATAAACGCGAAAATCAGAAGACAAAATGCAGAATTTACAAATGCAAACAGAATAGAGGAATGACAAAATGCAGGAAAAAGTAGGGTGCCCTGTATAAACGAAAATTAGAAATAGAGTCGAACGTAGGGTAAACGCAGGCCAGAAAAAAAGGGATCATTGTTCATCGGCACGAGACGGCTTAGGTAAACGGGCCAGCGAAAATTCAGAGACAAGCGAGGCGAAACACGTCGTTGAAAAAATCAACACGTGTTGCGCCTCGACGTCAAGCATGGCCAATTGAGATCGAAATTCCTCGAAAGGAAAAGCCAGACGACGATGAACACGCGATCTCTTCTAGGGCGGGACCCAACACGAAAATATACGCGAGAGCCCCAAACTTCCGAGGGCGGTCCTCTCCCCACCCGCGGAAATAGAAGGAAACGCGAAACCAAGATTCGACGCAAGGGTAGAAACCGAGAAACAGCCTCAGTTCGAGACGGAAAAAGATCGCGTGCGGATCGCGACCAAATTACGAACGACCGCGAGCAATTACAAACGACCGCGATTAATTCACGTACTTTCGCGAACAATTGCAAACAATCGCGATTAATTCACGCACTTACGCGAACAATTGCAAACAATCGCGATTAATTTACTTACGTCCGCGAGCAATTACAAACGACCGCGATTAATTCACGTACTTTCGCGAACAATCGCAAACAATCGCGATTAATTCACGCACTTTCGCGAACAATTGCAAACAATCGCGATCAATTTACGTACGTCCGCGAACAAGTGAGAACAATCGCGATTAAGATTACGCACGATCGCGAACAAGTGCAAAAATCGCGGATAAATACGAACAATCGTGGAAAATCGTGGCAACAAACTGTAGTGATTAGTGAAAACGTGAAACAAACGTTAGAATTGAAAGCAGAGCAAACGGGCCCGAAGGAAGGAGAAGAGCGTGAATACGAAATACAAGGAATAGCTGAAAAAAGGTAGGACCATGCGTTCTTTCACTAAGAGAAGTTTAGGAAGAAAACAGAAATAGCTTATCCGCGAAAACAGAAGTAGCAAAAATAATCGCCGCGAAAACGAGACACCGAAAACAGTAAACTGACGGAATCAAGTGGTCACAGCAGCGAAAGGTGGTCCGAGAAAAGTGTGAAAAAGCAGGGTGAAAAATTAAAATAATTATAAATAAAATAAACAGTTACCTTCCTCAGAATGTATGGAATAAAGGGGTAACAACCGCGAGAAAAATAACTTAAGTAATCTTTACAAAACGAACCTCTCGCTGCGTCCGTCACCCACAGGCGCCGAGGTACGATGGAACTTCGTTCAGCTCACTCTGCTTGTTCTCACTTTTCTCAACTCGTATCAACAACAATCTCGAACATCTCCGACGACCTCGATGATGATTTGACACCTGTAAAGTAAAATAAATGAATAGCTAGTTAATTGAAACTTTGTGAAAATCATCGCGCGACAAGTTCACGTAAACGCGTATAATTAATAATTGATTAAACGTCGTAACTTGTCGCAAGATGAGGGCGGGAACCCTTCGGGAGAACTAGCTGTCCAGTTAACGTAAATAACAAACTATCTCATCCCTCACTCAGTGAGGAATGAGATAGATACAGAATATATAAGTTACCAAACAACCAAATAAAAATTGTCTAAACAGCTAGCATTTCACTTCTCGAATAAACGACATAAATCACATAAACTATAAATTACATTTCCAAATTAGAAAAGAACATAGAATACGCGAAGTTGAAAATAGAACGATACAATCACCAACGTAGCACGAATAAGAATAAAACAAACAAAATGTCAAATCACAATCGAATAGCGCAGACACTCGCGAATATAGAACAGTATCTGTGAGATAGAAATAACAGGCTAAATAGAATCCAAATTAACAGTAAAATATCAAACATATTTGCAGAATACAATAGACTGAAAACTTTTCAATTTTCAATTCTTAAATTTTTCAATTCTTCAAACTCTTCAAATCTTACAAATTCACAGAAATAACATTAGAACTCGCACGAATAAAATCTTGAAACCAACAATATTAAGAGAAAAACTCAATGTCAACAAAACTTTCAAAACAAATTCTCACAGATACAATCGAACTAAATGACCACGAATGCCTGCACATAAACTGATAGCTTGATCCCGTCAGGCAACTGCAGGAAATAGTCGAAATCGTCGCAGTAAATCAAAAGAATGAGGTTTGCACGAACAAACAAATTAGCGATGAACACGTGGCAGGTCGACAGGCAGTTACAAGACCCCGTACATAGAAGAAAAAGAAAACAAAGATAAATATATTTGAAGCAACAGGTAGAAGCAATATAGCAATAAAATAAGTTAAATTACCATTAGTAATTCATTTCACAGATTATGTATTAGTAAGGTGTATTAGTAATATAATTAGTAATATAAATTGATTTATACGTTAGTAATGTTGTAGGATAGCGACTGACTTTAGTCAACAAGAATGCAAGTGATGAATTGCTGGAATGAGTGGACTGTATGATTGAAGGAAAAGGAGTGCGAGAGAGCGAGTGTATGTAACGGTAAATTTAAATGGCAAGGACGAAGTGACGAAAGGGTGAAAACCGGATTTACAATAAATAACTGTATTTGCACTTTTAAATACAAAAGTCTGATGACTTAGGTGTGAAAATGTACAATAAAATGTATAATGAGATTGAACTGATAATAAATGAAATAGTCGAGAAAGTTAACAGCTGTTTGACATGTGACACCTGATAAGAGACAGACAGACAGAGAGCGGTCTCTCTCTCTCTTTTATAACGTTCGATTCTTCTGGAATATTCGCGTAGTTTCGCGCTTCCGGTGAAGCATTCGCGAGCGTTCTCGAATATTCCAGAAGGATCTCGATTAGCCTCAACCAATCGGCGATCGATCTTTGGCTACGCAATTTCCGCGGCGCCGCTGGTAGGTCGATCATTCGGCGTGATCGGCGCGACGCGAGTTGTCACGAGGTGACACGATGCGGGCATGGCTGCCAGGCGCGCCATTCTTAAACATTCCGCCCGCCTCGACTGGTCGAATTTTCGCGAACGTTGCTCATCAAGTAGCTGTCAAGTGACTGTTGGTTGTAAAGAGTGTGAAGAACGGAAAAATACAAAGTATAATAATACAAAACGAAGTGATTGTGCTAGTGCGGTATTGAAGTGAATGATGAAATTCTGTGAACATGACTGGACGACGCGCGAGAAGAAACAAAGAAAGGACTGCGTAGTACAAACGCGCGTGACGTCACAGAGAGATCTTTCATCGACTCGCGCCTGCGCTGGTGAATGGACGCGTACTACGCAGTTGTACGCACGAGGTAACGTGAATCGACGCGTTCATCGATCGTTCGTGTCGATCGGCAGGATGACAAGTTTGTGGACTGGCCTCACGAATTCTGAGTTCGCAGTGGTGACTGTGACGACGCGAACTCTGCCGTCTTTTCCTGGATGGGTTTCCTTGACCCGTGCAAGAGGCCATCGAGACGGAGGAGTCTGGTCATCAATGATGAGGCAAAGGCGGCCGATCGTGACGTCATGCTGCTCCTTGCGCCATTTTGGACGAGTGGTAAGCCCTTGCAGGTATTCCTGTTTCCACCTCACCCAGAATTGATCTCTCATTTTTGTAATGAGCTGCCACCGAGTGAGACGATTGGTTGTCTCATCCTGCAGCGAGGGTTCTGGGATTGCCTGCAACGCGGAGCCTATAAGAAAATGACCAGGGGTTAATGCAGTCAAATCTGTTGGATCATCAGAGAGCGCAGTAAGTGGCCTTGAATTGAGGCAAGCCTCCACTTGCGTAAGTAGCGTCGTCATCTCCTCAAAGGTGAGTCGAGCTTCTCCAATGACCCTCCTCAGGTGGTGTTTGGTGGATTTGACCGCTGCTTCCCACAGGCCGCCAAAATGAGGTGCTGCTGGCGGGTTGAAGTGCCATTCTGTTCTCATTTTGCTCAGCTCCTCCCGTATAATGTGGTTCTCCTTTCTTTTAGCCATGAAGAGGCTGCGCAGTTCACTGTCTGCTCCCTTGAAGTTGGTGCCACAGTCGCTGTACAGGTGCGCGCAGATGCCTCGGCGTGACACAAATCTGCGGAACGCTGCTAGGAAGGCTTCGGTGCTGTATTCTGAAGCGACCTCCAAATGCACAGCCTTGGTGACCATGCAGACGAATACCACGAGGAAGCCCTTGTACGCCTTGTGGCCTCTCCCTGGTGATGTGCGCAGCCAGAATGGACCGGCGTAGTCAACTCCGGTGGCATGGAACGGTCGAGTTGGAGTGACTCGGTGCTGCGGCAGCTGTCCCATCATTTGGCCTGCTGGCTCCGCCCGCCATCGCACACATGTCAGGCATTTGTGGACTGTTCCCTTGACGATGGCGCGTCCTTTGGGAATCCAAAACCGTTGCCGAATTGCCCCGAGAGTGGATTGCACTCCTCCGTGCATGGTATTCATGTGCGTGAAGGTGACAAGGAGCTGAGTGAAGCGTGATTTCGGAGGTAGGATTATGGGATGCGTTTCATCAGGGTTAAGGTTTGCCTTGCTTAATCGACCCCCTACTCTCAACAGATTGTCTTCGTCGAGGATTGGAGCCAGTGCTGCGAGACTACTTCTGGATGGGATGCCCTTGCGCTGCGCCAGCATTTTTTTCTCCTCGGGATACGCCATTCCTTGGATCAGCCGTATCCATCCTCGTTCTGCCTCGGTGATCTCCGCGACTGTCAGCACTGGTTGCTTGACAGCTTGCTCTGCGGTGTTCGCGGGTGGACGAGTTGACGTGGCTCGCCTCTTCCTGAGCCAACGCCTGCACCAGGCGGTGATACGAAGTAGTTTGGTGTATGCGGAGAAGCGAGTCAGAAGTACGTTGTCCTCGACCTCCTTCCTCTCGCCAGTGACGACACCAACGATGGGCCCCTTCTGTTCCGGTAGATGCTCCTGTTCGACGGGTCCTGCAGCGACGAGATCGACTTCCCGATGCAGGAACTCCGGTCCCTCCCACCACATGCACCAACTGAGCAGCTGTGAGGGTGAGATCCCTCTCGAGGCGCAATCAGCAGGGTTTTCAGTGCCGATTACGTGATGCCAGTGAGCGTCGGGGACTCGCATCTGTATGTCGGCTACCCTATTCGCCACGTAGGTCTTCCACTTGGACGGATGACCCTGAATCCAACCCAGTGCTACGGTGGAATCAGACCAGAGGTGAACTGTTGTGCTGGTCATTTTGAGTGTTGTGGTGACGTGCTGTGTCAGCCGTGCAAGTAGGTGCGCTGCACATAGCTCCAGGCGTGGTAGAGAGACTTGTTGCAGTGGTGCTACTTTGCTTTTGGCTGCTACCAGTGTCAGTGCCCACTTCTGATCGGATGTTTTCGTCCTCAGGTACAGGACTGCTCCGTAGGCTCGCTCCGAGGCATCGGCAAACCCATGGAACTCAATCAGGTCTGGACTGGAGCTCTGAAACATAGGGCGGCTCACTCTTACCTGCTCCAGCTGCTTGAAGTCGGTGCAGAAGTTTTGCCAGTCCTTGGCCAATGTGGGTGGCAGTGGGTCGTCCCAGTCGAGCCCCAACAGCCATGTCGTCTGGATGCTGATTTTGGACCACACAGTGACAGGTGTCAGCCATCCTAACGGGTCGAACAGTTGTGCAGCTTTGGAGACCAGTCGTCTCTTGGTCCATGGTTGCGTTTCCGCTTCACTGATGAGGAACCGGAACGTGTCGTCAACTGGTGACCACTGGAGGCCAAGTGCTGAATGCGTTGTGTCGGTCCAAGTTTTTGCTGGCCCTTGTGCATCTCGGTCTTGCAAGGGTTGAGCTGCTGTGGTTTGGCACGACTGCTGCGTAAAGTCAAGCAGCTCCGCAGCATTGGACGCCCACTTCTGCAACGGGAAACCGCCCGCCTTGCACAGCTGCAGTAGTTGACCCGCAGCTTCCTTGAGGGCCGATATGGAGTCGGCTCCTGTCAGCACGTCATCGACGTACGTGTCGTTTTGGAGTGCCCGGGCGCCGATGGGGAACCGGTCTCCTTCGTCCTCTGCCAGCTGCCGCACCGTCCTGACAGCTAAATACGGGGCACACGACAGGCCGTAAGTAACCGTATTCAGACGATATTCTTCCACTTGCCGTGACTCCTCGTCTTTCCACAGGATACGCTGGAAGTCTCGATCTTCGGGATGGACCAGGATCTGCCGATACATTTTCGTTATGTCGGCTGTCACAACGTATTGGTGCATACGCCACCTCAGCAGGACGTCGGCTAACAGAGGCAGCAGGTTTGGTCCGACATGGAGGCAATCGTTCAAGGACAGCTGGGTCCCCCCGGCCCAGGAACCGTTAAACACCACCCGGAGCCTTGTCGTGGTGCTGCTGGGCTTCAAGACTCCGTGGTGCGGCAAATAGTGCGCTGGTTGCTTCACTGGATCGCTCGCCAGTGACATGTGACCCAGCTCCAGGTACTCCTTCATGAAGCTGGAGTACAGTGACCTGAAGGTTTCGTCTGTGTTGCAGCGCTGTTCGACCCTCCTGAGTGCATGCCAGGAGGCCGTCCTCGATCCTGACGTGATGGGACCTGGACGACGGAATGGAAGCCTGACCTGGTATCTGCCGTCAGGTGTCCGCGTGTGAGACAGTGCGAAATGGCGTTCGCACTCTTGCTCCTCGGCAGTCAGTGTTCCTCGAGCGTCCGGTACCTCCTCCTGCTCCCAGAATTTCCGCACCAACGAGCTCAGCGAGTCTTCAGCGACAACCTGGTGCACTCTGGCGTGCACGGATGGGGTTGCATTTCCTGTGTTTCCTGTTAAGATCCAGCCAAACATGGTTAGTTGCCCGACCGGTTCGGAAATGCATCCCTTTCTTAACCCTTCTTTTATAATAGCTGGGTATACGTCTGCTCCCAGCAATACTTCAATCGGCCTCGACTTTTCCGGTTCTGGATCAGCCATTCTCAACCCCTTTAGATGGCACCAGGTTCGGCGGGGGGCGGAGCATCCATGCGTGTAGCTGGTTAATTTCTGGAGCACGATGGCTGTAATCTGGATATTGTCGGGGCCTGAGGTTGCAGTGATGTCCAGGTTGACTCGCCCTCGAGCCCTGGCGAGCAACTGTCCGCCGACGCCGAAGATGTCGACGGAGGATGTAGTACGCGTCAACTGGAGCCGTTGAGCCAGTCCTTCGGTGACCATGGAGATCTCTGAGCCCTGGTCTATGAGAGCTCTGACTTCCTGGTATCTGCCATGGCGATCTGCAACTCTAATAACGGCTGTGGCAAGTAACACGTTACCTTTCAGGTCCCGACAGTCAAGAGTGTGGTGGGTCGTCGTCTTCCTGGCTCCATCTCGGAAGGCATCGTGGATTGACGAGTGATGCCGTTCTCCACACGCCATGCAGCTTCTGGTGGATGGGCAAGCTGCAGACAGGTGTCTTCCGAGGCAGTTGAAGCACAAACGAGCCTTTTCCACACGTCCTCGACGTTCCGCAGGTGAGAGTGCCTTGTACTCGGGGCACTGCATCAGGAAATGGTCCTGTCTGCACATCACGCATTCTTGCCTCTGACTCTGCTGAGCCTGGATTGGCTTGACTGATCGTGATGCCTCCTTTGTTTTAGGCTGCACGTGGTTCGTGCAATGGATGCTCCTTGGAACGGGCCTCGTAACTGCTGTCTCTGGAGACGCCTCGATCTGCTGGCGTCGCTTAATCAGGTAGTCTTTAAGCGTTGCGAAGGATGGAGGCTCGTTACTGCACGTGACTCGTTCTTCCCATTTGTCTCTGGTCGCAGGGTCGAACAAGTTCACCACGGAGTAGACAAACCAGTCCTCGGTTTTGTCCACTGGTCTCCCCAATCCCTCCAGAGTGTTGGCCACCGACGTAATGCTCTTCTGGATGTTGGCGATCTCGTGAGCTGAGCTTTCCTTCATCTTTGGTATCGCGGCGAGTCTGTCCAAACATGAGCGTACTAGAATTCTTTTATTCTCATACTGTTCTTTCAGAATCGTCCAAGCTCGCTCGTAGTTCTCATTCGTGGTAGGTAAGTCTTTTACAAGGTCAGCTGCCTGGCCGTGAAGGCTGACCTTTAAATAATGGAGGCGGTCGACACTGCTGAGATGCCTATTCCTCTCAACGATCGACAGGAACAGGTCTTTGAAGGCCGGCCACTCCACGTACTCGCCGTGAAACTCAGGTAACTGCATCCTTGGTAACGGAGCAGCTCCAGCGCCTGCATCCTCGTTGGACGTTGCTGGTATGCCCTTCGAGGACGAATGAGAACCTCCTTCGCCATACATCTGTGCCAGATCGAGCAGGCGACCTCGTTGTTCCAGGTACCTCTCTTCGACCCAGTCTGCATACTCCTTCTTCACATAGTCAGTAGCCTTGACCGCTTCTCCGTGCCTGAGGATCAAGACATCATGGTTTCGTTGGAAGTGGGACCAGTTGTCTTCAAGGCTGCGCAGTCTGGATTGCACATCGCCTGCGGTCATCTTGGATTGCGAGATAGACTTTTTCAGGTTCTCGACGACTCGATTTATTTTTCGCCCCAGTTCACTTTGCTTGATGATCAGCTCTTCGTAGGTGAATTCCATTTTGATGAGTGCCTGGATCGCAGAATGGATTTTCACAGAAGAACTGCTGGTTCACCACTGGAGGCACTTTCCGCGTGTAAATCCGGCTCGAAGGACCAAAAATGTAGGATAGCGACTGACTTTAGTCAACAAGAATGCAAGTGATGAATTGCTGGAATGAGTGGACTGTATGATTGAAGGAAAAGGAGTGCGAGAGAGCGAGTGTATGTAACGGTAAATTTAAATGGCAAGGACGAAGTGACGAAAGGGTGAAAACCGGATTTACAATAAATAACTGTATTTGCACTTTTAAATACAAAAGTCTGATGACTTAGGTGTGAAAATGTACAATAAAATGTATAATGAGATTGAACTGATAATAAATGAAATAGTCGAGAAAGTTAACAGCTGTTTGACATGTGACACCTGATAAGAGACAGACAGACAGAGAGCGGTCTCTCTCTCTCTTTTATAACGTTCGATTCTTCTGGAATATTCGCGTAGTTTCGCGCTTCCGGTGAAGCATTCGCGAGCGTTCTCGAATATTCCAGAAGGATCTCGATTAGCCTCAACCAATCGGCGATCGATCTTTGGCTACGCAATTTCCGCGGCGCCGCTGGTAGGTCGATCATTCGGCGTGATCGGCGCGACGCGAGTTGTCACGAGGTGACACGATGCGGGCATGGCTGCCAGGCGCGCCATTCTTAAACAAATGTGAATTACTAAAAGTAATAAAAAACTAGTCGCAATAAACAAATACTGTTTGCACGAGCACGTCCAAAAAAGGAAATGCTCGTACAAACAAGAAAACGTCAAATAATTAATCAATTCAATTACCAACCTCGTGATTAGACACGTACACGTTCAGCAATCACAAATTGCCAGGACGTTGAACAGCAAATTCCGAATTGCAGGATAAATCTAAAAATAAAAATAGAATCAGTAAATATAACAGAAATTGAAAATTCAAGACAAATAATAGAATTCATGAAAATTGCGATTAGTTTGCATTTAGAGCAGAACGATCCAAATACTAGGAGATAGAACAGGACCGCGATTTAATTACGAGCAAATACCGAAGTCACGAAATGATACAAGTCGAACGGACACGGGCGCGACTCGCGCGCGAAGCGACCACGTGCGAAGCGACCACGTGCACCGTTCGAATTGTAAACAATGAAGCTAGGCGAGTCGCGCTCGACCGCGAGGGGAACATGAAGCGCCGAACAACGATGCGATCATGCGAACCGGCGCGACGCAAATAATTAATTTTCAATCGGAGAGGCAACTTTCGATCGTCTCGAAGACCACGACGACGATCGAGCCTCGATTACCGATCGACGAGCCACGGGAAACGCCGCAAAAAAAGAAACTTCCGATTCCCGGGGATGGAACGCGAGGAATATTTCGCCCACCCCCGCCTTACTGTAGTGTTTGCGCGATTCACCCAAAGTGTCGTTTTACCAAAGAAACACTGAAATTGGAGCAAGCGCAACACTGCAAGAGTAATAAATGATACTCCCTACAGACCTTTAACGACTTGCAGCTGTAATGCTAAAGTCTACAAATATGTCATGAGAATGTATCAGAATTATTAAATTAAATAAACTAAATTAATATATATATATAATATGTGGAGGAAGCTCTTGGAAATAATAAACACACCTTGATTCGTCTAAATATAAAAGATTAATTTACTTTAATAACATGAATTAGACTAGGCTTACACTAACAATTGCACATGGTTAACTAACCTAAAAATAAGAGAATCAACAATTAATGTTTATACTCCCACTTCTCTCAAATTCTCTATCTCTCTATCTCCCTCACAAACTCTCTATCTTTCTATTTCTTTCAAAAATTCTCTATTCCTCTGTGTCTCTCAAAAATTTCTCTATCTCTGAATTCTCTCAAACTCTTGACTGCCGCTCCTCTTGCTCTCTTGTGGCGCCACCTTACAAGAAGCTCCCATCGTCCAAAGCGCATGTGTGTGTACACGTGCACAAATCTTACATATATAAGACTATTATTAGTATTATTCAGGATAATGAAGTAAACGAAATATGTTCCTCTGTATGCAAAGAAGATTTTGTTTTATTCCTTACTTAACAACGACTATTTACACTAATCACAAAGCCTGTAAACAAAGAAACGACAATTAATGTTTGTCCCATCTATTGGTGATTAAAATGGAAGGCGCGCGGAGCATGCGCTATGGGACTATTACAACTGTATTTGAACAATGTGCTTCGACGCTGCAACCATTTTAACATCCGAATAACGATTGACGATCGACAAAACTGCGACAACACATCGCAACCGACTCGAATACGGAAAGACAGATACATGCGCCACCAGCGACCAAAGAACGCAACCGCTTTTAGTACACGCGCGCGAATTGCAAATACATATCTCCAACACTCTCTTTACATCTCCCCCTTCCCAGGATGGGAATTCCTACAATTATCAGTCTTCGTTTCCGTCTTCCGATGTTGGAAGTAATTTTGTTACGTGGAAGAATCCAGATTCTTGTTTTCCTTTTCCAGCGCTTATTTTGTATAATGAATCTGATATCTTTTCTATTATTTCGAAAGGTCCAATTCTCAATTCGACTAATTTCCTTCTGTTCAACCTATTGCCATTTTCTATATATACCAGGTATCCTGTATCGAACTGGTGATTCTTTCTATCCTTGTTAAATATCTTTTTGTTATATTCGTATGACTTTCTCGTTCTTCCTAGTTCTAGTTCTTTATCTTATATCCAATTTTCTTTATTGTGTTTATTTCTTCAGGAAAATGCTGGAATCTGTGCCATCTAATAAATATTTAGGCGCAAAGCCAGTTACTGTATGCTCTGTTTTATTGTATTTGTCAATACATTCTCCAGCGATCGTTGTCCAAGCTCTCTCTTTACTTCCCTTCTCATTTATTTTACATCTTATCTTGTTGACTAGAGTCTGATTCAGTCTCTCGTTCAGACCGTTGGAAAAGGGCGCATT
This sequence comes from Lasioglossum morio, assembly GCA_916610235.2. NCBI lineage: Eukaryota > Metazoa > Arthropoda > Insecta > Hymenoptera > Halictidae > Lasioglossum > Lasioglossum morio. The sequence continues at coordinate 41,886 of CAKAJA020000585.1, read as the reverse complement.
GACGGTTGTAAAAGGGAAGGGAAAGGGGAAAAGGGGGAAAAGGAGGGGGAAAAGAAAAAAAAAAAAATATTAGTCTAACGTCATTTTCTATCAGGGATTTCTTAAAATTCTCCTGAGTTTATTCCCGGATATTGATCTGCACTTTGAGTGTTGGATGTTACAATAAACGCGTATCTCGTAAAATGGTCCACCAGCAGGTGGAGGTATCTTTTTGTTGATCTCTGTCCTCCGAAGCATCCAATGGTGTCTATTGACATCACTTCAAATGCTTTTGTGGCTGGCCCCATTCGTGACATCAATCCATAGTTTACTTACCCTCGGGATTTGTTCTGAATACATATTTCACACTTGTTTTGGTACTCTGCATTGTTCTATCTTCTTTTTGTCCTTTATTTGATTAGATCAACTATTTCTAGCATTCCTTCCGTATTTCCGAATGGTTCCTGTACTGGGTTTCTACTCAAACTATCTGCTTCAGCGCTATCTTTTCCCGGAATATATTTAATTTCAAAGTCGTATGGTGACAAATAATAGGTCAACTCCCCGAGTCCTTCATCCGTTCTAGCTCTTATGTTCATACCTCCTAATGGTTTATGGTCCGGAAATATCATGACTTTTCTTCCGATAAACTGCTTTTTTTTTTATTTTTTTATTTTTTTTTTTTTTTCCTTCTCAGTCTGACCCCTTCACTTACTACTGCTTTTAATACTCTTTCTATGTGTTCTTCGAACACTTCTGAAAATATTAGGATGTCTTTCTTAAGATATTATTGTGTGCTTTCTTAAGATATTGGATAAAATTCTCTGGAAGATAGCTGGTGCTGCTTGTGGCCCGAACGGTAGGCACGTCCATTAGAAGTGCCCCTCCTGGGTAACGAATCCTGTTTTCTGTCTATCTTCGATGCGTAGTGGAACTGACCAAAAAGCGGAATTTATATCTAATGATGTGAAGTATTTACAGTTTCTTGTTTTTATTATTAAAACTTCTATTAATGGGAATGGTTGAGCTTCTGCGGTACAACTATTTTGTCCAACTCGCGAAAATCTATGCACAATCTTGATCGTTTGTTTTCATCTCTTTTGAATGCGAGAATTACTGGTGCTGCAAATGGGCTATAAGATTCTTCAATTAATCTATTTGTAATAATTTTGCTACTTGATTTTCTATTTCCTTTTTATCCTCTATGGTGCATCTATATGGCCTTTTACTACATTATTTGTCAACCAGTAAGTCCATTCGCGCTTCCGAATCTGAAACGGTGCCTACATCGTATTTATGCTTTGGGAACATGCTGCTATACTCTTCTATTTTTTTTTTTTTTTTTTTTTTTTTTTTTTTAATAAAACTACTCTTGCTCACTAGGTTTTCTATCTATTCTGTTTCTTACAAATTCAGGTAATCCTGCTGCTATAAGCATCATCAGAACCTTCGTACTAATATTATTGTCCTAATCCAGCAATAGCTTCTCTTTTCTCATGGCATATTCCATTAGTGAACCTTCTCTATACCTATAGTATACAGCATATATGCCTGCACTCCATCCTTGTCTGCAAATGACTCCAAGAATTTCTTCTTCCATTCAGCCCATCCAGCCTCCATTGTCAACATTTTTAGTATTACTGAGTACCAATCTAAACATGCCTTGTCCAGAAATAGTCTCAGTATCTCAATCTTCATGTTGTCTTCAATGATTTCAAATCCTCTACATTCCTTCTCAAATGTCTCCAACCATCCTATCACACTTTTACCACTCACGACTCAGGAACAACTTTCACCGCATACTGATATGAGAACAACGTTTACTATTTGCAATTAGTTTAGACCACAGTTAATTCTATAACAACGTTAACTGGGTCCAAAACCTATTAGAATTATTAATTAAATAAACTTAACTTATTAAACGAAGTTTTATTAATGAAGACAAATATAATTAGGAGCACGAAGAAAGCACACTTTTAGGGTTAAAAGTTAAACGTCAAATATGAAACACTCGAGCAAAGAAGTCGAACAGAAGATTAAACAAGTAACCAACGGATATTATAAAAAAAAAAAAAAAATAAAAGAAGGGAAAGAAAGAAAAAGAAAAAGAAAAAAAATAAACGAAAAAACAAAAAAAAAGAAACCGAAATATACTAAATTGAAATTAATCAAACCGATTATAATCGAACAATAAATTAACCTGGTATATTTCAATGCCTTGAAAATGATTTTCTGTTAATCTCTGACGATCTATAGCTATAATAAGATTACAAATATTTTGTAAAAGAGCAATCCTAATTACTAACTAGGAACAGAATCGCATAAAACAAACAAAGAATAAATAAAATTGTAAACATCCAATATCTTCCAGCTGCGTAGGAAATAGACACATAACACAGTAAACCAGTGTCATTTGATCTCTGAAAAGCGAAACTGCTTTCAAAAACTAAATTTGACTAAGACTTTTAGAAAATAACAAAACAGAGATCGCAGCTACCCGGAAGAGGAAACTGAAAACGAAGAAATGCCTTCTATAAAGGGCAATCGAAAAGAATAAGAAAGAGAGACAAGATTTGATTACAAAAGATAATCAAACCTACAAAAAAAACGGAACAAGGAAATTTCCATCATTGGAAAAACCAAACACACGGAAAATCCGCAACCAAAAGACGAAACACAAAACGAAAGAATAAACAAACATAGAAGTCGATAAGACAAAATCAAAAAGAAAACAAACTGGAAACTGAAGACAAAGGAACGCCTTCTCTAAAGGGCAACCGAAAATGAACAAGAAAGAGAGACAAGATTTGATTACAAAAGATAATCAAACCTCAAAATAACGGAAAAAGGAAACTTTCATCATTGGAATAACCAAACACACGGAAAATCCACAACCAAAATACGAAACACAAAAAGAAAGAATACACAAACATAGGAGTCGATAAGACAAAATCAAAAAGAAAACAAACTGGAAACTGAAGACAAAAGAAACGCCATATGTAACGAGCAATCGAAACTGAATAAGAAAGAGAGACAAGATTTGAGTACAAAAGATAATCAAACCTCAAATAACGGAACAAGAAACATCCATTATTGGAAACAATCGCACATACGGAAAATCCACAACCAAAAAAATACGAATCACAAAAAGAAAGAATAAACATACATAGAAGTCGATAAAACAAAATCAAAAAGAAAACAAACTGGAAACAGAAGACAGAGAAACGCCTTTTCTAAAGGGCAATCGGAAATGAATAGGAAAGAGAGACAAGATTTGATTACAAAAGATAATCAAACCTCAAAATAACGGAACAAGAAACATCCATTATTGCAAAGAATCGAACATACGGAAAATCCACAACCAAAAATACGAAACACAAAAAGAAAGAATAAGCAGACATAGAAGTCGATAAGACAAAATCAAAAAGAAAACAAACTGGAAACCGAAGACATAGAAACGCCTTCTCTAAAGGGCAACCGAAAAGAATAAGAAAAAGAGACAAGATTTGATTACAAAGGATAATCAAACCTCTAAAAAACGGAACAATGGAACTTCCATCATTGGAAAAACGACACAAGGAATATCCGCAACCAAAATACGAAACACAAAAAGAAAGAATAAACAAACATAAGAGTCAATAAGACAAAACCTAAAAGAATAAGCAACAGTCTCCGAACGGCTGCGAACTTAGTTCATGAGTGGGCAATCACCTAGGCTAATTGCCTAGTACAACGATTGACTCATCATGACCGTAAGCTGACCACCCGGAAGTGGATTCTGAAGACCAGGAAAAGCCTTCTCCAAAGGGCAATCGAAAAGAATAAGAAACAGAGACAAGATTTGATTACAAAAGATAATCAAACCTCTAAAATAAAGGAACAATGGAACTTCCATCATTGGAAAAACCAAACACACGGAATATCCGCAACCAAACACGGATACGAAACACAAAAGAAAGAGAAATACGACAAAATCAAAAGAACAAACAACAGTCTCCGAACGGCTGAGAACTTAGTTCATGAGTGGGCAATCAGCTAGGCAAACTGTCTAGCACAACGATTGACTCACCATGACCGTAAGCTGACCACCCGGAAGAGGATTCTGAAGACATAGAAACGCCTTCTCTAAAGGGCAATCGAAAAGAATAAGAAACAGAGACAAGATTTGATTACAAAAGATAATCAAACCTCTAAAAAATAACGGAACAATGGAACTTCCATCATTGGAAAAACCAAACACACGGAATAGCCGCAACCAAACACGGATACGAAACACAAAAGAAAGAGAAATACGACAAAATCAAAAGAACAAACAACAGTCTCCGAACGGCTGAGAACTTAGTTCATGAGTGGGCAATCAGCTAGGCAAACTGTCTAGCACAACGATTGACTCATCATGACCGTAAGCTGACCACCCGGAAGAGGATTCTGAAGACAAAGTAACGCCTTCTCTAAAGGGCAATCGAAAAGAATAAGAAACAGAGACAAGATTTGATTACAAAAGATAATCAAACCTCTAAAATAACGGAACAATGGAACTTCCATCATTGGAAAAACCAAACACACGGAATATCCGCAACCAAACACGGATACGAAACACAAAAGAAAGAGAAATATGACAAAATCAAAAGAACAAACAACAGTCTCCGAACGGCTGAGAACTTAGTTCATGAGTGGGCAATCAGCTAGGCAAACTGTCTAGCACAACGATTGACACACCATGACCGTAAGCTGACCACCCGGAAGAGGATTCTGAAGACATAGAAACGCCTTCTCTAAAGGGCAACCGATAAGAATAAGAAAAAGAGACAAGATTTGATTACAAAAGATAATCAAACCTCTAAAATAACGGAACAATGGAACTTCCATTATTGGAAAAACCAAACACACGGAATATCCGCAACCAAAAAAAAATACGAAACAGAAAAAGAAAAAAAATCAAACATAGAAGTCAATAAGACAAATCAAAAGAACAAACAACAGTCTCCGAACGGCTGCGAACTTAGTTCATGAGTGAGCAATCTGCTAGGCAAACTGCCGAGAACAACGATTGACTCACCATGACCGTAAGGTGACCACCCGGAAGAGGACACTGAAGACTAGGAAAAGCCTTCTCTAAAGGGCAATCGAAGAGACTCAGGAAAAAAGAGACAGCACTTTGGTTTTGTCCAAACATAACCAGCATCTCTATAAACAAAATCGCATACACTTATGCCGTGCAACCACAATGGAAAAACAAACCTTTAAGGGGACGGTCTAGTGGACGGAGCGACAAGCTGAACACTGACAATACCTGAGGATGATGGTCACATCCAAAAATCAGCCATATTCTCCTAGAGTATGTCAAGCCCACCCAGGGGGAAGATCTCGATGAAACTGATATCTAAACTCCCAGGAGACAGATTTCGGCAAAGTTGATGAATCCTCCCCCTAACCCCCACGCGAAATAGGCTCGGCAGGTGAAGACCGAATGGAATTGATATCTTGACCCAAATCAAGATTTCGATGAAGTCGGATCGGACCCGAAGTTGAAGTAACTTCCTCCCAAACGCACATATGCCAGGCATCACGGTTCCCTTGCATTTTTGACTCATCCAAAAAATAGACTCACAGATTAGGCAAGGGAATAGCCCAGGGATGGGAGAGGGTATGTTTCCAGACTAGCAGGAAACAGAGTAGGGACGGGATTCAATACTTGACATACTCAACATGGAAATATGGTGAAGTCGGGGGTAGTCAAAAGGTGCAGGCGAGACACCCTGCAGGTCTGAAGGTGAGAGGGTCCAACGTTCGCTCCGAGCCGTAAAACAGCTCAAAAACTCAAAAATTAGGTAGAATGGCCCGCTCATCAATGATGACCATCCCGTCTAGTAGGTCGAAGACTCTGAAAGCGGCCCGGGCCATATAAAACAGATGAACGACTGAAAAACGAATGGATAATTGCAACCCAATAGAGGGCCGAGAGCCGGTAGCGCCGCTTGTGAAACTGGTCTACCCGAACCGGTGTGCCCTAAGGAAGCGAGGGATGGCCGATCCATCCTTCCCCGGCTAATCGATGACTACTACTACTACTACTACTAGGTTAGGTTAGGTTAGGTTAGGTTCCGACGGGGTGTAAGGCCACTTATGCCTACGCGATGGAGAAGGTGACGTCGTCCTTCTCCTTGGAAGAGGTCGGCGTTACCGAAGGGCTGACCTTCGCGAGAGCCCGAACCGGTGCCCTCATGATGAGGGTGGCCGGGGAGGGTGGTCGTACGAAGGCGCCTGCCATCGCCGAGCGCATGAAGGTGGCGCTCGAGGGGACGGGGGTGACCGTGAGCACTCCCACTCGAATGGCCGAGGTTCGGCTACGGGGGTTGGACGTTTGTTCGACTCCCGAGACGATCCGAGATGCCCTCGCTGGTGTGGCTGGCTGCACCACCGAGGAGATTCGAGTGGGGGTGGTTAACCGACCACCCACACCGGGAGGGAACGGGCCTGGAACGTGCTGGGCCCGGTTGCCGCTGGCGGCGGCGAGGAAGATGGCCGGGGTGGGCCGCGTGAGGGTGGGGTGGACCTCTGCAAGGGTCGAAGTGCTGGAGCAGCGTCCGCTTCAGTGCTTCCGCTGCCTGCGCAGGGGTCATACGTGGGCGCAGTGTGCCTACACGGGGGAGGCGAGCCGGATCGGCCGATGTTATCGGTGTGGTGACGAGGGACACAGGGCGGCCTTGTGTAAGAACGCCGCCAAGTGTCCCTTGTGTGGGGACTTGGGGTTGCCAGCTGGACACCGGTCTGGCACGAAGGCCTGCCCCTCCTTTCAACCTGGGCCTATGCCCGAGAGGAAAGGAGGGCCAGAGGGGGGGTGAGAGGCCGCGAAGAAGGCGGTCCCAAAGGTGGCGCCCGCGCCGGCCGATCCGCCTCGCCCACCCGACGGGGGGGTAATGGAGGTGGGGGATTAGGAGGCTCTGCCCTTAAGGTGGAGACCTCATAAGGGGATGGACCTCCTCCCACGACTGGGGACGCTCCCATGTCGCCGGAGGGGGGGTGAAACGCGTGAGTACCGGTACTCGCGCTTTCACGGGAGGGGAGACGGGTTCCGAGGGTGTGCGAAATGCATCCTTCCGAGGAGCCCGTCTCAACGCGTGCGGCGACCTTCCTCCTCGACCTGATACTGTTTCGGCAGTAGAAGGGCTTGAGGACGGAGGTCGCCGGGGGTTCGCAGGGGGAGTTCGAGCCGAACTCGAGCTCTCCCAACGGGCGGCCCACGGGAAGGTGGACGAGTAAGTCTGGCCGTCGACTGCTCGTCCTGTAGTTAAGGGGGGTTGCTAGGGGATGTCTAATCAAAGACAGCGGGGGTCCAGTTGAGTACCAACGTGATCCTGGGTCCCTGCAGTAAATGTCTTGGGACGGCTATTGGGGGTTTAGTCGGTAACGATTATACTGAGCCCGACATTGGCCATCCTTGCCTTCGGCGGCAGGGATGGTTATCCACTAATCGGATTTCCCCCAATTAAAAAAAAAAAAAAAAAAAAAAAAAAAAAAAAAAGGTTAGGTTAGGTTAGGTTAGGTTAGGGGACTCAGGGGTATGGGGCTCTCCAATGGTGACTCGGATCCATTGGAGGGTATGACTACAGTGGTAGTGGTCCATATCCTAAATCCTCTTGCTCCACCTCCTCGTGGTGGTCCCTGGGACACGCTTCGGCGTGTGCTAACGGAGCAAGGGGTGTACTCGGGGAGTACCCCTGGGTATTGGGTGAATGTGTGTGTGAATGTGTGCATGAATGTGGATGCGGCCGGTGCATGGTGGATACACCCGGAGACTAACCAAGGGAGGAGTAGTAGCCTCCCGACCGGGGCTGGGAGATATGTTAATACCTGACATCTGTGCGTGGCAACACGCACATGTTTAACGTGGAAGAACCACTACTCCCAGCTGACTGGAGCCTAGCCGGGGGTTAAGAAAGAATAAACAAACATAAGAGTCAATAAGACAAAACCAAAAAGAAAACAAACTGGAAACTAAAGACGAAGAAATGCCCTCACCAAAGGGCAATCGAAAAAAATAAGAAAGAGAGACAAGATTTGATTACAAAAGATAATCAAACCTCTAAAATAAGGGAACAATGGTTCTTCCAGTACGGAAAAACCGAACAAACGGAAAATCCGCAACCAAAACACGGATATGAAATACAAAAGACAAACAAACAGTCAATAAGACAAACCCAAAAGAATAAGCAACAGTCTCCGAACGGCTGCGAACTTAGTTCATGAGTGGGCAATCAGCTAGGCAAACTGCCTAGCACAACGATTGACTCACCATGACCGTAAGCTGACCACCCGGAGGAGGATTCTGAAGACAATGAAACGCCTTCTCTAAAGGGCAATCGAAGAGAATAAGAAAAAGAGACAAGATTTGATTACAAAATATAATCAAACCTCTAAAATAACGGAACAATGGAAATTCCATCATTGGAAAAACCAAACACAAGGAATATCCGCAACCAAACACGGATACGAAACACAAAGAAAGAGAAAACAAGAAAGAATCAAAAGAACAATCAACAGTCTCCGAACGGCTGCGAACTTAGTTCATGAGTGGGCAATCAGCTAGGCAAACTTCCTAGCACAACGATTGACTCACCATGACCGTAAGCTGACCACCCGGAGGAGGATTCTGAAGACAATGAAACGCCTTCTCTAAAGGGCAATCGAAAAGAATACGAAAGAGAGACAAGATTTGATTACAAAAGATAATCAAACTTGTAAAATAACGGAACAATGGAACTTCCATTATTGGAAAAACCAACAAACGAAAAACCGGAACCAAAACATGGATATGAAATACAAAGACAAACAAACAGTCAATAAGACAAACCCAAAAGAATAAGCAACAGTCTCCGAACGGCTGCGAACTTAGTTCATGAGTGGGCAATCAGCTAGGCAAACTGCCTAGCACAACGATTGACTCACCATGACCGTAAGCTGACCACCCGGAGGAGGATTCTGAAGACAATGAAACGCCTTCTCTAAAGGGCAATCGAAAAGAATACGAAAGAGAGACAAGATTTGATTACAAAAGATAATCAAACTTCTAAAATAACGGAACAATGGAACTTCCATTATTGGAAAAACCAACAAACGAAAAACCGGAACCAAAACATGGATATGAAATACAAAGACAAACAAACAGTCAATAAGACAAACCCAAAAGAATAAGCAACAGTCTCCGAACGGCTGCGAACTTAGTTCATGAGTGGGCAATCAGCTAGGCAAACTGCCTAGCACAACGATTGACTCACCATGACCGTAAGCTGACCACCCGGAGGAGGATTCTGAAGACAATGAAATGCCTTCTCCAAAGGGTAATCGAAGAGAATAAGAAAAAGAGACAAGATTTGATTACAAAATATAATCAAACCTCTAAAATAACGGAACAATGGAAATTCCATCATTGGAAAAACCAAACACAAGGAATATCCGCAACCAAACACGGATACGAAACACAAAGAAAGAGAAAACAAGAAAGAATCAAAAGAACAATCAACAGTCTCCGAACGGCTGCGAACTTAGTTCATGAGTGGGCAATCAGCTAGGCAAACTGCCTAGCACAACGATTGACTCACCATGACCGTAAGCTGACCACCCGGACGAGGATTCTGAAGACATAGAAACGCCTTCTCTAAAGGGCAACCGAAAAGAATAAGAAAAAGAGACAAGATTTGATACAAAAGATAATCAAACCTCTAAATAACGGAACAATGGAACTTCCATCATTGGAAAAACCAAACACACGGAATATCCGCAACCAAACACGGATACGAAACACAAAAGAAAGAGAAAACAAGACAAAATCAAAAGAACAAACAACAGTCTCCGAACGGCTGAGAACTTAGTTCATGAGTGGGAAATCAGCTAGGCAAACTGCCTAGCACAACGATTGACTCACCATGACCGTAAGCTGACCACCCGGAAGAGGATTCTGAAGACATAGAAACGCCTTCTCTAAAGGGCAACCGAAAAGAATAAGAAAAAGTGACAAGATTTGATTACAAAAGATAATCAAACCTCTAAATAACGGAACAATGGAACTTCCATCATTGGAAAAACCAAACACACGGAACATCCGCAACCAAACACAAGGAACATCCGCAACCAAACACGGATACGAAACACAAAGAAAGAGGAAACAAGATAAACCCAAAAGAATAAGCAACAGTCTCCGAACGGCTGCGAACTTAGTTCATGAGTGGGTAATCAACTAGGCAAATTGCCTAGAACAACGATTGACTCACCATGACCGTAAGCTGACCACCCGGAAGAGGATTCTGAAGACAAAGAAATGCCTTCTCCAAAGGGCAATCGAAAAGAATGAGAAACAGAGACAAGATTTGATTACAAAAGATAATCAAACCTCTAAAAATAACGGAACAATGGAACTTCCATTATTGGAAAAACCAAACACACGGAATATCCGCAACCAAACTCAAATACGAAACACAAAAGAAAGAGAAATAAGACAAAATCAAAAGAACAAACAACAGTCTCCGAACGGCTGCGAACTTAGTTCATGAGTGGGCAATCAGCTAGGCAAACTGCCTAGCACAACGATTGACTCACCATGACCGTAAGCTGACCACCCGGAAGAGGACACTGAAGACTAGGAAAAGCCTTCTCTAAAGGGCAATCGAAGAGACTCAGGAAAAAGAGACAGCACTTTGGTTTTGCCCAAACATAACCAGCATCTCTATAAACAAAATCGCATACACTTATGCCGTGCAAACCACAATGGAAAAAACAAACCTTTAAGGGGACGGTCTAGTGGACGGAGCGACAAGCTGAACACTGACAATACCTGAGGATGATGGTCACATTCAAAAATCAGCCATATTCTCCTAGAGTATGTCAAGCCCACCCAGGGGGAAGATCTCGATGAAACTGATATCTAACCTCCCAGGAGACAGATTTCGGCAAAGTTGATGAATCCTTCCCCCTAACCCCCACGCGAAATAGGCTCGGCAGGTGAAGACCGAATGGAATTGATATCTTGACCCAAATCAAGATTTCGATGAAGTCGGATCGGACCCGAAGTTGAAGTAACTTCCTCCCAAACGCACATATGCCAGGCATCACGGTTCCCTTGCATTTTTGACTCATCCAAAAAATAGACTCACAGATTAGGCAAGGGAATAGCCCAGGGATGGGAGAGGGTAAGTTTCCAGACCAGCAGGAAACAGAGTAGGGACGGGATTCAATACTTGACATACTCAACATGGAAATATGGTGAAGTCGGGGGGAGTCAAAAGGTGCAGGCGAGACACCCTGCAGGTCTGAAGGTGAGAGGGTCCAACGTTCGCTCCGAGCCGTAAAACAGCTCAAAAACTCAAAAAAAATTAGGTAGAATGGCCCGCTCATCAATGATGACCATCCCGTCTAGTAGGTCGAAGACTCTGAAAGCGGCCCGGGCCATATAAAACAGATGAACGACTGAAAAACGAATGGATAATTGCAACCCAATAGAGGGCCGAGAGCCGGTAGCGCCGCTTGTGAAACTGGTGATAACGATCCGGTGTGCCCTAAGGAAGCGAGGGATGGCCGATCCATCCTTCCCCGGCTAATCGATGACTACTACTACTACTACTACTAGGTTAGGTTAGGTTAGGTTGGGTGCAAAGGTGCGTATGGGTGCCTGGATTGGTGGACGGAGGACCCAGAGGCATGCCTCTGGGGAGTCCCTCGACCATTCCAGGAAACCCCGATGGAACTGATGTTCATCTGAAAGGATACTTACCTGTATACTTACCTTTTGGTGAGTGTGCCGGTGATGAGGTCCTGGACGATGAACTTCGGTGAAGTTGGTGGGCCCATGCATGCTAAAATCCTCCTACTCCACCCCCTCGTGGGGCACCCTGGGTCTCTGTGACGGCTTCGGCTGGAACAGAGAGCGAACGGAGTAGGCAGGTGTGTGAGAGTGTTGTCGGATCTCCGCTTGGCAGAGCGAATACGAACGCAACACTCTCCAGGATTGATTTTTGGTGACGACAGCGGCAAGCTTGGAGGAAAGCTGGAGAGCTTGATACTCTTTTTCGTCGTGGAAGCTAATAAAAAGAATAAAGTTTACGGTGCAGGGGGCTTCGGATCCCCCAGTACCGGTAGTAGGGTTGGTGAAGCGCAGGCTACCCTGGTACCGTCATCCAGCCACTGTGTTCCCGAGGCGGTGAACCCCTCAGCCGAACGGGAAATATCTGTGATGAGGGAAGGCTCTTCTAGAGCGTCCTCCGATTCTGGAGATGTTCTGTCCGTGAGTGAAGCGACTGCCATCGCTAGCTTGTTGACAGAAGCTGAAATGAAATCGTCAACATCTAAAAAAGAGTTGCGGGACGATCCTATGGAGGGAACGTCTCGTACTTACCCAAATAATCCAAGTTCGGATACAGATGTTAAAAAGTGGACGTTATCTGATGAGGTGACGATCACGAGATGGTCGGACGCAACCAATTCGGATACTTCCACTAAGAAAACACATGCACCTAATATATACAAAAAAGCACCTAATATGGAGAAAAAAGATATTAAAATTATGAAAACTATTTACAATGATAAAAATACATGCTTCGAAGATAAAATTACTGTAATTAATAAATATATAACAAAAAGCATTAATAGTGCACTAGAAAAATCACAAAAATTAACAGCTTTTCTAAGTAAAAACTCTAATAAAAAAGGTGAAATTAAAAGTATAAATTCTGACTTTAAAAATATTTGTTACGACATACCTGATATACTATCTGGTGTTCTTATGCTAACGGACAAAATAAGAAAAGCTGCTATAAATGAGGAAAGGAGGAAGAAACATGAATCCCCTCCTCCCCATTTAGCTATTGGTAAAAAAACATGCGAGGCCAGCACAATGACTGATAAAATAACGCCTAGTGAAATAGATTCGCAATATCTGATGAAACCTCCAGCTGCTGGACCTACAATTAAAAGAATATATACTTTTAAAAATAGAGAAGATCCGTCTGAAACGACTGATATACCTGTAGAAAATGATTATAATAAAAAGAAAAAGAAACTAAAACATAAAATCAATGAATTAGACGATAGACATGCAAATAATAAAAAAGTTAAAAGTTATAATACTTACCCTAATACTTACCCAAATGGCGATGATACCACAACTAATAAAGGTGAAACAATGGACGAATCCTCGGTGGACTCCTCTTCCGAAGATATAATGTCACAAATGTTTGGTTTCCTGAAACAAAAAATAGAGGAAAAGAAATTAAAGAAAAAGAACTACAAGAAAAGAGATAGTTATAGGTATGTTGATGATAGGAAAAAATGGATTGGCAATATAGATTCTGAGAGAGATACAAGACCTAGAGAAGAAGAGGAATTCCTGACTATTACCAAAAGGAAAAGAAGAAAAACAGATGGAAGTAATAAAGAAGCTAGAATTAATCAGGAAACGAGTAGAATGATTAATATAAATAATAAAACGAGAGGAAAAGTAAATGTTATTACTCCAACCAAAGTAAATAAACCGAAATGGGCCATTCCCAAACCAGACGCGGTGGTGATCCGTGTCTCAAATGAATCTGAATTTAGGCATACATATGCTAAAGTATGCAGTATGTCTGAATCTCTGGACACTATAAAAAGAGCCAGGAAAACGCGTACTGGCGACTTACTATTAGAGCTTAACGAAAGTCACGAGTCCACCTTATTGAGATCTAGGGTGGAATCTGTGACTGGTATGAAAGATAATGTTCAAGTGCTCCAGAAAATGTTTCATATTGAGATTCGAGATCTCGACCCATTAGTAGAGGAAACTCTGATACTGAAAAGACTGAGTGAGCATTTTGGAATAACAGAGAGTGAATTAAAGAAAAAAGTTCTGAGAAATACTAAATTGGGTACTCAACTAGCTGTAGTTGAGGCCCCTCTTAAATACTTACCGGTAGTGATGGATAAAGAAAGACTGCGCATAGGAATGACGATCGTAAGATGCACTCCTGCGCCAATCATTATTAAATGTTTTAAATGCTTCAATCTCGGTCATTTCAGTACCAGTTGTAAAGTTAAAATTAGAGACAATATACGATGCCGCAAATGCGGCCAGGATGGTCACGGTGACGTGGGGTGTGAAAATGATATATGTTGTAGAACCTGCAAAGATATGGGTGAACAATCAAAGCATTTTGTTGCATCGATGGCTTGCCCATATTTTAGAAGTAGAATTAATGAATTAAAAAATAAATTCAAATCATTTTATGCGAATACTGCAAATTAACTTGAACGGGTGTCAGCTAGCCCAAAATTTAAGTGAAAAAACTTGCGAAGTTGAAAAAATAGATATTGTATGCGCTCAGGAACCATATAAGATCAATCATAAATGGTCATCCTCTATTGACGGAAAAACTTTCATTAATGTCATAAATACTAATATTAAAGTTGTTAATAGATTTAACGGCAGCTTCTTCTGTGGCATCGATTTAGGTGAATTGGCCATCTTTAATGTTTATATATCTCCTGGCGTTAGTGATTCTGAATTTGTTCTACATCTGGATAAAATTAAAATGATTTCTAATATCTGGGCCAAACCCTTCATTGTTATGGGTGACTTAAATGCCAGGTCCACTTACTTTGGCGATAAAATAACTAATAAAAGAGGACGTATCCTAAACCTATTTACATCTGAAATTAATACTATTCCTATATTCATACGTGGAGGAAATTATACTTTTGAGGCGAATAATAGAACCTCAAAGGTAGATGTTATTTTTGCCAGTGAACGGATTTCTAATTTGATAAAAAGTAAAGTGGATCTGAGTTATAACGCATCTGATCATAAGAACTGTATACATAATATTAAAATTTATAATAATAAGAACTTCAAAAGAAATATGGCCCATAATATAGATTGGTCGTGGAACACTCGCAAATGCGATGAGGAGGCTTTCATTCGAGTATTAAAGACCTCCACTATTGAGGAGAACGATTTAATTAGTATAGAAAATATGGTAAATCAATATTTGAAAAAAATTAACTTAGCGTGCAAGACATCGATGCCCAAAAAATTTAACAAATTCTATTATAAAGCCACGCCTTGGTGGTCAGAGGAAATTGCCGAAAAACGTAAAGAAGTCTTGAGGACCAGAAGAGTTTACCAGAAATTATTAAAAATAGAAAAGAATGATAATAATATAAATAATACAGTTATAAATGTGATGAATGTGTATAATGCAAAAACTAAATTTAAAAATACAAAAAAAGAATTACAGTTCGTAATAAATAAAGCCAAAAGAAAGCAGTGGTCTAGTTTTGTTGAGTTGTTGAAAAAGGATATCTGGGGAATACCTTTTCTGGTAGTACGTAATAAACTCCAGAATAGATCCCCCAGCTCTGGAATTACTGCAACCAATGCTAGAACCATTCTGGAAACCTTATTTCCAAGAGAAAATAATCAACCTATATATAAAAAATTTGATATTGATAAACCTAAATTACAAACATACAAATTTGAGATCCTAAATATTGTTAAAGAATTAAATGTTAGAAAAGCAGCTGGCCTCGATCACCTCTCACCTACTATCATTAAATTTACTGTTAATAACGATATTGATGAATTCTTTAAAATTATAAATTACTGTCTAAATAATGCAATAGTACCGAAACAATGGAAATACTCTAGGGTTGTCCTAATTAGAAAAAATAACAATGATACTGCTTTACCATCAGACTTCCGTCCTATTTGCATTGGTGATACGACTAACAAAATTTTAGAGAAGATCCTTTTAGACCGATTATTATCGGAATTAGGGGATCCCCCATTTCATGATCGGCAACACGGCTTCACTATAGGCAGATCCACTATGGGAGCTATAGAAAAAATAATTAAATATATAACTGAAAGTAATAAGAAGAAAAAGTATGGTATTTTGGTAAGCCTAGACATTAAGAATGCTTTCAATAGTTTGAATTGGAATAATATTTTCGAAAGTCTGGAAAAAAGAAAAATCTCTTCTGGTCTACAAGAAATTATACAAAATTATTTTAAAGATCGTTATGTTAAATTTAAAGCTGTTAACAAATGGATTAATATAAAAATGGAAAGAGGTGTTCCACAAGGATCGGTAATTGCTCCCACCTTGTGGAACGTAGTTTATGATGAATTATTGTCAATGACTTTTAATGAAGATCTGCAATTAACTGCATACGCGGATGATCTAGCGCTGTATATATCAGATAGAAATTTAAGTTATGTTAAAAGAGTCATTGAGAATGCCATTAACAACCAGGTGGCTCCATGGTTGAAATCCAAGGGATTGGAACTTTCCCCGCAAAAAACTAAATTTATATTCTTTAATAAAAAAGTTATCCCGTCGGATTTTGTATTAAAAATATTGAATTGTGATGTGAAAGCTACAAGTTCTTTAAAATATCTTGGTATACATTTAGATAGATATAACAATTATTTCTGCCATATTAAAAATATAACTGATAAGGCATCCCGTACTATGGGTGCCTTGTCTAATCTGATGAGTAATATTGGAGGTCCGACGTTTGGCGGGCGTAAATTATATTATTATATTCTGGAATCTATATTATGCTATGGCTGTCCTATTTGGGCTACTAAAGCATTAGAGTATGTTAAAAATATAGATTTATTAAAGAAAACACAAAGCATTGGACTTAATAGAATAGCGAGAGCTTATAGAACCGTTAATAGAGAGGCATTATGTGCTATTACCGGTATAAAACCTATCGAAATAATTATGAAAGAGAGAACTGAAATTTATAAAAGTAAAATTAAGTATAAAATTAACGTTAATGACTCAGACGATATAAAAGATGACAAAAACACAAAATTAAATGAAGAATTAGAATTAATTAAAACTAGATATTGGATGCTATGGCAGAATAAATGGACGTACCACAATAAAGTTGCGTGGACCAGAAAGTTAATACCAGATGTGATGAGCTGGAATGAAAGAAAATTTGGATCAATTAATTACAGGCTAACACAAATGTTGACGGGTCACGGTGTGTTTTGTACTTACCTGAAAATGATTGGCAAATCCCTGTCAGATATTTGTTGGTTCGGATGTAGACGAACGGATAACGCTGAACATACATTGTTCTATTGTGCGAGATTTCACAGAGAAAAGTTCTCCTTGGATAATAATTTAGATGAGCCTCTAACTCAGGATAACTTCGCAAGTTCAATACTAAAATCCGAAAATAACTGGAATTTAATAAATAATTATATTAATGAAATAATTAAAATTAAAGAAAATCACGAAAGATACCTAGAAAAGAAAGAAAAAGAAAGACTACAAAGATCACAAAATAGAAGAAACCAAAGAACTCATAGAAATTAAAATAGTAAACTAAAACAATGTACTACTATTATTATAACTCATATATTACTTATATTGATTACTTTATTAATTATTTCATTAAACTATTATTACTATTGTCTATTGTTGGGCGAGTTATAGGCTGATGCCTGTTAATTTATTTGTACTATATAATACATTATAAAATGAGAAATATTATTAAGTGAGAAATATTAAGTTAAGTGAGAAATATTACTAAGTGAGAAACATTTAAAATAAATTGTTATATTACTATTACTTCTATTATACTATTATTACTATTACTATTACTATATTATATTTTATTACTATATTATATTTTTATATATTGTTATAATTGATTATAAAATATTATATAAACTATACTTACATAACACCAGCAAAGAACAGGTGTGGCATCAGTCAGCCCCCTCCCTTAGTATGCGGAAAGCGGATCGGGGGAAGGGCGGCTGTACGAGTTAGTGTGGAGCAGGGGGGCCAACGAATGTTGGTATCCCTCGGGTGTGGAGGTTTACGTCGGGTTCCGTGGGGTCCCTATGGCGGCGTCCGAGTCGGGTGCGCCCGAGGCGTCGTCGGGACCGCGGGGTTCGGCGGTTCCTCCACATCCTAAAAAAAAAAAAAAATAAATAAATAAAGGTTAGGTTAGGTTAGGTTAGGTTAGGGGACTCAGGGGTATGGGGCTCTCCAATGGTGACTCGGATCCATTGGAGGGTATGACTACAGTGGTAGTGGTCCATATCCTAAATCCTCTTGCTCCACCTCCTCGTGGTGGTCCCTGGGACACGCTTCGGCGTGTGCTAACGGAGCATGGGGTGTACTCGGGGAGTACCCCTGGGTATCGGGTGAATGTGTGTGTGAATGTGTGTATGAATGTGGATGCGGCCGGTGCATGGTGGATACACCCGGAGACTAACCAAGGGAGGAGTAGTAGCCTCCCGACCGGGGCTGGGAGATATGTTAGTACCTGACCTCTGTGCGTGGCAACACGCACATGTTTAACGCGGAAGAACCGCTACTCCCAGCTGACTGGAGCCTAGCCGGGAGTTAAGAAAGAATAAACAAACATAAGAGTCAATAAGACAAAACCAAAAAGAAAACAAACTGGAAACTAAAGACGAAGAAATGCCCTCACCAAAGGGCAATCGAAAAAATAAGGAAGAGAGACAAGATTTGATTACAAAAGATAATCAAACCTCTAAAATAAGGGAACAATGGTTCTTCCAGTACGGAAAAACCGAACAAACGGAAAATCCGCAACCAAAACACGGATATGAAATACAAAAGACAAACAAACAGTCAATAAGACAAAACCAAAAGGAAAACAAGCAACAGTCTCCGAACGGCTGCGAACTTAGCTCATGAGTGGGCAATCACCTAGGCTAATTGCCTAGTACAACGATTGACTCATCATGACCGTAAGCTGACCACCCGGAAGAGGAAACTGAAGACAAAGAAACGCCTTCTCTAAAGGGCAATCGAAAAGAATACGAAAGAGAGACAAGATTTGATTACAAAAGATAATCAAACTTCTAAAATAACGGAACAATGGAACTTCCATCATGGGAAAAACCAAACACAAGGAATATCCGCAACCAAACACGGATACGAAACACAAAAGAAAGAGGAATAAGACAAAATCAAAAGAACAAACAACAGTCTCCGAACGGCTGAGAACTTAGATCATGAGTGGGAAATCAGCTAGGCAAACTGCCTAGCACAACGATTGACTCACCATGACCGTAAGCTGACCACCCGGAAGAGGATTCTGAAGACCAGGAAACGCCTTCTCCAAAGGGCAATCGAATAGAATAAGAAAAAGAGACAAGATTTGATTACAAAAGATAATCAAACCTCTAAATAACGGAACAATGGAACTTCCATCATTGGAAAAACCAAACACACGGAATATCCGCAACCAAACACGGATACGAAACACAAAGAAAGAGGAAACAAGACAAACCCAAAAGAATAAGCAACAGTCTCCGAACGGCTGCGAACTTAGTTCATGAGTGGGCAATCAACTAGGCAAAATTGCCTACCCCAACGATTGACTCACCATGACCGTAAGATGACCACCCGGAAGAGGATTCTGAAGACATAGAAACGCCTTCTCTAAAGGGCAACCGAAAAGAATAAGAAAATAAATTTTTAAAAATACCACGTTTTTAAAACAGTTTAAAAAGTATAAATTAAAAACGTACTAAAAAGTATAAAATAATGTGAAAAATAATTTAAAAAACGGACTAAAAAGTATAAAATAATTTGAAAACAAATAAAAACAAATGAATGAAACAGTATAAAATAATTTTTAATACAATAATAAATAAATTTAAAACGGTCTAAAAAGTATAAAATAATAAATAAAAAACGGACTAAAAAGTATAACATAATAAATAAAAACGGTCTAAAAAGTATAAAATAATAAATTAAAAAACCGGACTAAAAAGTATAAAATAATGTGAAAAATAATTTAAAAAACGGACTAAAAAGTATAAAATAATTTGAAAACAAATAAAAACAAATGAATGAAAAAGTATAAAATAATTTTTAATACAATAATAAATAAATATAAAACGGTCTAAAAAGTATAAAATAATAAATAAAAAACGGACTAAAAAGTATAAAATGATTTGAAAATAAAAATAAAAATTTGAAATTGTGAATTTTGAGAATAGCTGTGAAAATACTTGCAAGATTTAAAACGAAAAACGTGGGGCGCAAGATAATAGTAAGGAGTGTATAGAGTAGCAGCCGTTGAGAGACAACTCACACAACAGCTCATATCATTTGCGAAGCAATGAAACTTTTAGTGATTTAGTTGAACTATTCATGCATCAATTATCTATTGCATGCGCCCCACGTTTTTCGTTTTAAATCTTGCAAGTATTTTCACAGCTATTCTCAAAATTCACAATTTCAAATTTTTATTTTTATTTTCAAATCATTTTATACTTTTTAGTCCGTTTTTTATTTATTATTTTACACTTTTTAGACCGTTTTATATTTATTTATTATTGTATTAAAAATTATTTTATACTTTTTCATTCATTTGTTTTTATTTGTTTTCAAATTATTTTATACTTTTTAGTCCGTTTTTTAAATTATTTTTCACATTATTTTATACTTTTTAGTCCGTTTTTTAAATTATTTTTCACATTATTTTATACTTTTTAGTCCGGTTTTTTAATTTATTATTTTATACTTTTTAGACCGTTTTTATTTATTATGTTATACTTTTTAGTCCGTTTTTTATTTATTATTTTATACTTTTTAGACCGTTTTAAATTTATTTATTATTGTATTAAAAATTATTTTATACTTTTTCATTCATTTGTTTTTATTTGTTTTCAAATTATTTTATACTTTTTAGTCCGTTTTTTAAATTATTTTTCACATTATTTTATACTTTTTAGTACGTTTTTAATTTATACTTTTTAAACTGTTTTAAAAACGTGGTATTTTTAAAAATTTATTTTTATTTAAATAATTATTTTCTGCTTTTTAATCTTGTGTTCTTCTTTATTCTCATCGATTCTTCAACAAGGTTATGAGCCCAGTGCTCTCGTGCAAGTTATTGAAAGTAAGCTGATGCAGAAACAGAAAAGAAGAAACCACCAAGAAGTAGGAATAAGAAAAAGGCGAAGGCCATGTGGAGAAGAAGGTTACAGAAAAATTCTCTTCGAAGAATCAGACACGCTGTGAGTCCGTTCCATTATATTAATATACAGGGTGTCCCAAAACTACCCTAGGAGCTGAAAATGGGAGGTTCCTTGGGTCATTTGAAGCGACATTTTCCTTAGCAAAAATGTTATCCGCGGCTTTGTTTAGGAGTTATTAACGAAAAACACGGACCAATCAGAGCGCGACCTAGACGCAAGTTGGTAAAATCGGCTCGGCGCGCCAACTGTCCATTGGCCGACTGTGCCAACTCGCGTCTAAGTCGCGCTCTGATTGGTCCGTGTTTTTCGTTAATAACTCCTAAACAAAGCCGCGGATAACATTTTTGCTAAGGAAAATGTCGCTTCAAATGACCCAAGGAACCTCCCATTTTCGGCTCCTAGGGTAGTTTTGGGACACCCTGTATAACAATAGTCCGGCACGCATATAAATTCTTGAAATGGCAACCGTTGGCATAACCGATAAAATTGATAGGTTAAATGCCGATAACTATAGGACATGGAAATTCTCCATGAAAATGTTGCTGATCCAGAGAGAAATGTAGTCGTATGCAAAGCGAAAGCGATACAGAGAGGCAAAGATTCAAAGCTATGGAAGAGAAGGCGTTGTCGACATTCGCGCTAGCAATAGACATAACCAACAAATCCACATCGGGAAACTGCAAAACGGCAGCGGAAGCATGGAAAATTCTGGAACAGGTATACGAACCAAGGTCATGACAAAGAATTATGCAACTAAAACGTGAGTTTGTCCGAATACAACTTAAAAGTAATAAAACTATAGCGTCATATTTATCTAGAATTAAGATATGCACATTGAAATATGAACGCATTAGCGTTGAGACGCTCCAGATGAAATGGATCGCAGAGCGAGTAAATCTCACGTTGATGGATTTGGTAAGGTCTATGCTGACCTCAGCAAAGTTGCCTCCCTCCTTTTGGGCAGAAGCAACAAACGCAGCAGCATACGCACATAACCGAATGATCCACAGCAGTATAAAAGAAAATGTACCAGAGGGAATTTGGACTGGACAACAACCGAGTGTGAAGCACATGAAAGTATATCGATGCCTCGCATACGCACACCTACCAACCAAGGAAGAAAGAAGTTAGATCCGCGCTCACGAGAATATATCATGGTAGGATGCTCGAGCCAGACCAAGGGATACAAATTATGGGACCCGAAGCGCAAGGAAATCATACAAACGAAACATGTTCGATTTGATGAGAGCAAAAGAGGATATGACAATATTTATGGGAACAACCAAGCAACATCCAAATTCACAAACTTAGAAGAAAATACAATAACTACAGAAGCCTCGAAGGAAGGCACTAAGAGATCGCAGAAATCAGAACGGCAAACTCAATCCATAGAAGATGACAGCGATAGTGATGCTTATTATAGCGGAAATGAAGAAGCAACGGAACTCAAGATGGTCGGGGTGACGAAAGAAACCAAGAGTTCAAATGCGAAACCGCGTGAAAGATCAAAGAAAGTACCACGGAACCCATACAAAAGAAAGGGAAAACCCAAGGAATACATCGAATTAAACTTAACTGAGATAACAGAACCGATGAACCTATAAGAAGCATTATCATTGTCACAAGTTGAATATTGGAAAGAGGCTATATGCGAAGAAATCGCAAACCTAGAGCGACTGAAGACGTGGACCCCTGCGACATTACCACCGGAAAAAACGTGTATAGGATGCAGATGGGTGTTTAAACTGAAAACCAATGCTGTGACGGGAAGATAGAACGTTACAAGGTAAGGCTAGTGACACAGGGGTTCACACAAAAGGAAGGCATCGATTACGCGGAAACTTATGCTCCGGTAGCAAATTTCTCTACAGTAAGATACCTTCTGGCATTGGCTACCCTATTCAATTGGACAACTCATCACATTGATATAAAATGCGTATACCTTAACGACACATTAAGCGAGGATATATATAGTGAAAGTCCCACCCTTGTGTGGAGAATAAGAAGGAAAGGTAGTTGTTTTAGAATCCCGGTCGATTCCGAATTTGGATCGATACCGAGTTTCTAAGATAATAAATTGATACTGGTTAGAGAATTGGTTGACGACTCGACGAGACGGTTACGTGACGGATCGAGGAAGGTGATCTAAACACAATTCAATATCGTTGTCTTCAATGTCGAACTGAACAATCAGTTGGGCGCGTTGATCCACCGCGTCCGCTCCCCCCGCCGCGCCCGCGAGGCTCGAGCTACTCGATCCACCCGAGGACCTCGCGGGGAACGGGGAGACAGTGCAGGGACAACAGCGCACCGAGCTGATCGTTAGCACATAGTCATTTTGTTAGCTACGTAAGGATATGTAAAACTACTCCGTCCGATATATGGACTAAAGCAGAGCGGCAGAAACTGGAACGAAGCTCTTAACCTCTTAACTTACCTATTTAAGATCGGATTTGAACGACTATCGTCTTCAAATTACGTATATAAACACGATCTCGGTATTTACTTACTCATTTATGTAGACAACATTTTATTGTTTTCCGCAGATAAAACTGCGACAGACAACATAACAAAACTGATCGATCAAGAGTAAGAAATTAGAAATCTTGGCGAAGAATCGTACTTCTTGGGATTAAAAAAAAGACCGAGATGACCAAGGCAACGTTAAACTGAATCAGCAGCCCTATATTTTAGTTATGTTACGGCGATACGGCATGTTAGAATGCCGACCACCGTGCACTCCACTGGAAGCAGGAAACCAATTAACGACGGATGATTCCCCGAAACCCGAGGAAGAAAAGCGAATGATAAAAGCTATAAAATATCGCGAAGTCATCGGGTCATTAGCTTACTTAGCGCAATGTACGAGGTCCGATATTTCCTTCGCAGTATCTAAACTATCACAATTTGCTTCTAATTCAGGGTAGAAACACTGGACCGAAGCTAAAAGTGTATTCAGGTACTTAAAAGGTACTATAAATCACCACCTATTTTTTTACAGCAAAGGGGAACTCAATGGTGGTGGAGGTCCTAGTTGTCGCATTCTTTCCATCTCCTTCATTGCATCTTCATTGCACGGTGTCTTGCCAGTGAGTTTTGAGCAATCGAGCTGTTCTATTCTTAACCCATCCAATGATCTGACACGACTTAATGCGACATATGCCTGTCCTTTTGCAAATAGCGCAGATCCCAGATAAACTACAGCATGGTCCACTGTACATCCTTGCATCTTATGAACTGTGCAGGCCCAGCACAATATCAGTGGGAGCTGTGTTCGCTCAATTGTGCCATAGTTGCGAAGTGCCGGAAACTGTATAGATTTCGGCGTGATTAAATGATTTCCATCTCTGCCAAAGTCGATACGAACAGATGGAATGTCAGTATCGTACATTTGATCACGGCGGAATAAGGGCCAAACAATTTCAGTGATAGTACCCATTGCACCATTCACAAGTCCTTTCTCGATGTTTATATTAGAGCGAAGCATCACTCTCGCTCCGTTGAAAATTTCCAACTTCTTTGGTAATCCGCCAGTCTTGTCGATATCGCTTGACACGATGTTGTCCATGTTAACATTTTCAGCATTTCTTGTTGCATTCACTAGCACGTCCTGAGCCCGAATTGTGAAAATTTTTACTCCTTGGACTCGATGTTGTTCAAGAACAGCTGTATTGTGTGCATCGACTAGTTTACGAGTCGGATATATCCGAATTGCTCTATCCAATTGAAATTCACCGGATGCCTCTGTCAACACTTTAGACATCAATAGATCAAAATGTGGAGCCTTCAATTCACCGACGCGTAAAGCATTAAGAAGATCGACAAATGCTGTGTCGCCTTGTTGACGCATGTTATCCGTCAACTCCACAAGGCTGAGGAGTCTCCACAAATGAGTTGCGGGAACAAACCTTGCAGGCTGATGGAATACCTGAGCTCCTCGAATCGGTGGCAACTGAAATAAATCTCCAAATAACATAATATTAATGTCGCCAAATGGTTCATTTTCTTTTTTTTTTAATTGTCGCAATCTTGAGTCGATCATACACAACATTTCGAACGGAACCATAGAAATCTCATCGATGAACAGAAATTCCATATCCTTCCACTGATGTCGCAATACCTTTAAATAATTACCAGTGAGTGGTGCCAAAATTCCTACCAATTTTCCATCTTTCTCAACTGGTAATTTAAATAAGGTGTGCAGCGTTGTTCCACCAACAAGTCGTGCCGCTACACCGGTCAATGCGCCAACTTTAACTGCTTTCTTACCATAGCAGCGATTGACCTGTTCTTTTAGTGCATTGAATGTGAATGTTTTGCCAACTCCAGCACCTCCGGTGACAAATATTCTGATGCGACTCGGATTTCCATTCATTTGGCCCTGGATACTTCGAGTAATGGTATTGAATAATTCTCGCTGTCGTAAATTCATTGCAGAGCATACATTCTGGAACTGCTCATTCGTCATCATCTGTTCAGTAACTTCATCTTCGAATTCTGCTTCAACTATATCTTCTGGATTATTAAGAAGATTGAAAGCATGTGCCTGATTGAATGCAGTTTCAAGTTGTCTGTCTCTTGCACGATGTATTTCAAGGTATGCATTTGTTTGTCTCAATTGCGCTTCTCGACCAAGAAAAGCCTCGCGTGCATTGTTATATTCATCTATTAATTCATCCTCTGAATAAAATGGTACATATTGTACGAGCAAACTGTAGAAATAATTTTCCGGATCCGTCGACATTTGAAAGAATGGCACTCGTACAACAGCTGGAACATTTCTAATTACCATTTTAGTGTTGTTTGCCAGCTTGATGAATCTTCGTCTTGTTGTTTGATCTTCCTCTTCTGCATCAATGCTTTCCTCACTATCTCCCGCTTTCTTTGCATAAAATGGCTCAAAATTCATTGCAAATTCAATTAGACACATATTTTGAAAATCATAACCCTGCTCTTCTTGTCTTGGACGATTTGCATATCGCTCAAATAAGTTTGAGCAAAGTCCAACTGCTTGATTATCCTCAAACCTCAGCACTTGGTATCGTTGATCAGGCTTTCTTGTATTCAAGAACACAGATTTTCTTGAACCTGAACGAAGTGGCAGGTGGCAGATTCGATAAACACATTCTGATGCGGAAACTTGTCGCTCCTTCAAAATCCGCATGCATGATTTGAAGAGCTTTTTTGCGATGTTGGTTTCATCGCGACGAATTTGACGAATGGCTTGAGCTACCCCTTCGTTTACATCTGTTGGTTCCGTCTTTGAAATGTACTTGGCGATATAGTGAGCAATAGATTCATTTGATCCGCACGGTTGTATGTCCATATTGCCATTCCAGAACTCGAGAATTCGCTGATTATAATTATTAACCCATTTTTCATTCGTTGTTCGTTTTAAAGTACAGAATCGTCCTCCATTTCGAATGAACTCGTCTGAACTCGGCGGCACAATACGAGTTTGGTGACATGGTTTGCGAGGAAATGCAAATCGACATGTATCAGAGTTATTTTTATGGCATGTATGAGTATGACGATGAATTTGGTTGCGTTTAACAAGTGATCTTAAATCTGCATCTTCTTCTTCGCTTGGCAATCGGCATGTTATCACTTGATCGATGTACGTAAGTCCTTCTGAAGTTTCAAAAGATGGAGCGTTTTCAATCCATACTACAAGGTGAACATGTGGACTTCCACGGTTCTGAAACTCAATTCGTGTCCAGAAATCGATGACTTTTCCACAAAGAAGATTGTCATTTCGTTTAATCTGTTTCATGAAAGCATCAAAACGGCGAGAAAAATGTCGGCTCAACACAACAGGATACGACTCAATCAAACGCTGCACTTCATCAATATTTAATTTGCTAGGATCCTCATCGGATCTGCCATCTGCAACCAATAAAGCTTTGCGCATATCAAGCCAATTCAAATCATTACAGCTCAATGTAATAAACCAAGTTGGTGGACCAAGACAACGAATAAATGCAATCAACTCGTTGTGAGCTGTTCGCCAATATGATGCCGATCCTCTGAGATTCTTTAAATACAAATGAAGGTCCTCGACAACACCTGCTTCTCCTCGTATAGATCTGCCACATGCATTAATCGTCGACTGCACTCGAAGATATTCAAACATCGATAATGCATAAAACAGATAGTCTGTTCTTTGAAAACGAGTATCCGAGCCCAAAATTCGCTGCTGAAAATAATCCAATGGCGTAATTTTTACCAGACGCTGTTCGTTCAAGCCATTGTTGCCATATGGAAATAGGTAAAACCATGAAAATTCCTCTGCTTTCACCTCTCGATTTACATTCACAATATTGTCCTTAGTTTTGCGAACAATTTCGTTGATGTTTCTACTTTCCTCAAATTCATCATTAACATCTGGCTGCTCGTGATCAATTGGTGCCATTACAGATGTTTGCACAGGAACCAATTGC
Source organism: Lasioglossum morio (assembly GCA_916610235.2). Classification (NCBI taxonomy): domain Eukaryota; kingdom Metazoa; phylum Arthropoda; class Insecta; order Hymenoptera; family Halictidae; genus Lasioglossum; species Lasioglossum morio. The sequence goes on along the minus strand of CAKAJA020000585.1, from coordinate 14,448 downwards.
AATGTATTTACTGGCTCAGGTTCTGGTTCATTTTCAGCACGAACTTCTTGATCTACCTCCATCGATGGATGTGCCTCTAAATTTTGCTGCGTTCGTACAACTCCTTCTTTGACGACAACATTGATGGCATTAATTGAAAATTGTGTACCGGCATTGGAATGCACAGTTCGGCGGATAATACGAAGGAATTCCTCAATAGTATCGCATTCAATGACACAGGCTTTTCCATTTTGTACTCCACTTTTTCCTTTTGGTCCGCATGAATGGGAATCGGTGAAATAAAACTTATTATCATAATGCATAAGACCATATGCACTGCCAGCAACAATTAAAATTCCAACATTATGTTCGACGAACAATAAGTTTATCGAAGCACTAAGATTTAGGAAATTAATTCCATCGTTTTCCTTGTCGCATAAACTGCCATTGAAGGCGCCAAGTATATCATTATATTCAATAACGAAGGCATTTTCAAACATAAGGATGTCGTATCTTACAACATCAAGATTTCTGATCTCTAAATAGCCACGATTATCAATTCGAAAAGCACCTGCTTGATTTCTAGTTTCCCTATCAATCCAATCGTAAAATCCATCGCCTTCAATCATGTTTTGATTTAAAACATTTGTATCCCAATGGCTTGGTGGTAGAATGCCAGCACGAATTAAATTTGCCACAACCATGGCGAAACATTGGTGTCCAGCATGTCCGGATTGAAAGATTTCTTCATTTCCTTGATTCCAGGAAGCACGTACGATTCGCGATAAATCATTAATTCGCATGTAGGCACTGCGAATTGGAGCATCAATAGCTTGGTCATTAAGTTCGTATGGTCGTTCTGGCTGAGCTGGAATAACGCGGATTACATCCTCAGTATTTAATTGCGCTAATCGATTTACTCTGACATCCTTGTAGAGTGGGTTATTTTCAATAAGCCAATCAAGTGCCTTGTAGACACGATCCGGTGAAATGTTGTAATCTCTGGATATATTCAAGTTCTCCAGAGTTTCAGTCACTACAACAATTCCGACATCTGTGCTTGATCGAGGAAGCATTTCAGGCAACTTTTCGCTAACCTCAAAGATATCAAGAGCAAATAATGTTGCATGTCCCTTGAAACCGTATTGACCAAATCGTCCTGGAAATTTGATCACTTTCACATACGGAATAATGCGCTGAAGCAAACGTCGTTCTGGTTCAGTTAGTACGGCAATTTCACCGGGAATATCGCCCGGAAGCAAGTTATTCCAATACGCCTTGGATGGAGCATGACTTTTTTGGCTCTTCAAGTGCGTATTGCATCGATAACAAACAAGCAATTCATATTTAGCGGCAAGTGTCGGTGGCAAGTATGGCTTTGGCGAAATCAAACGATGTTTCACTACCTGATTAGGGTAGCATTTTTTCTGACATATTTCACAGCACTTGTCGCAAAAACTGTTTATTGTTAAGTGAAAATCTGCAACATCAGCTACCCGATGAGCATAGGCTTCACGTTGACGTCGTAATCTTTCTTCACGTTCCTGACTTAACTCTCTAGCTCTCAATTGAGCTTCTCGTACTCTTTGAGCTTCGAGGCGACAGATACGCTCATCGTCTGTCTCCATCGCTCTAGATTGAGCTTCTCGTACTCTTTGAGTTTCGAGGCGGGAGATACGCTCATCGTCTGTCTCCATCGTTCTAGATTGAGCTTCTCGTATTCTTTGAGTTTCGAGGCGAGAGATACGCTCCTCGTCTGTCTCCATCGCTCTAGATTGAGCTTCTCGTACTCTATGAGTTCCCAGGCGAGAGAGACGCTCATCGTCTGTCTCGATCGCTCTAGATTGAGCTTGTCGTACTCTTTGAGTTTTGAGGCGGGAGATACGCTCATCGTCTGTCTCCATCGCTCTAGATTGAGCTTCTCGTACTCTTTGAGTTTCCAGGCGAGAGAGACGCTCATCGTCTGTCTCCATCGCTCTAGATTGAGCTTCTCGTACTCTTTGAATTTCCAGGCGGGAGATACGCTCATCGTTTGTCTCCATCGCTCTAGATTGAGCTTCACGTACTCTTTGAGTTTCCAGGCGAGAGATACGCTCATCGTCTGTCTCCATCGCTCTAGATTGAGCTTGTCGTACTCTTTGAGTTTCGAGGCGGGAGATACGCTCATCGTCTGTCTCCATCGCTCTCAATTTAGCCATTCGTTCCTTGGCATTTGCACATTCGATATTGCGCTGTTTTCTTTCAAGAACTTCTTCATTTCGCTTACGTCGTTTTGTTAATTTTGCAGACCTGCTTTCTTCCGATTCCTGTTGAAGAAGCTTCTCTTGTCGTTTTTGCTTTTCCTTTTCTAAGCGTCGCTTGCGTTGGGTGGCTGTCTCCTTCGCCATTGTATATTAGTAAAATAAAAAAACGTGGTAAAATGAGAACAGAGCAGGAGAAAGTCCAAAACAGGGATGCAGCGATATAGGGGCGTTTGCCACGAGTATGAAAGTGCATACACGGCGCGGCGGAGAGAAAATCTAGAGGGCGTTTAACGCGAAGATCGGTAGTGTACTTACAGTGTAAAAAATAATAAAAACGTGATAAAAATAATTTAAATTTAAAAAAATAATATAGTGTAAAAAATAACTTAAAAATAAATAAAAAATAAAAACGTGGTAAAATTAATTTAAATTTACAATAATAATATTGTGTAAAAAATAACTTAAAAATAAATAAAAGATAAAAACGTGGTAAAATTAATTTAAATTTAAAAAAATAATATAGTGTAAATAATAACTTAAAAATGAATAAAACAAAATTTGCCACCGAACAAACAAACAAGAAACACACAAACACACAAACAAGAAAGCGAGCTAAAATATAAAAAAAAAAAACGTGATAAAATTAATTTAAATTTAAAAAAATAATATAGTGTAAAAAATAATTTCAAAATATAAATAATTTAAATTTAAATAAAAACGTGGTAAAAAAAATTAAAAAGGACAAAGTATAAAAAAAACGGGGTAAAATTGTCCGAAGACAGCCGACGGCGGTTAGGCAGTCGAAAATAGCCGGAGTCTCAAAGACGTTTCGAGCGTATTCGTGGAATAACCACTACTTTTCAATCATCTGACTCTGAGATCTGACACCTTCAACTAATTCGCAGCGTATACTTATCCTTATGCGCGTTCTATTTCACTTGCGAGCAGCGACCAAGTCGCGGTGGCCACCTAGCGGCCTTTCCGGCAGGTTTCGCCATCAATTACGTCCATTAAAACTAACACTATTCCTACGGCCGTTTGTCCACGGAGCATCGCGTACGCATAGCGTACGATTACGATTATTACAACGATAACGCTTCGTGGACAGACGTCAATTATTTTACATTGGTTGCAGCACTCAAGCGTACAGCAATCGATGTTTCGTCGCGTACGCGTCTATGATGCGATACTCCATGAACAAACGGCCTACCGCGACCGATCAAATGAACGGTTTTATTAAAATTTTTCGTTTAGAATTTCCTATATACAACGTAATTGAATCGCCTTTAAACTTCACGACATTTCCTAAAATATGCGTATAATACATTTTTCAATATTCACTTTTTTATTTATTATTTTCTCCGAAAAATTTGTAGTATCTTACCTACCACGACCGGTCATTTGACCAGTAGAATGATTTATATCTTTTTTTTTTTGTAATAGTATTCTTTCAAAGACTCAATTCCGAAACTATAAAATCGTTACAAACGAAAGGTAATGCAGTTGTGACATAATATTAGCCGAAAAGTCCCTCCAGAAACTGCTTTACGGCACTTCAAAGTGTTTACAGTTCTCGCTCGCCTATCAGCCTCGCAGTGTTTATTTGCCTAATTGGTATCCGAAGCGCTCCAGAACCTCGGATTTTCTTACACCGTCTTATCTACTATGACTATAAAAAATTATATACTCCTAAATAAAAGAAACTATATTTTTTTATACTGTCAAATTGTCAATTATCTTCATGCTATATTAAAAAAAGGCACGATTACGATAACCGATTCCGAAGATTCCTGAAATCATTTTAAGAAAAAAAAATCTCCCCTTAAAAAATATAAGTTGTGCTAAAGACCGGTCATGTGACCGGTCGCGGTAGGAATAGGTATACGTGAAGTGTCGGTAGGAATAGTGTTAAATAAAAGAAAAAACGTTTTAATATACCTTGCAAATTCTGAGAAAGTATATAGATTTTATTCATTTCATTATTTATTGATTATTTAATACATTGCGAGTAAACGTCCTCAACTAACAGCGTTAAATATTAAATAGGGTAATCAGGACACCTATATGAAAATAATAAAAACGTGGTAAAAGAAGCAATTTTTGGCTGAAAAACATATTGTACGCCAAATGTCTATATAAAGGTTCGACGGAAAATCTCGAAGTAACGGTTCTTTCGCTTGGTAAACAAATACTAGTATAATACTTTATAAACACAACACTACCTATAGAAGAAAGCTAAACAGCTTCGCTGTGATGTCATCGGTGAGCAGCGCTACGATTTACTCGGAATAGTAAAATTCACTGAAACATAATATACATATTTATATTATAAGCAATAACTTCACTTAGTTTCTAATAATAAATATGTAACTACTACTACAAAAATTCAGTCTAACGTTTTACTAATACTCTCAGTTTCAGTTGACTAAAACTGATACAGTTCAATTTTTAAACATATTCAAATGGATGGCTGCGTTGATAATATAATACTTTCAACAAATTTTGTAACATTTTCAAGGAAATATTTAACGCAAAATATTCAATGACATACCTGGTGATTTGGTGGCTTCCTTGTGAAAATCATCATTAACGAACTGCTCCTTTTTTTGTAGACATTTTTCTGACACTTTCAAACACAGACTCTTTAAATTCTAATCTCGTACTCGATATTATTATTACCTATATCATACATGCTCCCCACCGTCAAATGGCTTCCTCTCCTTCTTCTTGCACGTATATTTCAATTGATTTTAAACATTTTGATGAAATTATAGCAGAAAGGTGTAACGGTTCTTTCACTTGGTAAACAAAACAATGATGTACTACCGATCGTCGCACGGCTACTACTACTAGCTCGCTTTTCATACACTGAGTCGGGCTTCGTCGGGGCAAAGTGGATCCGTGGAGTGGGGACAAGTCGCGCGGCGTGGCGATCGCTGAACGCGATGACGTAGGTTTCGCGGGGAAGTGAAAGGGAAATATTTTTAATTGGCATTTCTCCTAAACGGATAGACTTTTTAAAATTTTTTTTTTTGAATAATGCATTGTCATCCAGTTCTGAGCCATATGCCCGATTTCAAATCTCTAGCTCATCAGGAAGTTAGTTTAAAATCAATTGCAAAATTTGCCACCGAACAAACAAACAAACAAACAAACTCACAAACACACAAACAAGAAAGCGAGCTAATAAAAACGTGGTAAAAAGAGACAAGATTTGATTACAAACGATAATCAAACCTCTAAAATAAAGGAACAATGGAACTTCCTTTATTGGAAAAACCAAACACACGGAATATCCGCAACCAAACACGAATACGAAACACAAAAGAAAGAGAAATAAGACAAAATCAAAAAACAAACAACAGTCTCCGAACGGCTGCGAACTTAGTTCATGAGTGGGCAATCAGCTAGGCAAACTGCCTAGCACAACGATTGACTCACCATGACCGTAAGCTGACCACCCGGAAGAGGATTCTGAAGACAAAGAAATGCCTTCTCCAAAGGGCAATCGAAAAGAATAAGAAAAAAAAAGAGACAAGATTTGATTACAAAAGATAATCAAACCTCTAAAATAACGGAACAATGGAGCTTCCAGTATGGAAAACTGAACAAACGGAAAATCCGCAACCAAAACACGGATATGAAATACACAAGACAGACAAACAGTCAATAAGACAAACCCAAAAGAATAAGCAACAGTCTCCGAACGGCTGCGAACTTAGTTCATGAGTGAGCAATCAGCTAGGCAAACTGCCTAGCACAACGATTGACTCACCATGACCGTAAGCAGACCACCCGGAAGAGGATTCTGAAGACATAGAAACGCCTTCTCCAAAGGGCAATCGAAAAGAATGAGAAACAGAGACAAGATTTGATTACAAAAGATAATCAAACCTCTAAAATAACGGAACAATGGAGCTTCCAGTATGGAAAACTGAACAAACGGAAAATCCGCAACCAAAACACGGATATGAAATACACAAGACAGACAAACAGTCAATAAGACAAACCCAAAAGGATAAGCAACAGTCTCCGAACGGCTGCGAACTTAGTTCATGAGTGAGCAATCAGCTAGGCAAACTGCCTAGAACAACGATTGACTCACCATGACCGTAAGCTGACCACTCGGAAGAGGATTCTGAAGACCAGGAAACGCCTTCTCCAAAGGGCAATCGAAAAGAATAAGAAAAAGAGACAAGATTTGATTACAAAAGATAATCAAACCTCTAAAATAACGGAACAATGGAGCTTCCAGTATGGAAAACTGAACAAACGGAAAATCCGCAACCAAAACACGGATATGAAATACACAAGACAGACAAACAGTCAATAAGACAAACCCAAAAGAATAAGCAACAGTCTCCGAACGGCTGCGAACTTAGTTCATGAGTGAGCAATCAGCTAGGCAAACTGCCTAGCACAACGATTGACTCACCATGACCGTAAGCAGACCACCCGGAAGAGGATTCTGAAGACATAGAAACGCCTTCTCCAAAGGGCAATCGAAAAGAATGAGAAACAGAGACAAGATTTGATTACAAAAGATAATCAAACCTCTAAAATAACGGAACAATGGAGCTTCCAGTATGGAAAACTGAACAAACGGAAAATCCGCAACCAAAACACGGATATGAAATACACAAGACAGACAAACAGTCAATAAGACAAACCCAAAAGGATAAGCAATAGTCTCCGAACGGCTGCGAATTTAGTTCATGAGTGAGCAATCAGCTAGGCAAACTGCCTAGAACAACGATTGACTCACCATGACCGTAAGCTGACCACTCGGAAGAGGATTCTGAAGACCAGGAAACGCCTTCTCCAAAGGGCAATCGAAAAGAATAAGAAAAAGAGACAAGATTTGATTACAAAAGATAATCAAACCTCTAAAATAACGGAACAATGGAACTTCCATCATTGGAAAAACCAAACACACGGAATATCCGCAACCAAATACGGATACGAAACACAAAAGAAAGAGAAATAAGACAAAATCAAAAGAACAAACAACAGTCTCCGAATGGCTGAGAACTTAGTTCATGAGTGGGCAATCAGCTAGGCAAACTGCCTAGCACAACGATTGACTCACTATGACCGTAAGCTGACCACCCGGAAGAGGATTCTGAAGACAAAGAAATGCCTTCTCCAAAGGGCAACCGAAAAGAATAAGAAAAAGAGACAAGATTTGATTACAAAAGATAATCAAACCTCTAAAAAACGGAACAATGGAAATTCCATCATTGGAAAAACAAACACAAGGAATATCCGCAACCAAACACGGATACGAAACACAAAGAAAGAGAAAACAAGACAGAATCAAAAGAACAAACAACAGTCTCCGAACGGCTGCGAACTTAGTTCATGAGTGGGCAATCAGCTAGGCAAACTCCCTAGCACAACGATTGACTCACCATGACCGTAAGCTGACCACCCGGAAGAGGACACTGAAGACTAGGAAAAGCCTTCTCTAAAGGGCAATCGAAGAGACTCAGGAAAAAGACACAGCACTTTGGTTTTGTCCAAACATAACCAGCATCTCTATAAACAAAAGCGCATACACTTATGCCGTGCAAACCACAATGGAAAAAACAAACCTTTAAGGGGACGGTCTAGTGGACGGAGCGACAAGCTGAACACTGACAATACCTGAGGATGATGGTCACATCCAAAAATCAGCCATATTCTCCTAGAGTATGTCAAGCCCACCCAGGGGGAAGATCTCGATGAAACTGATATCTAACCTCCCAGGAGACAGATTTCGGCAAAGTTGATGAATCCTTCCCCCTAACCCCCACGCGAAATAGGCTCGGCAGGTGAAGACCGAATGGAATTGATATCTTGACCCAAATCAAGATTTCGATGAAGTCGGATCGGACCCGAAGTTGAAGTAACTTCCTCCCAAACGCACATATGCCAGGCATCACGGTTCCCTTGCATTTTTGACTCATCCAAAAAATAGACTCACAGATTAGGCAAGGGAATAGCCCAGGGATGGGAGAGGGTAAGTTTCCAGACTAGCAGGAAACAGAGTAGGGACGGGATTCAATACTTGACATACTCAACATGGAAATATGGTGAAGTCGCGGGGAGTCAAAAGGTGCAGGCGAGACACCCTGCAGGTCTGAAGGTGAGAGGGTCCAACGTTCGCTCCGAGCCGTAAAACAGCTCAAAAACTCAAAAATTAGGTAGAATGGCCCGCTCATCAATGATGACCATCCCGTCTAGTAGGTCGAAGACTCTGAAAGCGGCCCGGGCCATATAAAACAGATGAACGACTGAAAAACGAATGGATAATTGCAACCCAATAGAGGGCCGAGAGCCGGTAGCGCCGCTTGTGAAACTGGTGATAACGATCCGGTGTGCCCTAAGGAAGCGAGGGATGGCCGATCCATCCTTCCCCGGCTAATCGATGACTACTACTACTACTACTAGGTTAGGTTAGCAGAGCGTTTGTAACCGTTGTACGAATAGCATCGTGATTAGAGTTAGTTATTACTTATTAGATTTCTGAGAATTTCGAGTTCTAATACAGTAGTGATTAGAGATTACCTTAATTAAACATAATAGCTGATTTGACAAATAACTGGATTTTTCCGCGAGTGAAAAGTGCTGCTTTCGGGGAATACTCCATCGCGGAGGCGACTGGGTCTTCCTGGATAAAGGGATCCAGCGATTCGATCTTGGAGAAGGGTGTGACCCGTACAGAGACAGTGGAAGAAAAAAGAGCAGTATAATCAGAAATAATCTGAACAAAAAGAGAAGAAAAAGGGGCACGCGAGAAGGAAAAATTCGACTTTCTTTGGAAGCAAAGAAAACTCGAGATCTTCTGACTCGGTTTTGCTCTTTTAATAAAATAATATCTATCCTCCACCCGGCTTTGTTAAGCAAAGCTTGAATAGAGTGTGGAAGGATAACTCTAACGAATATTGCTCTTTTTCATCCGAAAGTATATGGTCACACTCAGCCTGGAAACGAATTTTGGCAAAAAAAAAAATTCAAACAGCTCTCATAGAAAGCAAGCACAGTGAACCGTGAGTTATTTATATCTATATTTAACAAATTTACTGGTGTATTTCGGTGATAGAATTCAGAATACAAGCTGTAAAAAGACGTTTTTCAATTTTAAATCGTGTAATAGCATAATTAACGTACTGAAATTATTACGGATTTTGATAATTGAAGTTGTTACGAGTTCAACGACACCCCACACATAGGGGTTTATTGAGAAAGTTTAATTGTTTAAATTATTTAAAAACAAGATGGCGGATTATTGAAATTTTTATAAGCTTATCTGGTAGATCCCCTCTAAGGAGGGGGGTTTTCTAAAGGGGGGCAAAATTTCATTTAAAAAGCGATCCGAGCTACCGTTTTCGAGATACAGCGGTTTGAAAAAATTGTCTTATTTTTAAACCGCCATATTGTCGGACTGATGATAAAAAATGGCGGATTTTAACGCGATTTAGAGTTCCGCAAATGAGATTTAGCAAAAATAAATTGAAAAATTCGATTGGCTGCTAATATTTATTAAAATAAGCCAAAGTGGGCGGAGCTAGGTGTGGCTTAGTTAAATATTTAGTGGTAACTATTTGAAAGTTTTCTATTGGCTGCTTAGATATTCAATCAGAAGACGATCAAAGTGAGAACAATTGAATTCGAAAAGAGAAAATGCTACTAGAACACCCTTAAGGGTGTGGATCCGAATGTGACCTTGACAACTTTTCGATCGTCACGCCAAAACACACGAGTGGCCGCTAGAAGAAGCAAGTAGGGGATGCTGAATACATTTTGTACAGTTGAATGTCGAGGAGCAGTGAGCAGAGCCTCGGCGGTGACAGCAGTCACTGGATAAGTAAATGTCGTCGGTAAATCAGACTTCCTCGGCAAACGTGACGCCACTATAACGGCACACATCTCTGCTCGGCCGGCGTGTCCGTGTGCCTAGGCGGATCGCAGAGGTTCGGTATTTGTCGAATCTTTGCTCCGCAATGCGCGTTGCGATATTCTGCTTAGTCGGAACTGCTAGAGAAAAGAACATTGTATGAGGGTCGTGTGCCAAGAATCGCAGGATTTTACGTTTTGCAGGTGTAATTTGCAATATTCGGCAGCATTCTCAGGAGTCTCCGAAAGCCGGGTTTGACTGGCCGTACCTCGACGCGCTCGCACACATCTCCGCTCGGCCGGCGTGTCCGTGTGCCCAGGCGGATCGCAGAGGTTCGGTATTTGCCGAATCTTTGCTCCGCAATGCGCGTTGCGATATTCTGCTTAGTCGGAACTGCTAGAGAAAAGAACATTGTATGAGGGTCGTGTGCCAAGAATCGCAGGATTTTACGTTTTGCAGGTGTAATTTGCAATATTCGGCAGCATTCTCAGGAGTCTCCGAAAGCCGGGTTTGACTGGCCGTACCTCGACGCGCTCGCACACATCTCCGCTCGGCCGGCGTGTCCGTGTGCCCAGGCGGATCGCAGAGGTTCGGTATTTGCCGAATCTTTGCTCCGCAATGCGCGTTGCGATATTCTGCTTAGTCGGAACCGCTAGAGAAAAGAACATTGTATGAAGGTCGTGTGCCAAGAATCGCAGGATTTTACGTTTTGCAGGTGTAATTTGCAATATTCGGCAGCATTCTCAGGAGTCTCCGAAAGCCGGGTTTGACTGGCCGTACCTCGACGCGCTCGCACACATCTCCGCTCGGCCGGCGTGTCCGTGTGCCCAGGCGGATCGCAGAGGTTCGGTATTTGCCGAATCTTTGCTCCGCAATGCGCGTTGCGATATTCTGCTTAGTCGGAACCGCTAGAGAAAAGAACATTGTATGAGGGTCGTGTGCCAAGAATCGCAGGATTTTACGTTTTGCAGGTGTAATTTGCAATATTCGGCAGCATTCTCAGGAGTCTCCGAAAGCCGGGTTTGACTGGCCGTACCTCGACGCGCTCGCACACATCTCCGCTCGGCCGGCGTGTCCGTGTGCCTAGGCGGATCGCAAGGGATGCTTGAAACCAGTGGTCGGCTAGCCCTAGTGCACTAGACATAGCATCAGGGTCGTCACGGGGAGCGAGACGCGCGGGAGGGGTAGGCCTCGAAAACTGCCGGAACGGTGTTCCCGACCATTGCTTCGAACTTCAAACCATTTCTCTTTCTCTGCCGCATCCTCCGCCGTATCTTCCGCCGCATTAGAAATTATTTTTATTATAATGTAGATTTTAACTAAAGTTCGTGCGTTTTTAAATAAAATATCACAGATGAAATTACGCTACTTATTCATAGGTTTATTGAATAACATATTGATTATATAAATAGATTTATTTAATAATGGTGTATTTAAATATATCTTTGTACGCCCGAATATATACATTAAAATATATTGTTATTAAATAAACCAATTTTTATAATGTATGAAGCGTAAGAATACCGAAAATTCGTATACCAAAGTTCGCGGGGTCCTATGTCTCGTTTCGCCTGCTCGTGAAATTTATCGGCCGCCACATTCTACTGTCCGATAAGTCTATAAAAATTTCCCTGCGGCCTTCCGCGATGTCTCCATCGTGTTCGTTCTCGTCCGCTGCTTCGGTCGAATCTACTATCTGTACGCATCAAGTAGAACACGCATGTTCGTATAGGTCGTGGTTCCCAGCCAGACGTCGCACAGTGGTCGGGAGAACTCGTTTTCCTGGCTAAAATTCAATTTTGCAACTTCAATATATTGAAAAAAAATTGAAGTGACTTATGAGCTTCATACCATGTCACGATTTTTGATAAATGAAAATATTAACTGTCTGGCACCGGTGACTCCCACTGAACTTTCCGTTTGGAATTTTCTTAATTAAAGAAATTTTAAAAAATGCATTTTGGTTAGGTTAGATCTCGACAATTGATCCCACAGGTAGCCTCGTTTTCAATATATTTGGGGGTTGAGAATAGTACATTCAGATAAAAATTCTTTTGAAAAATCGGGGGCTAGGTTCTCCGAGGCCCCGCATTACCTGGAGGAGATTAAAATATTCTACAGAAACTGAAATAAATGCTGGTATTTTCCGGTATTTTCCATGCAAATGATGCCCCATATAAAAAAAGGAACTGCGTGCCGGTTGCTTCAGAACCTTCAATAAGCACAATCCCCTAAATTAGTTTAGTGCACACAATACAAATACGTTTCGCCCGCGCGTCGTAAAACCGGTAAAACCCTTCGTGTGAAGGAACAAGCACGAATCTGAATTCAGGTAGGTAACCTCTCTACGAACGACCGTTTTTCTTCATTTTCTAATAACACTGTCCAACATATTTCAATTTTTTCCACGTTTCCAAATAACTCTTGGATTGATCGTATATAGTTTTTTGCGCTGATTCAGAATCTGCCCTTAATTTTTCTCCTGCACGCACAATGTTCGAGAAACAGGACTTTGATAGAGAAACGTACTTTCCAACTGTAAAGCTCTACGTGTACGGCGCATAGTTGTCCGGATCGAGAAAAGTGACTTTTCGCCCAAAACGAACTTTCTCGTATCGATATTTGATGATGTATGGTTTATGGTTTATGGTTTATTCTTCTCTTTATGTACATAAAGATGGCGTTGTAGAACCTGAGCTCTATTTGCCCAATGCAAACCGGTCCTTTTCTGATGATGTATTGCGTAGATATATTATTGTATTAAAGTTGGTATTATGATTAAAATAAAAATTTAAATCGATTAGAGATGGGAATGCGTCCGTCGATTGTATAATGCGACAAGTTCAATTAGAAGAAAGACAGAGAACGATCGTTGTTATTGAAGTAAATGAATTGTGTTGTCAATGTTCTCGTGATATGCAAAGACGTAATATATTATTAATGTTTCATTAAAATGTTCATACGATAAATATGTATATATTATATACATTAAATGCTGTATATTTATTAAACGTCTAACAACGTAGAGCTGAGTATCACAACAATATCTAATCAATGAACATTGCTTCCCAAATGTTCATAGACCTCGAAAATGAACAAATTTATAGACTTCAATAAATTTTATAGTTGTAAGAAACATTGAAAATTAGACATTCGAAGAAGAGTCAAAAATATCAACGAAAACTAATTAAAAATACTTATGAGATAATTGATGTGCGCAGGGAAACAGCAGGAGAACGCAAAGGAAGGTGTGGTCTACATATATACGCAAACATTTCATAAAAAAATTTTTAATTTATTTGATTTAATGAAAATGTCCATTCCCGTATGATTGCTGGTGAGTTGCGGTGCACGGGCAGTAGGGGCTGGGGGGGGGGCAGTAGTTGTACGGGGGGTATGGGGTGGGGTGGTTGCAGGGGGGGTACGGGGTGGGGTGGTGGCAGGGGTGGTACGGGGTGGGGTGGTTGCAGGGGGGGCACGGGGTGGGGTGGGTATATGCTGGCGCATATGGGCCACAGGGGCTGATCGGGGTGTGGGCGGTATGGGGGTGTGGGGCGTATGGCTGGAACGCCATTTGTCCGCGTTGGCGGCATCCTTCGCCGCGGACGCGGGCTCCTCCGCGGGCTCCTCCGCGGGCTCCTCCGCGGGCTCCTCCACAGGCTCCTCCACGGGCTCCTCCACGGGCTCCGCTTCCCGCTGCCCCACGGTTCTGCATATTTTTAAAATATCGCCTTCTTGCAGCTTGTAGCAGTTTGCTCTGCAACATATAAAAACAAATTGTATTAATTACCATGCATGAGTGAATATAGGGAAGGACAGAACGAAATACTTTCATAGTCGATTAAACCGTTAAATACAATAGAAATTATATCGTGGTTGGTCTTGTTTTAATCAAAAAAATGCCAGAAATACTTTTTTAAAAGTCCCATAAAAAAAATCTATCACTATGACATTTCTATGAAAAGGCAAACAACGTTTGGGATCTCGACCTCGGATAGTATTTGGGGGCTTATTGTAGTACATGATTACTCACCCATAATGCCGGGTTTTCCTGCGGTGGCGGGCCCACCTCCGCTGCCCAGGGTGTCTCCTCCTCCGGTATGTTTGATGGTGGTGGCACAGCATTATATTGCTGCTGCTGCTGCTGCTGCTGGCGTGTCGCTGATGGTGGTGGCGCGGATGGTGGTGGCGCGAGTTTTCTTCGCAGCAAACTCATCGTTCTCATTTTTTGCGCCTCCAGCCTTTCCAGCTCGGCCTTCAATTTCTGTACCTCCTCCTCAGCAATTTCCAAGGAAATCGTTCCCTGGTGCGCCTGATGTTCCTTGCCCGCTGCCGCCGAAGGGAACA